>WOVY01013642.1:0-34338 GCA_013436015.1 Rhipicephalus annulatus
TATGTGTCGGCGTTCTCTGCTGAAATTTGTCAATAGCAGTTCAGCGCATCCGTCAATAACAGTGATGACAGCCCTGGCAACAGAAATGCCGCTAGTGAATGCGAGCTCCTTGATGTGTTCAGCGACGCCAGTACCATTTCGTAATTTGTCACAGTGCACGGATACGAGAGAACAACTTCGTGGCGGCAGTATGACGTCGTCATCGGCAATACGGAAGTGAGGTGGCTGGTGTTGCTCATCTGTAGCAGTCTCCGAGCTTACAGTGAACGTTACGCTTCTGTCACGGATGTCAATCACAGCCCCGTATTCGCGCAAGAAATCCATTCCCAATATGAGCTGTTTACAGCACTCGTGGAGAATGACGAGGGTGGCGACAAAGGTAGAACCAGCAATGAAGAGTCGGGCCGTGCACCTTCCAACCGGTGTCATCAACTGACCTCCTGCAGTTCTTATATTGGGTCCCTGCCATGGCATTTTCACCTTCCTGAGCCTTTCGGCTAGCTGTAGGCTTATTATAGAAAAATGGGAGCCAGTGTCCACAAGTGCCGTCACTTGGTGGCCGTCAATGTGAACGACGAGGTCAGCGCTGATAACGTCGGTTACGTCGGCAGTTGTCTCATTCGTCGAATTAGTCGTTGCTGTCGTCTTCTTCGGTATCGATGGCTTCGAGCTGTCACTTGTCTGCAATGGGGGCTGTTCGGAATTTCGAATATTGGCAACCCCACCCCCCCGAGGTCGCTGCGTCTAGTTTCCCCGTCGCGGGCTAGGGGACCTGCCCCTGGTGACGTCGGCAAAACTGCGACGATTAGGTGAACTGGGCCGCGCAGGAGATGGAGAACGTGATCTGGGCATTACTGTATTCTGCGGCGGTGTGTTCACATGGGCGTAGTTGTACATGTGTTGATCGTCGTACGCAACGTAATCAGGGTAACGAGGAAATCTCGAGTACTGAGCGTCGCGATAACGGCAAACTCTGTAGACGTGCCCAGCTTCGCCACAATGAAAGCATACCGGTCGACGGTCAGCGGTACGCCACAAATCGGTTTTCCGACGCTGGTAGGTAAGTGGAGACTCACTATTGGGCCACGTTGTGGGGCGACGTTGTGGGGCATGTTGGTTATACGGCATTCGTCTTGTCGGAGGGATCGGTGAGGTTGCGAAAGTGGTCGGTGCTGACAGTGGCTGTGTTTGCAGGGTTGGTGGTGGTCCTGTCATTGGGGTCTGCTGTGCTGAAGGAGCGACGACGGGGCGTCGGACTGCATCAGCATAAGTAAATGTCGTCGCACACCATTATAGCCGGATGAAGAAAGAGCATGGCGGACCTCATCCCGGACAACATCAGCGACAAAAGACAATGCCGGCGTCGGTTCAGTTGCTGGAATTAAACCAAGCTGCCGAAGCTCCTCCCTCAAAATCTCCCGGATGACTTCCCGCAGAGGCCTGTCGTTGTCACAGAGGCTCGCCGCAGTCGTGACAGGGCTACTCGCTCGAACGTTGACCGGGTTCTGCTGGCGGTACCGTTGCTGTAGGGCCCGTTCAATAGCTGTGGCTTCTTTCGTGAACTCAGCTACAGTTGTTGGCGGATTTCTCACAAGCCCAGCAAACAGTTGCTCCTTCACGCCTCGCATTAGATACCGGAGTTTCCTGTCTTCCGGCATCTCGGGATCCGCCCTGCCGAAAAGACGGGTCATGTCCTCGGCGAACATAGCGACGCTCTCGTTTGGTTTTTGAATTCGGGCTTCCAAGAGACGTTGCGCATTCTCCTTTCTGTCAAGACTACTGAAGGTGTCAATCAGCTGGTTGCGGAAGTCATCCCACGTAGCCATGCTTCTTTCCCTGTTAATGTACCACGTCTGGGCGTTGTCTTTCAGGTAGAAGTACACATTCGCGAGCTTGTCTTCTGGGGTGGCCCACTGGTTGTACTTCGCGCAGCGTTCGAACTGGTCCAACCAGTCTTGTGCATCTTCATAGGTCTCACCATGAAAGCAGTCAGGAATCATGGGATTATGAAGTGTCATGTGCGATGTAGCTGCAGTGGCCATGGTGGTTGAAGGAGGCAAGCGATTGCTGGCAGTTTCTAGAAAGGGATTGAGCTCGGGAGCTAGGCCTCGCAGACGGCGGCTGGAACGGTGGACTGGTGTGTCGACGGGTGGTAGTGATTCCGGGCTTGAATGTCGGGTCCGCGAAGGGGTGCTAAGCATGAAGACGTACCCAGCACCTCCACCAGTGTGACGACGCGAGATTGACGAGCACACAAAGCGCCTCAAACAAATACGATTTATCGATCGCAGGAAAACAGACTGCAACGACTTCTTCGTCTTTTACCCTCGGCCAAAGACACTCGCGCTCCTTCGTTGTCCTCACCACTGGCACATACGCGCGTCAATATATATATATATATATATATATATATATATATATATATATATATATATATATATATATATATATATATATATTGTGAGCGCTATGTACTTCATCTTCATCTGTATGACAAAACCATTGTAGTGATCATCATCGTATGTCACGCGGGCTCGGCCTCTTTCGCTCATGCATCTGGATTAAAAATATAACCTGGTTACTGCCGTACCGGATGTGGTCTTATAAGTGGTGGAGCGTGCTTTAATTCCCACGTCCTCCTGCTCTACCCGTCACCCCTGGAGCTCCGGTCTGGTCGACGGTTGTGCCCTCAAGCAACAGCGATGGCAGAACCCAACGCGTCCGCTGCCGCAACCGCTCGTTCTCAGCCATTTAGGCTTCACTACACCGTGAGTACCTCTCACGGAGACCCTCCGGTATTTTCCGGCCTTTGCGGCGAAGACGTCGAAGAATTGGTGGACAGTTATGATCGAACCAGCGTTTGTAATTATTGGGACGAGGTGCACAAACTGCGCTACGTTCCTTTTTATCTCAATGGCGCCGCTAAAACCCGGTATTAAACCACGTGAGCGACTTATCCGATTGGTCAGCCTTCACGGGGCATCTCCGTCAGGTATTTGGCACGTCTACAGGATGCTCTGCGATAGCGAAACGGAAGCTCGCAACCCGCATCCAGGGGGACGACGAATCATATACGTCCTACATTGAAGATATTCTGGCTCTCTGTCACCGAGCGCAAAATGGCGTGATGGAGGCCGATCGCATCCGACACCTACTGAAAGGTATCAACTCTGTGGCCTTCAATGCTCTCGTTATCCAGAACCCAACTACCGTCCGGGACGTCTTCACCACAAGCCAACGCCTGGACGCGCTTCTTTTCATGCGCCTTCTACTCGCCTCCTGCGACGCTCGCTTTGCCGGAGAGCATGAATTGTGAGCCCTTATCCACACAATTGTCAGAGAGGAGCTCCACGGCCTTATTACAGGCAACCCAACCATTGCGTCTGTCCGCACACCTTCTCCCAATCTGCGTGAGATGATCAAGGACGAACTGGCATCGATGCAAGCGCTGCACATGCTCGTCTCCTATGCCCTTTCCGGCGCCTTCGTACGCAGAAGTTGCATCATGGGCCCCTGCACCAGTTACAACCGTGCCTGCGGACGTCGGATGCGACCATTTGGCTGCTATGGCAACGCAAGCGCCAAGGCCACCCCACTATTCTACATGGCGTCCTCCGCGCCCCGTCTGCTTCTACTGTGGCTTAAGGGGTCATATATCCCGTTTTTGCCACTGCCGTCAGCAGGGTGAACGACGTGGTTATCCAGCTTACGAAAGAGACTTTGCCCCGAGACCCGATGAATACGATCCCGCACTGTATCCGTCCACCTCCCGTCGGTCACCCTCCCCTCCACGGTCTCAAGCTCGACCTCATCCTTCTCGTTCATCTCGCCGCCGGTCTGCGTCACCGTTTCGGCGTACCTCATCATCACTGCGTCCCGCGCCGATCTCTCTGGACTCAAAAACTAGAAGGTGCAGGTTTTGGAGGGGATACTCATGTTTTTTTTTTAGCGGGAGAGAGTGTAAGTTGTTCTTTCATTTTGGTGTGATTGGGTGGTAAGTCACTAAAAGCTTACGACCACTTAGCGCAAACCACCCACAATGGTTCGTCAACTTCGAGGTTATCTCAGATTGTGCTGCTAAGATTAAGGGCGAATTCTGCTGCGGTAGCCGCGTGTCCATGGAGGTGGAATGCAAAAGGCACGTGCAGTTAAATTTGATTGCACGTTAATTAAGGAACACCGCCATGACCAGAATTCGGGGACATGTGAATGTAGCCCCATCCTTCATCGACTACCGTGATGGCGTGCCTTAACTAAATGAAATATAGGCGCAAAAATTCATATTTGAATTTTGAAAAAAAAACTAGTTATTCAAAACGACTCGTGATTTTATACAGCAGATACTTATTGAACAGTTTGGCAAAGGTACAGTGCCGCACTACAAACCACCCAGCTTTGCATGGCGTTTATTATTGACAATGAGTTGTCGTGTGTTTCTATGGGCACTATTGAATTGTTCTGGGAAGTGACACGTTTTGTAGTGCGATACTGCAATTTTGTCTAAATTTACCTGAAAGTCTCTGCTACATATACCCCTTAATTTTTGATTAAGTGAATTTTTTTCAAGAGATATAATTTTTCTCACTTTTTTTCTCATTCAGTTATGGCAGGCCGCCGTTCCTACTGCCAAGTCTTGGCGCCACGTCCAGATGTCCCCAATTCATGGGAATGATGATGAAAATATACGGAGCCTTCCATTTCTTTGTTCCCCACAATCATATCGTAGCTTTAGGACATAGAAACTGAACAATTATTTTTGAGATTATGTGCAGTACGCGTTCTCTTGTTAATTCACGAGCTTACGCATGCACCGGTGATAACACTGGAAGGTGTGATCACTCCTACGTCATTCCATGTCAAATCACCCAGTGTTTTTCCGAGCACCATGAATATGGCATGAAAAAAAATCCACATATTTCTCTAAGTTCGAAACTCACCCTGGTTAATTGTTTCCGTCAGCCAAAATTTTTGTTCCTAATTATGAGGGTCTGTAGTTTGGCACCGACTGAGCCCAGATGGCGTCAAAATTTTTTTTCCAGAAGGCTTTTTCTGAATGCTCTCAATAAAAGATTTGCGGCAATGAAATGAAGTGATCTAACTGTAAAACTAATTACTTATGTATATCAGTTTTATGAAGGCTTTGAGAGCAGACACTGCTATGAACAAGTCAGCCAATCCTGCGGCCGTGCGTGGCGTAGAGGGCTTGAACTCCACGCCACGCACGACTTTGTTAGGTTCAATGAGCATTCTTTCTTTTTTTTGCTTGAATAAATAAAAAAATGAAGGTATAGTCCACCTGAATTAAGCTCAGGATTTCGTATTCTCCTTGTGCTGAATTTTTTTCTGGTTGTTCTTCCATAGAGAAAGGAAATACCGCTATACACACCGAATATAAGATTGACATGTGCCGTTGTAGCACTCCTTTTCGGTGGAAGAGCTATAAGTGCAAAATGAAGCCTCTTGGAGCAGACTCGTAAGCCGGGATCGCCCTAATAACTTTATCAGCATGCCAAAACAAGACTTCCATAATCCATTCGGTGGGCTTCTTGGAGCTCTTGGTTCCGCATTGACGTGCTGCTCTTTCTTCACGCAATGCTCAGAGACGTACAACCAGAAAAATAGCATAAAGCCTACCGAATGAGCTCGAGATAATGCTGCACCCGAAAGTAGTGTGGTCGGAAAAACTTCGCCAGCAGCGAGCAACGCCAGCTTTCGGGGAAGTCGGTTTGAATGAAAACCTACCCGCAGACGTAATCTGTTGCGCTGTGTATCACACATTTATTACACAGCTCATGATTCGAAAAAAAATCTTGTTCATATTTCAGGTTTGTATTTTACATTGTTTTTATACGTATTTGAAGCTATTAATTTTGAAAATCCCACGACGTGGGAATGCTTTCCGTACGCTGTTTTCTCTTTTCCTTCTAGGGGATAAAGCTCCTTCGGAATGGATGAGACAAGAAGAATAACATCGATGCTATTATGGTTCGGCCTAGATACTCAAATCATCCGGAATGGGATAATGTGTCCCCTGCGGGAACGCCTACATAGAGACTCCAGGGTATTCGTCGGCGTCACACTGAGAGATTACTGGACCGCGCATGAAGATGTACTTCGAAATTACTTCACCAAGGAGTCGTTAATAAATGCAAATCATTTATTTTCATACTTCAAGCACTTTTGGCGCATTTCTATCTATCTATCTATCTATCTATCTATCTATCTATCTATCTATCTATCTATCTATCTATCTATCTATCTATCTATCTATCTATCTATCTATCTATCTATCTATCTATCTATCTATCTATCTATCTATCCATACCTATAGTAGATCGTTGCGTGAAAGTGACTGCTGTGGTGAGTGACACGTTTCTTAGTAAAGTTTACAAGAAAGACGGGGCAATCTCACCGGCGATGGCATTCGTATTTTTCTGTACATTGACTATTTTCTGCTTATTGTGAAATCCCTCAAGCCGCGAACAGTGCAACGTGTTCATGATGTATACGTAAAGAATGGAGCCGGACTCAATTTGACGCATGTAATTCGGGAACATAACAGATTGCGTTCTTTATGTCTAGAACTAAGTTTTCAACCAGACCACCTGTGCTGGCAATGTGCCCCTAGGAGCAACAAGTCACTAGTGAACTACAAGACCCGTCACTCAAAACTTGTAAAAAAAAAAACGGCGTACTCACCGAGTCTCTAGGAATGGCGGTAAAAAAGGAACCTGGTACTCGCACTTTGCGCTCTAGCCTAGGTGCGCAGGTGTATCGTCGCAGCAAAGATAGTGTCAAGGTCCTTGTAGAATTTGCGAGGAGAATCCTGTAAATACTGAAACTCTCAAAGCATAATCTAGAACAGCGCAGTGGTACGGATTACCATAGTAACAAATTAGTGGTTATGACCTATACGTACAGCCGTCAGCACCGTTAACACGAACGGTCCGACGCGTTGCTTCTCCTTGCTTCGCTGCGCCAAGCGTTGGACGCGGTTTCTTTCAACTAACTGCAGACAGAGCGCGCGTAGATTTCAAAACTTAATTTCTGCTTCCCTTGTGTCTTACCAGCAGGTCGAATACACTCGCTTCGCTGGTCTGTTTTTGCCCCGTTTCTGTCGTGGCTACACTCTCGCAAGCCCAATAAATCAGTTGTGATATGCTTATGTCAGCAACGAACTATTTCGTACCATATCTCCCGCACCTCTCGTGCTTGAAATCTCAGCTTTCACACGAAAGAAAGGGCAATTTTTTTCTTCGAGGGAGGACAGGTTGTCAATGAACTGCTCTCGGTTCTGATAAGATTCACAGCATGAAAACGTTTTTATAATCTTTTTAAACCTTTGAAGCAAGTCACAGGTGACGCTGCATGTGGAGGGCGACCAGATAAGAATGCGTACTGAGCGCGTGTGAACGTGCTGAGATGGCACAGTCTCAAGACGGGAGCAAGGGTACCGAACGACCGGTTTTTGCTAGTAAGGCGGCGAAACGCGCGCGGCGCGACGCTTCCTGGCCGATGTTGGGAGGCCGATGGTTCATTGCCGAGATAAGCATACGACAACGATTTCATTGGGCGCACGTGAGAGCGTACGAGCCAAGTGAGTGTATTTAACCGGCCGGTCATGGAAGAAGTGAAACAGATTTATTAGCGAAATCGACGTGCGATCTATCTTTCACTAGTTGCATCGAACATATCGCGTCCATAGTATGGCGTCAATGACTTCAGTTAAAGTGAGGAGATGTGTTAATATAGCGGACGGCTGTACATATACTCTTCCCCACAAGTTTCTGAAAGTAGGAATCATGTACAGTGTTAATGTGCTGTTTTCAGCTCCTAATAAGGTGAGCAGGGTGGGAGCCACAGTTCAGAGAGACAGTGTTACTGGAGATAACCACAGGCTGCTAAATAAAACACGTGACTAAGTTTGTCCCGTGTCGGATTGCCGTTGTGTACCAAATATATTTGTCCTGCAGTTCTGAGGCTTTTGGATGTCAGTACTTTTTTTTCAAAGACTTCAACTAGGACAAAAACATCTCGACCGTGGCAGTGACATTTTCATGGAGGCGAAATGTCAGTGACACGTGTACATAACTTTGTCAGTGCATGTTAAACTACACTAGATTGTCAAAATTTCCGGAGCCCTTCACTAACGCGTGGTTTTGAGACGTAAACCGAAGATATTATTATTACCTTGTCCAAGCACTGTTTTCAGTGTCAGTGTGTGCAGTTTTTCTTTTGTTGTTGTTGTTGACACCAAAGTCTCGTTCGCCCACAATGAAAGCTATTCAAGAGAAACATAGCTGAGGCATTTCATATCTCGAGAAAAGAAACCGATTTCATCAGCCTACTTTTCCTGGTTTCACCATCGAAATAAATTGGCTAATTAATCCAGGATAAGACCGGCGAAGTTACACCAGGTGATACTTGTTAGAATGACGAATGTATATAGTTTATAAGAATGAGCATGAACGCCCGCATTAATCACTCTGCGTTATAAGCCAACGTTTCTTTCTTCTATAAAGCTAGTTTCAGGGTCAGCACCATGCGTTATGTCTTTTTTTCCTTCCAGTTTGTTAAGCGCTGTGTTTGTTATGGAAGCGCACCGACTCGCCTTATCTGCATGCGCTCACCTTCTGCGCGCGTTTTGTATGGTATTTTTAAAAGGCCTAGACGTAACGAAAATAAAAAAGAATATACGGCATAAGCATGCTCAACATCACAGCTGCGGGGATACGAGCGTAAATTGTAGTCCCAGCAGTTATTTCTTGCGTGATAACGAAGCTCTGATAGTTCACCTTCGAGCGTGCCAGCCCGTGCTAAATCCCGACAAATGACTCAAATGGTGCGCTGGGTATTTGATTCGCAGTGTCGATGATTGCACAAAGAGTTTCATATAGTTGTGGAGCGCTTTTCAATGTCCTCTTCTCTTCAACTTACATTTTAAAGCCGTGTTCAGCAACAGGTGAACTGTGACAGATGGTTCCATGCTAGTTTCCAGCACAAGCTTCCATAATCCCCTTAATCCTGCATATATATCTTTCTTTGTATGACGTAAAGCGACATACTTTACAAACGTTTTCAGTTTGTGGGAGCGGGTACTGAATCACGTGTTTTTTTTTTACATGCGATGGTTTCGCGTTGCCACAATAATAACTTTTGGGAATTAAGAGGGCCTAAATAACGACATGAATATGAGCTACGCCATTGGGGAGTGCAACAAAATTACGGCCACTTCGGGTTAATATACCTGCACTGAAAAGTAAGCAATCTAGTATCGAGAATTCCGCCTTCATTGAAACGTATAGCCACGACGTGGATCAAAGCTGACAACTTTTGAGTCAGCAGCAGAGCACTGTAACCACTATATGACAGCGGCGGCAACCGTTTTCAGTTACAAGAAGTCAAAAGTGTAAAGCTGCAAGTTTAACTTACCGTTGTAGCATGTGTAGCATAATGTTACTTTGAATAGCGCGTGAAATGTTCATAGTTCTTGTTTAACCAAATTAAACTGATGCGAGTGAGAACGTTTTAAATGGATAGGTATACTTGTATTACGTAAGTGGTGCTAACTTGAATTTTATTGAAATATACGCGTGATTGTAGTATACAATACACGCGCCAAAACTTCATAGAAACGATTCTTGCAGTTTTTTTTGCGTCTAGAAAACAAATACTAATCAGCCGGCACGAAATGTAGATGAGAATGAACTAACAACTAGCAATGTGTGTGCATGTGTGCATCATGTGTGCATCATGTATTCATATGTGCATCATGTGTGCATCATGTATCAGTAAGGTCCTCTCCTTAAGGTATTATGAAAGCTACCCAACATTGCCTTAAGAATGTATATGATATGCTTTGAAGTTGTGCCAGTCGGAACTAAAAATTTATTTACGTAAACGCTTTATAAATTGTGGCTGATTAAAGGTATAATACTCCTACTACTACTACTTACATGCGGATAAAAAAAAACCTGCGCGTCTTCATTGAAACACACGCCATAAGATTGTGTGTACTGGGGGAGCAAACATGAACGCACGTTCCCATGCGTCTTTTTTTTTTTGCGGGGAGTCTATGAAGATTCGTTGACGCAACGAATCGTCGCTACACCTCAGTACAGTAGAGCATAATGTATCACAGCAGAATACAGCACAAAAGTGTAGTATATAGCAGTACAGTATAACATACATAAGTACAGAATATTGTACAGTATAGAATACCGTGCATGCATTGGTTTAGAGCAGTGTAGTACTGAACCGCGGTATTCTATACTGTACAGTATTCTGTGCTTCTGTAAAGCACAATATGGTACACGCTGCAGCAAAAGACGTGCTTCAAATTATCGCGCAAGTATCTAATAACGGACACGGACACGTTTGTGATAACAAATAATCATTCAGGAACCGCAAGGGCTTTTCTGACAAGAAAACAAATAGTCCACGCAAAAAAAAGACGACTTTATACCATTGCTTGCATTGCGCAAATGGTCAGAATGTGTCAGCTAGACTGGTCTTAGATTGCTTCGATGCTGGATTGATCTGATGTGCCGAAACATATCGCAAATATTGACACGTATGAAATAGCATCGGCGCCGGGACGAAAACTCTCCAAACAAAGAACTTCAAGTCGATCATCTTTGTGAGGAGCTTTAGTCGGCCAGTGATGTGATCACAATGAGGCAATTGTGATGGCGCAACATCTCCTCCAGCGATGTTACATTTTTGCCAGCTCCCGGTAGTGTACTCCGGGAACAAGGAAGTAGCTTTGTCGTTCGAGGATTCTTTTCACTGTAACGATGGCACACCCGTATAACAACGTACTGAGAACGTAATAAGACTGTTAAAGTGCACGCTTACAAATCACACGCAGTGCTAAGCATTGTTCGTAACTTGTTAAGGCATTGTTTGTACGTACAGAACACAAGCTTGCGTTTTCCATATACTTTGCCCTGCTAACGCCCCCCTTCAAGAGCAACGCGTCGAGCATTTGTTAAAGACAACGTACTTAGCACTCGCCTTTCATCTCTTCCTCTTTCTGTTTATTATAAGAAAATTCGCTGAGCCCTAACTTGCCGCGATGCTGCTGTATGTTCTTTGTGTTCCAGAGACCTAGGTAATGGATTTTCCATTTAGGCATCGTATATTGTAGTTTGCTCATTATTTCTCTCGTCAACGCAACATATTTCATCGGCACAACGTTCGCGCGAAGTTAGTACAGTTAGTTATGTCGGGTCCATTAGCGCAAAAGCAACTTAAGCTGTGCCGCGGTATAGTCGCAGAGTAATATAAAAGCAGCGAAAAATTAGGTCAATACAGCGTGTATACCTGATATAACGGTGTGATTGCTGTTCACTGCTTTTTGCATAATGACCATGCATACATACGGTGCCCTACGAAGATTATGTCTTCCTCTTCTGAGTTAATATCAACTGTTTACACCAGCCTGCGCTTACTTCCAAAAGTAAACGTGTAATGCAAAGATAGGAGGAAAAGGAAGTGCGCTACCATCATCGTTAATGCACGACAGCAAACAGGCGTAAAGAAAAAGACCCGAAGAGAATAGTATGCCCCGTCCATCAGCAAGGGCTGACCTTATATAATATGTGGCCCCACCGCGGTGGTCTACTGGCTGACGTATAGTTGGATGCTAACCCACAGGTCGCGGGATCAAATCCCAAGTGCGGCGTCTGCATTTTCGATGGAGGCGAAAATGCTGTAGGACCGTGTGCTCAGATCTGGGTGCACGTTGAAGAACTCCAGGTCGTCGAAATTTCCGGACCCTTCCACTACAGCGTCTCTAGTATTATTATGGTAGTTTTGGGAGGTCAAACTCCACAATTCATCTATATAATATGTGCTTTTAGTGTCTCAGCGCGAACAAGCACAGGGACAAAAGAAGGACTCAAACACACACTCAGTCAGTAGCGCCAGCGTGTGGTAGTCAATTCCTTCTTTCATCCTTGCTTTTAGTCGGGCTGAACCCCTAAAATCATGACAAACTAACAAGCCCGCATCGCAACTATCGTCCTGTGAGGTGAATATGAGTACCCATTTTTCGCGTCTTGATGTGGAACTGTATGCTGGCTTGAATTTGGTTGGGAAAGTATTGGCGCAGCCCAACATAGCCGATTTCATCATATGTTGAAACGTCGAAGCAGCTGCATACATTATTGTCAGCCGAAAAGAATCAGGTAGAAATCATCACGACAACAAAATATATTTAGCAAGCACTTCCGAACCATGCTCCGAGAGTACTTCCGCAGGTCTTATTTGTTACGTAATAACAACTTATACAAAGACAGAATGGATAGCACTTCTTGGCAAAAAAAAAAGGAAATAAAAAAGAAAAAAATCCATTCGTTGTTTTTGCAAACAGGAAAGGCTCTCGCTTCCACGCACAATATGACGCACGCTGCCGGCTTTTAAACGCTGCACCTTTGAACGAATGACAACAGCCGCGTTGTCATTGCTTTTATTGGGTGACTGCTTAAAAATTGAAATAAACGAACAATGTATAACTGGGCATACCTGATGAGAGAATGGTCTTGCATAATGCATCAGTGTTTAAAACGAGTGCAAACAGCGGCATGGCAGGGAAATTCCTTTGAGCGCCCGGTACGAAACAGCTTCTGCATCTCTCATGACGTACTGTTCCGTCCTCCACCCTCTCATCCCCGCAGGAACACTCTCCTCGTTAGCGGATAAAGGGCGATTCAGTGCAGCCAGCACAATTAAGTCTTGGTTAGGGGCCCGAACTTTCTGCCTCTGAACATCGCCCACGCGCCATAACAAGCAGCCAATGCATAACCATTGAGCGGTTGTAAGGGACAAAGAAGGATAAGCAGTTTTTACGCATGGATGTACTTTGTTGCTTACTCAGTTGTGACAAGACCCGCCGTTGTAGCTCCGCAGTTGAGGCGTTTGATTGCTAAAATCGAGGACGTGGGAACGTTTTCCGGCCATGGCTGGGAAACTTCGAGTGCTGCGTAATGCCAGAACAGCCGTGCACCTTGATTATTGATTGTTGATTGATTGATTGATATGTGAGGTTTAACGTCCCGAAACCCCCAGTATGATTTTGAGAGACACCGTAGTGGAGGGCTCCTGGCAATTCCGGACTTCCTGGGGTTCTTTAAGCTGCACCCAAATCAGAGCACAAGGGCCTACAGCATTTTCGCCTCAATCGTAAATGCAGCCATTCACAGCTGGGATTCGATCCTGCGACCTGCGGGTCAGCCACCGAGTACCTTAACCACTAGACCACCATAGCGGGGCAACCTGAACGGCAGTGTTGTATGCGTTACCTAAAATATAAGCTAAATACTTTACTCGTTAGGCTAACGAAAAGAAACGTTACGATACTGCGTTAGCCGAAAGTTACCATCACGCGTTACCATTACCGTTACCGAAAAGAAATGTAACAGACGTTACTTCTGTCCTTGCTTCATGGCCAGAAATTTTGGTAAGCGCGTCTTCAATAGCTACTTCATAAAATTTGAATTAGCAACATTGCAGAACTCATATTTATGTGTCATATTAAAATTGTATCCCAAAGAAAAAGTTAATCCAAAATGCCAATATAACGAGAATAATATGGGAAATGTACCATGCTTTGGCAGTGATATAGTGGCCTAAAATTGCATGTCTATAGTTTCATAGGGTGGCTCCCAACTCTGTGACACGCGGGGAAAACATTTTTCGCAATAGGGCATTAAATATAAAGTGATCGATTTATCATCAACTTTCCCCGAAAATATAACATAACTGGACAAACGTGCACTCACTATGACTGCGTGCTTCTACTAACAAAATAAATGCGCAAGTTTTGTAGCAATAAAATAATTTTTAGACGGCATAAACTTGAACAAAAATTTGTTCGATTTGACATGTATGGCAGCAAGTATTGTGACTGTGTATTTGAAAGAGTTCTAGGCCAGCTTATCTTGTTGAGAAATTCAGTAACCAGACACATAGGCGCCGTTGTGAATTGTAAGAAACAAATTTATTTTGAAAACAAAATTTTTAAACAGTGCTAGCGTAATGCAGGGCAGTTCGCCAATGTTACCACAAACTGCTGTTGGCACTTTATTGGCTTTCTCGCTTGGTCTGCCACTACATTGTGTTTAGTCCCATCATATTTACTAGATAACAATCTTACGAAAGTAGTTTGAAAGAAATACATCATACTATCACACTGTTGTGTAGATTGGACAGCTTTGCTGGGAAATAGCTTTACTTCACGGTTATGCATACCCTTGCAGTGAATTCTGAAGAATAACCTCAAGGCGAAATTCGAGAGATGATTACCTTAGAAATATGGTTACATATCAAAAAAGCTTGACAACAAGGTGAAAGCGCTCCATTGCTATATTCGTGCGGGATTCGGTATACCAGGCTTGTAGATGCCGACTGAGTACGGCGACTGGGTGGTGGCAGAAAGCATGCGACAGTACCTTGGTCTTGTCGCAAGACTTTCGGTACTAAGGACAACGACTGCGCGCAAGTGCTGTTGTCCGAACAGTTACGCAAAAGGTCGTATGACACAGCCAGTGGAATAGCGATGAAGAAACTGCACAGGCGGACACTTAGTGATAGAATAAGTGTCATCAGGAACTCATTCTTGGTGGAGTTTTCGGCAGTTCTTGCTGGCTTTACTCCCTCGATTTAAAAGAACCTTACAATCTAAAAAAAAGACCGTTTAACCTTCTTATCGCTGTTACACCCGGGTGGGTCCGACACCATATAAGGTTTTTTTTTATTCTTACATGCGTCATCATTTTCATCTCTTTTTTTCTTTCACTCAAACCTGTAGCATAACAGTCTTTTACTGTCGTAAGAGCTCCTTTAGTCGTCACACGCAACTCTAACTACTCCACCAAACTAAGGTTCTTCGTGCGTGAAAAGGCGCAAATGCTAAGCGCCTGTTTGCTCTTCATCGAGAGGCTCTCGCGGCGGCGACGGAATCTCGACGGAAATGGTTACGTGAAGAGCTAGTGCGCTGTGGAGCCACGCACTTCTGGTCTTTTTTTTACTTAACGCTCGTCCCTTTCTTTGAGATGTCGCTGCTGTCTTTGCAAAGGCGACAGATAGGCTTTCGCTCTTTATAACCAAAAATGGGTGCTGGAGATGCAGTAACGTAGAGGGGCGCGCAACTGAAAGGCGTGCCCTCACTCCGCGTGCACACCAGAAAAAACGCCTGAGAACTGCTGTCATTTGCACAGTGCAGCTGCTGTCAGGGAATAACAGCAGCTTACTACTATTTTTACTACTATTTTCACATCGAGTGTTGAAGGCGCTTGCCAAGAAGGCCTTGCCTGTAGCCTGCAAAATACCATCACAAAAGCTATGCAAGCGTCCAAATGTAAATTATCATTCTCGTCTAAAATAACACAGTCACGGTGACATCAAACTGGAAAGATTAGGAATATGGAGGCGTGCTGAACGACGATACAGACGCACAAGATCAATTTACGACCTGAAGGAAGCAAGACGGCTCCAGAAAAAAGATTCAACAACGCATTTACAAGCTGGAGAGTGAACGCTGGAAAGCATTCTGCGAATCTTTAGACCCTCATAAACCACTCTCATATATCTGGAGCACAGTTCGTGGTCTTCGCTCCTCTCCGCAACAACAGCACCCTTTTAAAGCTTTGAGACTCCATCAAGAAAAAACAGAACTCGAGGTGGCTGAAGAATTTTGCACGAGAGTTGCCGGGAATGTTATGAATGAGAGCATCGACGCCGTGATTGTTGCTGAGACGCGATTACAAGAAATGGACATTCCATTCACCATGGAAGAACTGAAAGGTGCGTTAGTCGCTTTTAAGCGCACGTCATCGCCAGGTCCTGATGGTATTACTTATTGTGATTTGGGACATCTTGTACAAAAAGCCAGAAGAGAACATTTAACAGTGTTTCAAAAACTCCTGGCTCAACCACAGTGTTCCCCAAGAATAAAAAAAAGTCAATTAATACCACTTCTCAAATCAGGAAAATCATCATTGGACTTGACAGCGTATCGCCATATTGCCCTCGCAAGCTGCCTCGGAAAAGTGATGGAAAGAATGGTTCTTTTTCGTCTCGAGTGGTACTTGGAACGATACACCAACTACCCTTCCTGCATGGCAGGCTTCCGTCGGGGCCGCTCCTCCATCGACTGTGTCCCTGACTTATCGACATTTGTTCAGCAAAAAAAAGTCGCAAGCGTATATCAGTGGCACTCTTCCTTGACGTAAAGGGTGCATATGATAATATAGCTCACGATGCCATCCTCACTTTTCTCGCAGAAATGGGCATTGGTGGACAAATGTTTCAATGGATAGAAGATCATACAACTGGTGGGGTTTTTTTGTGCAAACAGATGAGGGTAAAACTACTGAACATTACACCTACTGCGGAGTACCTCAGGGAGGTTTTAGGGGCGAAGCTCCTTATAGCGGCACCCGTTCGTCCCTCGTAGTCTGTAACAAGTATAACATTTTGATCTCCAAGATGGTGCCGGTGAGAGACTTCTTCTGTTCGTTGTTGAACAATGAAAAACAGTGCTAAATGTACATGTCAATGGCTGCTAATGGGGAATGAAAGACAGGAGCATTCGGCTTTTAGTTAACGCGCAGGCTGCGGTCACCATTAGCAGCCATTGGCATGTACATTGAGCACTATCTGACTGAAAAAGTTGGCTACGTCATACTCGCTGGGCGTAACCTCCTTGGTTTTCGAAAGGTTTAGCGAGCGTTCAGCCGCAGTGCCATGAATACAGTGAACTAGTATATACCATGAACTCGAAATGGTTAAAGGTGGGAAGTGGCCCGAAGCGCAAGCCGTAAGAAAGTGTGCGTGTGCCACCTCTCGTTTAGTCCTTGGAATGTCCGCTGGATGGCGGTTCTTCTTTATGGGGAATATATGATGAAAAGATGCGAGATGGTGGTACTTGGAGTGTTGAATAGATGGACGAACGGACACATAGACAGATGCATGGATGGACGCATGAACGGACGCAGGGGCGGCTGCATGGACGCACGCAGGGACGGACGCACGAACAGACGCACGCACGGACGGGCTGATGGACGCATGGACGGTCACACTGACGAATGCATGGATGGACGGAAGCGAAAACGAATGGACGGACGAATTCTTCGCCCCACTCTCTATCATTCACTCCGTGGATATGCTGCCATTTTTTTTAAACCCCACCTTGTTCAATGTTGCCCTCATTGGTCTAGCGGAGGTTCTGCCAAAGTCGGTGTGCCTATCCATATACGCCGACGATATTTGCCTCTGGAGTGCTGCAGTTATTCGCCCTCAGTTGCGTGCACGAATACAGCGGGCAGCAAACCTCACAACAACCTACCTTCAGAAACGAAGCCTGGCTATATCAACGGTGAAGTGCGCGTTGATGGCGTTTACACTCAAACCAATGACGCCATACCTTGTTTACATCAATGAGCAGAGTGTCAAATATGCACGGACGCGTCGTTTCCTGGGCATAATAATCGACAGAAGTCTTTCGTGAAGCCCAAATTGTGCGTACTTGAAGAAGAGACTGCTGTCTATTGTGCATATAATGAAATTCAGGTGCGGGAAAGCATGGAGAACTTCTGTGGCCTCCATGCTACAGCTGTACGGGGCCCTATTTCTAGGTCTATTGCGCTACAGCTCGCCAGTACTGACTAACACTTGCAAATCCAATGCTCATTCATTGGAGAGTTTGCAGGATCAAGCGCTGGGTATTTGCCTACGACTGCCCTGATGCGCTTCTACTTATGCCACAATTGTGCTTGCCAAAGACCAACCGGCCAGGACATAGACTTGTGGATTGCATCAGAGCGCACATTCGACATGCTAGCCGTGTCCCCGACCACCACTTGGCCCTTCTACCCTCCGGAAGACCACGTGCTTTGTTTTCAGACGTCATAGCCAAGCACCTAAACAGCATTCCATCAGGATATACGCCAGCTGCGAGAATGGCATGTCCTTTGTGGTGCCTCGACCAGCCACAGGTATGTATAGAAATTCCGGGTATCAAAAAGAAAAGCAATCACTCCAGAGTAGCATTGAAGCAAGCAACACTGCTATTATGAGTTGTACTTGGACCAAACGCAGATATACACTGAAGGGTCCGTCTCGTCTAGCAGCTCATCAGGTGCCGCTGTAATTCCGGCTACAGCAATGACAATCAAATTCGAGTTGTCGCATATAACTACGTCTACGGCATCAGAGCTTGCTGCTATAAGGGCTGCTTCACAATATCTCATTCAAGAGCGTCCAGGAAGATGGGTCATACTCTGTGATTCGAAGGCAGCACTTCAGAGTTTGCAGTCTGCCATGCGTAAGAGGAATCATGAACAATTGGTACATGAAATAAGACATTGCCATCATAAAGTTCTAGCACGAGGGCATGATATTATATATCAATGGCTGCCTGGACATATTGGTATTACCGGAAATCAATTAGCCGATGATGCAGCCCGCTCAGCCCATGAAGCAACCCGTGTGGTCCCGATTCCTCTATCAAGGACTGATGCAGCAAGACAATTTTACCTGCTGGCTCGAGATCTTACACGCACGTTCCGGTCGTCTAACAGCTTCCAAAGGTGTCACTTATATGAACTGGATCCCTCGTTCAAGATACAGCTACCATCCCAACTTGCCCGCTCCGATGCGACACTATTATGCCGCCTTTGGTTGGGTATTGCATTCACAAAGGTGTACTCTTTTCGCATTGGTATGGCAGACACCTCTACATGCGAGATTCTGCGGAGCTTAAGAGACGATTGAACATGTCCTGTGAAGCTGCGCTTGCTACGACACACAGCGATGCCAGCTCCGGACGGTTTTGAATCAACTTGACTCTAGACCATTCTGTGTGCAGATTCTGGGGTCTTGGGCATCTGCCTCAGTTGCGCATAAAGCGACTAAAGCACTTCTATTTTACTTAAAGACAACAAACGTGAGCGACCGCCTGTAGACTGTGTGTGCTCCCCCGAGTGTGCTCGTGATTGTGTGTACCTTCTTATCTTTCTGCAACTTCTTTTCTCCCCTTCATTCCTTCCCCAGTGCAGGGTAGCAAACCGGATGTGCGTCTGGTTAACCTCTCTGCCTTTTGTTGTATCTTTATCTCTGTTTCTCTCTTTCTACTACTACTATTTCATGCTGCGAAGGAAGAGACATTGCGCTTATCGGACATGTTCATAGAAAAGACAGGTGACATTCAGTAATATCACTATTGACACTACACTTCTGGCTAGGAAATAATTGCACAGAATAACGGACCACAACAAACATAATGGGCATGACAAAATGTATATCAGGATGGTATTAGTTTCACAGCTGCGACTTTCAAGTGCTGATATAATGCACACGCTATCAGACTAGATGAATATATAAATACTAAGGTGACACCACAATAACTGGGCAGTGATGGGTAAGACATCAAGCTCTATTTCTAATTTGTCCTGTTGTGTTGCTCATTGCCCATACACGTTTAATTTCTTACGAGACGTTTTTCGTTTACCTGCGTCCCATCTGACAACTTTCGCAGTTATCTGAAAGTGGAACAGTCGTAAAACAACTTCGACAGCCCTACAGATACGGCTAATTGCTTTTCCTTTGAAGCTGCAATATAATGGAGAAAGCTCTTTTTATTAAAGGTGCTCATCAAAAACACGCCTAATGATAAGTATGCACGCGTATTTAAGGTTTGCGTCATACATCCGCTATTATCTCTCCGTGAAAAGTGTTCGCCTAATGCTTGCGATCGCAACTTATTTTTTTACTTGAATACTCAGTGAAATAGCAAATACTGGGACAGTTGGAGAAAGCACACCAAGTAAACTGAGCGGCCATTCATGCTATCACCAGAAGCGCAACAACAATCTCTCTTCTGCCAATATCTCTTTATTTGACAGAAATTTCGCAATTTCATTCTTATCCTGCTTTCACACATTTAAGTACACACAAGAAGGAGGAGAAAAGCGAAGAAAGAAAACATTTGCTTTCATTACACAAACCGGAAATCGGCTTCACGTCCGCAATGATCAATCTGGTACCCGAGGACTGAACAACGCGGTTGGATTTCGTTTCGACCATTATCCTCGGTCGCCCGCGTTTTCACGTCGAAACAGAAAACATCATTTGTTCTTCAACCAGGCCACTTGCGTTCTGCTCAAACCTGTGCGTTGAAATATCAGGTCGTTGTTGTGTGATCGCCTGGAAGGTACACGTGGCAGTTCCGAAATGATACATTGACGAAAATACTCTCGGACGAGGGTTGCTGCAGGCATTCACGAAGGATGGCCTCTCATTGATACTACAAACATGCTCACCGTTTATGCGAATGATCGTATGCGACCGCGCTTGGAGGGCTGCTCATAAAAAATAAAAATAAACAGATATATGGATTTTTCTTTTACTGAAAAATATCCAGCGCCAGACGTTGAACATAAGCTCCAGGAAAAGCCGTTAAGGCAAGGGCGCTGTTTCAACTAATAAAAGAACCTGGAGCTTTACGTGTAAGAACCATGATATGAGAAACGCTTTCCTGAAGGGCTCCAGAAAGTTTGACCATCTGGTGTTCTTTAACATGCAACGACATATCGCACGATACACAAGCAATGGAGGCCTTTCGCCTTCATCGAAATGCAACCGCTGTGCCCCCTCGTGTCAGCAAATGAGCACCATAACCACTACACAACTGCGGCGGGCATAATATATTTAAGTTTTATTGAAAATATACCTACACTCTATTCGAAGCAAAAGATTCTGGGAGTTGGCAATCAAGGCAGTACATTGAAGGCCGCAGCCTTCTACGATCGCCTATTCAGTTATATTTATGTGCTTGCGCGCTAGGAAACAGTAACGGTACGCAAAGACATATCGCCATCTCATTGAACAAAATAAAAAAGAGAGAAAGCAAGACAAGCGAAAGCAGGGAGATCAACCAGACGAATGTCGGCTTCGCTACCATGCACCGGGGTAGACACCGCGGTGGAGGGCAGCTGATCGATGATAGAGGCAGGGTAGCTGATTAATGATGCATGTATGTAGCATGTAGTAATGTTTTACATGAAGTTTATATTATGATTATCATATTTGTACGTGTCATTTACATTCATCGTCCAATCACATCACGTAATGCCAAATTTGGTATATGTGAAGTAGTGAAACGGCCGCGAGAACGCTATAGGCGTAGCATGTAGTCATGTTTTACATGAAGCGCATATTATAATTATCAGGTTTAAACGTGTCATTTACCTTCGTCGTCTATTCACTTCCCGTGAAACCAAATTTGGTACATGTGGAGCAAGCGCAACGGTGGTGAGCGCCTCATGAAGAGCCCAATATACTCCGACGCAACGTTGACGCAAACCCAGGCTGGGCGCAGCGACGCCACGCTTGCAAAACGCGAGCACTCTATAGTGTGACGCCAGGCGCGACCGGCGCGACCAGTCCGTCGGCGTGGCCCGGTGGCAACAGGCGCGAAATGCGACATGCTGCATATCGCGCCGACGACGTTACTTAGACAGGTCCGCGTCTGCCCCGCTTTGTGACGAAGGGACGCCGTGTGCACTCAAACGCGCATGCGTCAAAGCAACGCAGCGCGGCGCGTGCCTGCGAGTATAAGACATGCAGATCCAGAATGAAGGTCAGTGGACAGATCCACTGATCTCTTCTCGGGGGATGTCTGCGCCTGGCGTGGCATCGCCGGCGTGACGTGATAAAACGAATGCCTGTGCGCATGCACGCCGGCTCACGTCGAAGTGCACTGGCGCCTCGAGTGTGGCGTGTAATAATGTTCTTACATGACACGCATCTCAGGATTATCATGTTTGCACCAGTCACATATCTTTGTCGTCCCTTCACATAAAGTAATACCAAATTTTGGCATTTGTGACAGTAGCGAAACGGCCGCGAGCGCATCATGAGTGTGGGACGTAGTCATGTTGTTACATGAAACGCATGTCAAGATCATCATGTTCGGACGTGTCATTTACCTATGTCGTCCGTTCGCGTCACGTAACACTGAATTTGGTACATGTGAAGCTAGCGAAACGGCCGTGAGCGCATCATGAGCGTAGCATGTAGTCATGTTTTTACATGACACGCATCACATAGTTATCATGTTTGCACCAGTTACATACCTTTGTCACCTATTCATATCCCATAATACAAAATTTTGTATATGCAAAACTAGCGAAACTGTTGCGAGCACATCATGAGTGTGGCATCTATTCATGTTGTTACATGACAGGCATGACAGGTTTCATGACAGGTTTCATCAGGACAGAAGTAATAGTACCGGAACTATTTCGTGACCAAAATTAATCCTAATCACTAAAAAAGATTAATTTGGTAACATCAACTCACAAGCGAATTTAAATTTTGTCCGCTTAATATATCAATAAACAGCACCCCATAGGCTAATCGGAGGCCCAACTCCGTACTCTCTAGACCCTTAATTAAGGGGGTAATCAGCAGAAATCTCATTTCATTAAAACATTTTTATAAAAACAACCACAAACTTGACTGATACACCGCTGAAACCTACATTTAGAACATAACAATCTGGGTGCGGCGATGGCATAGTGGTTAGAGCATCCGCCTCGCATGCAAGAGGTCCGTGGTTCAAATCCCGGTGCCGCGCAGTTCCCAACCGAAAAAAAAAAATCTGCGTGTTTATGGAATTGCATTAAGAGGCCTGAGGTGCGGCCTCACCGGTAACCACCGCCGGGAACGCACTCCCTCACCAGAGAAGGATTGGCCACCCTGGTGCAGTATCTGGCCACTACCTCCCACATGCATACGTCAAATAACTCACGGCCCTCAGTTCCCAGCAGCTGCGAAGCAACTGACCATTGCGGCTGTCAAATTTGCAATGCAGCAGAGGGTGCTAAGAATCTCTGGACTACAGGCCGCCTTTGGAACCTGAACTTGGCAACGTTTAACGCTAGAACCTTATCTAGTGAGGGAAGTCTAGCTGTACTATTCGAGGAGCTAGAGGGTGTTAAATGGGATATAATAGGACTCAGTGAGGTTAGGAGGACAGATGAGGCCTATTTGGTGCTACATAACGGGCACGTCTTTTGTTATCGGGGCTTGGCTGACAGAAGAGAACTGGGAGTGGGGTTCCTAATTCACAGAAACATAGCTGGCAACATAGAGGAATACTATAACTATAATGAAAGAGTGGTAGGTATTGCAATTAAACTGAATAAAAGATACAAGATCAAGGTAGTACAGGCTTACGCGCCTACATCGAGCCGTGATAACGCTTCAGTTGAAAGCTTCTATGAAGACGTGGAATCGGCAATGACTTAAACGTAAACATTTTGACAGCAATCTGTCTGGCTGGGTAGAAAAGTTTAGAAAATTGAAATTGCTCCAGCCACAGTTCAAAAAGAGCCCGACGTTTCGGGACCGACTTGGTCCCTTCCTCAGGGGGTGACTGTCTTGGTCATGGAAGTGTCGTCGCGTCGTGTTCTCTCAACACGGCTCCGGCTTTCCCTTTCCACCACGTTTCGGAGACCGTGAACGTACACCGAAGGCATTGATCCCAGCGGGCGGTTCACGTTGGCAGGCGTATGCTGAATGTGCCAAGACTCGAGCAAGAGCCTCTTTCCCAAATTCCGTTCTGTTTCAATAACAGAAGCGCCGTCTAAGTCAATTTTATGGTCGTGCTTCTCGCAGTGCTCCGCCAGAGCGCTACGTTGCACTTCCATCTTCCTGACGTCGTTCTTGTGTTGGCGCATTCTTTCCGGGAAACACTTGCTCTCGCCTATGTAGCAGGCTGGACACCCAGAACACGTGTTCGGGTGTCCAGCCGGTGTCGTGTCGTGTCGGTGTCGCCGGTGTCGTGTTCAGGGTGTCCAGCCGTTGTCGTGTTCGGGTGTCGTGTTCTGGGTGTCCAGCCTGCTACATAGGCGAGAGCAAGTGTTTCCCGGAAAGAATGCGCCAACACAAGAACGACGTCAGGAAGATGGAAGTGCAACTTAGCGCTCTGGCGGAGCACTGCGAGAAGCACGACCATAAAATTGACTTAGACGGCGCTTCTGTTATTGAAACAGAACGGAATTTGGGAAAGAGGCTCTTGCTCGAGTCTTGGCACATTCAGCATACGCCTGCCAACGTGAACCGCTCGCTGGGAACAATGCCTTCGGTGTACGTTCACGGTCTCCGAAACGTGGTGGAAAGGGAAAGCCGGAGCCGTGGTGAGAGAACACGACGCGACGACACTTCCATGACCAAGACAGTTACCCCCTGAGGAAGGGACCGAGTCGGTCCTGAAACGTCGGGCTCTTTTTGAACTGTGGCTGGAGCAATTTCAATTTTCTAAATCGGCAATGAGTAAGGTAAAAACACAGTATACTATAGTGATGGGCGACTTTAATGCAAAGGTAGGGAAGAAGCAGGCTGGAGACCAGGCAGTAGGAGATTGTGGCATCGGCACTAGAAACGCCAGAGGAGAGCTACTAGTAGAATTCGCAGAACGCAATAATTTGCGGATTTTGAATACTTTCTACCAAAAACGAGAAAACCGCAAGTGGACATGGAGGAGCCCTAATGGCGAAAATAAGAACGAAATAGACTTTATAATGACTGCACACCCAGGAATCGTGCAGGATGTGGAAGTGGTTGGCAAGGTACGATGCAGTGACCATAGAATGGTACGGTCTCGAATTCGTCTAGACTTGAAGAAGGAACGACAGAAACTGATACGCAAGAAGCCAATCAATGAGCTATTACTGAGAGGGAAAGTACAGGAATTCAGAGTGTCGCTTCGGCTCTTAGTGAGGAAACCAACCTTAGCGTAGATACAATGAATGATAATCTAACGAGTATCATTACGGAGTGTGCAGTGGAAGTTGGAGGCAGGGTAGTTAGACAGGACACTGGCAAGCTTTCCCAGGAAACGAAGAACCTAATTAAGAAGCGTCAAAGCATGAAAGTGTCAAGTACAACAGACAAAATAGAACTGGCAGAGCTTTCAAAGTTGATTAATAGGCGTAAAGTATGCGATGTAGGAAGGTATAACATGGAGAGAATTGAACACGCTCTGAAAAACGGAGGAAGCGTCAAAGTAGTGAAGAGGAAACTTGGAATAGGCAAAAGTCGGATGTATGCACTAAGGGACAAAGAAGGCAAAATAACTACCAATATGGATAGGATAGTTAATATAGCGGAGGAGTTTTACAGAGATCTGTACAGTAGCCGAGACAACCACGACCTTAATACTATAAGAACTAGCAGTAACCCAGATGACACCCCACCAGTAATGATAGAAGAAGTCAGAAAAGCTTTGGAGAGCATGCAAACAGGCAAAGCTGCTGGTGAGGATCAGGTAACATCAGATCTGCTGAAAGATGGAGGACAGATTGTGCTAGAAAAACTAGCCACTCTGTTTACGAGGTGTCTCCTGACGGGAAGGGTACCAGAGTCTTGGAAGAACGCTAACATCATCTTAATACATAAGAAAGGAGATGACAAGGACTTGAAGAATTACAGGCCGATCAGCTTGCTCTCTGTAGTATACAAGCTATTTACAAAGGTAATTGCTAACAGAGTAAAGAAAAAATTAGAATTCAATCAACCAAAGGAACAAGCAGGATTTCGAACAGGCTACTCAACAATTGACCACATTCATACTATCAATCAGGTAATAGAGAAATGCTCAGAGTATAACCAACCACTATACATGGCCTTCATAGATTACGAGAAGGCGTTTGATTCAGTAGAAATATCAGCCGTCATGCAGACACTGCGGACTCAGGGCGTAGATGAAGTATATATAAATATTCTGGAAGAAATGTACAGGGGATCAACTGCTACCATAGTGCTTCATAAAGAAAGCAACAGAATACCAATCAAGAAAGGTGTAAGGCAGGAAGACACAATCTCCCCAATGCTATTTACCGCGTGCTTACAGGAGGTTTTCAGAAGCCTAGAATGGGAACAGTTAGGGATAAGAGTTAATGGAGAACACCTTAGTAACCTGCGCTTCGCCGATGACATTGCATTGCTGAGTAACTCAGGGGACGAATTGCAACTCATGATTACGGAGTTAGACAAGGAGAGCAGAAAGGTGGGTCTTAAAATTAATCTGCAGAAAACGAAAGTAATGTACAACAACCTCGGAAAGGAGCAGCGCTTCGAGATAGGTAATAGTGCACTTGAAGTTGTAAAAGACTATGGCTACTTAGGACAGGTAATAACCGCAGAGCCTAACCACGAGAATGAAGTAACTAGAAGGATAAGAATGGGGTGGAGTACATTCGGCAAGCACTCTCAAATTATGACAGGTAGATTGGCGCTATCCCTCTAGAGGAAGGTATATAACAGCTGTATCTTGCCGGTACTTAGCTACGGAGCAGAAACCTGGAGACTTACAAAGAGGGTTCAGCTTAAATTGAGGACGACGCAGCGAGCAATGGAAAGAAAAATGGTAGGTGTAACCTTAAGGGACAAGAGGAGAGCAGAGTGGATTAGGGGACAAACGGTGGTTAAGGATATCATAGTTGAAATAAAGAAGAGGAAATGGACATGGCCGGGCATGTAGCGCGTAGACAGGATTACCGCTGGTCATTAAGGGTAACTAACTGGATTCCCAGAGAAGGGAAACGGGTTAGCGGGAGACAGAAGGTTAGGTGGGCCGACGAGATTAAAAAGTTTGCGGGTATAAACTGGCAGAAGCAAGCACAGGACCGGGTTAACTGGCGGAACATGGGAGAGGCCTTTGTCATGCAGTGGACGTAGTCAGGCTGATGATGATGATGATGATAATGATGATGATGATGATGACAGGCATGTTATGATTCTGATGTTAGGGTCTGTCGCTTGTCTTCGACATGCAGTCATGTCATACCGTACCACTTGCTCAACATATCATGTGAATAAAAAACCACCGCAAGAGCAGCAAGGCCATGCCATGTAAATCATGACTTTTATGATATACATGTTATTTTCATGTTATGACTAGTCATACAGTTATGTTATATAAAGTTTGGTATCGATACCATTATCCAAACGAGCCGGAGAGCTAAAAGTCGTAAGTGGCTAGATAGATAGATAGAAAGATAGATAGATAGATAGATAGATAGAAAGATAGATAGATAGATAGATAGATAGATAGAAAGATAGATAGATAGATAGATAGATAGATAGATAGATAGATAGATAGATAGATAGATAGATAGATAGATAGATAGATAGATAGATAGATAGATAGATAGATAGATAGATAGATAGATAGATAGATAGATAGATAGATAGATAGATAGATAGATAGATATGCTTAAAGTCGCCGAAGTTCGCCAAGAAATGCTTCGCATTTAAAAGTTACCGAAAGTTCACGAGCTATTCTGTCCAACCTCTATTACGAATGTTTATGCCCTGAAGTTATGGTTCACAATTTTCGCTTTTGCATTTGCAGGAACGCAAATGGACCGGTATATTGACGAACGTGGCTGAACGTCATCTAACGACTTTACATATTTCATGCTATGTTTACTACCGCAATGGCTAGACTCATTTAAAGCTTGCCGAAGAAAACGTACGCGATCTCCTTTCTAGGAATCAGTAGCACATGAAAGTAAAACGTGTCTTCACAGAGGTAGTTCCGCATTCATTGTGCACTGTTTCACCAAAAGGGCGATAGAATAAATGCTAAAACAACAATTTCCTGTGTCACGCGCGAACGGCAAGCAGCTCTAAACTTGCAGCTCGCACGTCAAGCAGAAAGCACGCACGAAATGAGCATACCCAAGACGAGGGTGGAAAAAAACTGTTACAGCACGGTAATTAGTCATGGTAATATCGAACACGCAACGCTCTCCAATTGTCGCACCAAAGTCATGCTTGAATGCTTCTTGAATGCACAAAAGTCATGCTTGAACTTCTAACGTTACTGTAGATTCAATGAAGGATTGCTATAGCAATCTGGTGCCAAGTTTTTGCAAGCGAGAGAGAGAAAAACGCGATAGGCAAGAAGAAGATAAGCATATACATTTAAGGTATATTTTGACGTAAAATAATACGGTACTGACTCGAGAACAATACAGGGAACGCTTCTTTACTTTTTTGTGCAGCCACTTCAGAGAGACCTTCTTCGGTCAGTCATGACTTTCCCATGTATTACGCTTTTTACGCTTTATCTCTTTCTTTTTTGGAGGGGTCCCACAACACTTTAAAGAGAGTGTATTATTATTCAAAAATAGCCCACGTGTCTATTTAGAAAGAGATATATATGTAGCGATTCAGCACACTCAAAAAAGGGTCAGAGGCCTGATTTCCCCCTTTGACCATGGTATTGTTGACGTAGCATAAAGGGTAACATGCGCGCCAAACGGACAATTTCCAAAGTTGCTGAGCTCAAAAAAAAATCGTCGATTACCTGAAACAAACCTCCGGCGCAACAAGAATGTGAGAGTGTTCTTACAAAGTACTACTCCACGCAAGTCACATCTACAGCGGAAGCGCAAGGCACAGCCGTGACTGATATAGGTATTCTTCTTCGGTGAGTTAGACGCCATTTGTGGACGCCGATGACCCTGAAGCCATTCTTTAAGAAACGACGCAACAACAACAAAAAAGAAAAACCTCCAATACAACGTCTTCAGCGGGTGCCTCGCTACGCATAGAAGCCCAGACACGACGGCTCGGTCACGGAGAATCGATGCTGCCGGTGAAGATAAAGGCTGGCGTCCAAAATTGATGTGCAGGAGGCATCTATAATAGTCGGCCAGCTGCGAATGCGGTGGGGAATCGCGAAGAGATGTTTCAACTCGACGAAAGCGGGAAAAAATGATGGTCTGGGAAAGAAAAATAATAAACTGGCCAGGCGCTGACTTAGTGCGTGGCCCGTGTTTTCGTTTTGTCTCTTATTGGTAGAAAATAGATGACGGGCGGCATATATTTGAACGATGTCGCACTACTTTACTTCACATAATTTTAGTCCACCTTGACCTTGAACTCGCTGGGCAACGGTTCTGTTTGGTAAGAAATGGGGCAACTGAACGTCTAGATGTACTCCTTTGAAATGCGTACATGCACATCGTCCATAATTCTAACATTTATGAACGACGATGAATTCGCAGTTCACCGTTCATAAATTCGAAAATTTACGAACTGTGAATGTCGGGTTAACGTCGGCTATGGTTCTAGTGCTGGCTCCACCTTTATAACAGTCTAAGAAACATTGCGATGCACTTCTACGGCTCAGAAAGGTCTATTTACACGTTGCTTCATTCCAGCAATATACGCTAATTAATGTATTGATAATCTAATCCCTTCAACGTATTGTGCACTTCATTCTGATATAACTGATCCCTGTGCTCTAACGCGAGTGCTGATGTTGCAGCAGACGACAAGTTGGCCTTTAAACGCCGACACAGGCGACGTTCCAGGTAGGCCCATGATGTGTGCACAAGTACTTAGCTTACAAATTCCCGTCCCGTGATAAAGCGTTACTCGTTAATCAGCTTTACCAAAGTTGAAGCAGACATCGGCTCAATATCGAATGAATTTTCGCGTTTCAGGGTCGAAGCTCTAGGATGTAGGTCGTTCCCTCCTCCGTTTGTATGTAGCATGTATGTAGCGACCTCTACTTTATGAAGTGCTCACAAGATGGCGTTGTGTGAATATGTTCTTGGGAATAATAGCAATGTATGGTGCTAGTGATTTTTGTATACACAAATTCACGATATATCTGTGGAGTGAATGATATGAGCAAAGCCACGTGAAGCTTGATTCCAAAAAGTCACAGTTTCACCACTAGGGTAAAACGATGAATTTGGTAGCAACAATTTGTAATGCTATATGAAGTGAGGCTGGCAGCTAACTCTTTCGCATGTGATCTAACGCGTCGTGTGATTCTACACTTCTGTCATGCAATATATGTTGCATTAAGTATACTCCTTCCACGACAATACATTCGTGTTGTTTTTTTTTCCAACGCACATTCAACCAATATTGTTGCTGTGTGGTAGAACAGCTGCTTGCCACGTAGACAGCATGGGTATGGATTCGATCATCACTCTGACCCGAACATTTTTAGTTATTTTATTTAGATCTCTCTGGGATTTTCGGTCGCGGAAAAGATGATGATTTTTCGCTAAGAACCAACGACGCTGACGCCGGCACCAAAATTTCCATGAACGAGCCCTTCGACCTTATCGCGCTAACTGCCGCCTAGAAAAGATCTCGGTGACTGCTTCGCATGAAAACGATGCCCGGATGGCGTGGACTCTGTCGAATATTTTTTGTTGGTTATGCTTTAGAAGAATACCTAGCGACTTTAACACACCATCGAGCAAAAAGAGGAGCAAGACAAATCACTAGTGTTGCGCCTGCATTAATAAAAAAAGTGTGGAAGGATCCTTGTTTTCATCCGTGGGCTGATCTTAGTATAGGAGACTAACGCTGAATTGTTAATACAGAATACGTATTGAGACCTGAGCAAGTATATATTTTCTCTGAACATGCTGAGAATCCCTGGGTCTTTTTTTTCTTCTGTATTTTAACAGCGGAGCTGTTTGAGTTGAATATATCTCCGTGACGCGTGGACAAAAATTGTCATCATCTTGAACCAGCACGCCACTTTCGTCTTTCTCTTCTGCGTGTCGAAACGGCTAACGTGTAATACAATAACTCTGATAGAGAGAAAACAAGTGCAGATAGAAAGAGAAAGGAAGAAATAGATAGAAGAAAAAAGAAACAGAAATTTTTGGGGAAAAAGGTAACAAATAGAAGCCCTAAGGTGGGCTAAAAAGAAGAAGGATTCTTTCGCATCGCTTCGAGAGTTGAGCGCGATGGCGTTCTTTCATTCTGTTAAATTCCATAACTTTCCTGTTCCCACAGCTCCTTTAGAATATTGTTTGTTCTATTTGCATTCTTTGACATCTACTGAATTGCGACTTACAATTGTACTTCCCTGCATTACATACCCCAGTGAAGCGTTAGCAATCGTTTTTTACGCTAAGATTACGCCGGCCTTTAGCGTTGTTTCTCTTTTTTATTTAGTTCGTATGTTTTAGCGTTACACATTCAATGCGAACTAAACAGTGTCACCCAATGTGAGCAAAAATATTTTTTTGAAGTTTTCCTATGAAAGCAAATAATAACAAGATACACTGTACTGAAAAGCACCCCAACATGTTGCTCTCAACACAGAAGAAAAAACGTGGTTTTTTATAACGAACTAGAAAAAAATTACTATCACGGAATCTTTTTTTTTTCAAGAATTGAACGTAAATGCGAGATTGCCGTTATACGGCGGCGATGATATAGCGATCAGAAATGACACACTGTTAGTTTCCACCGTTGACTCCTCACGTCCTTTTTTTTTTTTCGCTCGGCTGGGTCTTTACGCCGTTAGAGACATCAGTGTCTGGTGTCGGGCCCGCGCCTGATCTCGTTTGTCATCGCTGAGATTGTCACTGCGAGGACCCACTCCTGTCAAAGAAGCAGAGAGCATTGTCTACTGTTTCCCGAGTTCGGCTTTTTTCGTAGAGCCGAGTTTTCACCCACAAAGCGTTGCCCTTTCACCAACTCTGCTCGCGGCTTCTTCTTGTGCACCGCCGGCAGTCATATATAGGCGTCCCTCGAAAAAAGCCGAGAAATCAACGATTCCCGATAGTTTCGGCCGTCCCGTTGGATAAATCGTTACTCGTTAGTCAGCTTTAACAAAGTGAAGCAGTCATCGGCTCAATATCGAATGAATTTTCGCGCTTTAGGGATGAAGCTCTAGGATGTAGGTTGTTTCTTCCTCCGTGTGTATGTAGTATGTGTGTTGCGACCTCTAGTTTATGAAGTGCTCACAAGATGGCGTTTTGGGAATATGTCCTTGGGAATAATATTATATATGGCATTAGTGATTTTCGTATAAACAAAGTCACAACATATCTGTGGAGTGAATGAAGATGAGTGGGGAAAAGTGTCCATACATTCGGTACGTGCTCTAATGTGACAGTAGTGGACGGACGGACGGACAGTTGGACAGACAGACAGACAGACGACAGACAGACAGACAGAAGACAGACAGACAGACAGACAGACAGACAGACAGACAGACAGACAGACAGACAGACAGAAGACAGACAGACAGACAGATTGACGAATGGACAGAACGCTTCGCCCCACTCATCATCATTAACTCCGTGGATAAGCCGTGAATTTTTTCAACGTATCCTCTTTTATTCGGCACCCGCGAACCTCGACATGTGGAATTCGGTCTGTGTAAGATTAAATACACGTTCACAACAGCGTCTGCTGCCCCGAAGGTCATGGATTTGATCAAGGCTGCGCCTGTCACATTTCAATGAAGGAGAAATACCAGAAGCCTCTGCACTGTGCAATGTCTGAGCACTCGCTCGCTGGATTTCATGCAACCGGTTGTGCCCTCGCGACCTCCGACGTCAGCAGAGCTTTGGCCGACTGACCTCGCCTTACGCCACCTCCTGACGCCGATTTCCGACGACAGCGCAGCTCTGGCCGACTGGATTCGCCCTACGCCATCTCCTGTCACCGACAAGACCTCTCGTCGAGTGGTGCCCCGTTCCCGGACTCTTGCGACTAGGTCCATCTTTCTTATCTCCTCTTTACTTCCGTCTATCGCTGTCCCTGCGCCTCGCTCTCTCCTTGCTCTCTCTGTACATACCTTTTAATCCCTCCTTACCCGCATACCTTGTGAGCTACTGTTGAGGTGTCGCACCTAATGCAGACAGTTGTGGGGCTCACTTTTCTTTACCCTTTAATAACCACATAAGGGCACGTTGAAGAGCACCAGATGGTTGAAAATTTCCAGGGCCCTCCACTACGGCTTGAGTCAAAATTATATCACGATTTCAAGACGTAAAATCACTTATCGTCATCACCATATATATTATTATTATTATTATTATTATTATTTTATTATTATTATTATTATTATATTATATTTTTATTATTATTACCAGACACATCAACACTCACGTGACCATATGTGAGCGGAAAGTGGAAACCGACCCATGCAATGTGGGCGACCTTCACGCCTTCGCACGAATTCGCACCCGTCGCCACGCCGACTTAGCGTCTGTGCTCGCTGCCATTGCCGTGTAAGATAAGCTCGCATTTTGGCCCCGTGCATTTTATTTGCTTATAGGTATGTGACTGCCATCATGCGACTGAAAATTTCAGCAACGAGCAACTGAGCCAGGACACTCGCGAAGCGACCATGGCCAACCAGTCGCTTGCGGTTAACTTGGTCGCGCGACCAGTTGCAAGTGTGAACGAACTTTACAGCAAGCATCTTACTTTGACCGTAACTGCTTGGATGCATTATAAAAATGTGGATTGCTTGACATTCAACAGGGATTGAAATGACTGGCTTTTCATGCGACTATTTAATTATTTTACAAAAATGACATATATATATATAATATATATATATATATATATTATATATATATATATATATATATATATATCTTCGTCAAATGTCAGCAGCCTATATACGCCTTACTGTTTTAATCGGGGATTGCAGCAATTGTTCGGCAGCTTTACAAACTGCGATGTCTCCAGAGTATACAGTGGCACACATAACACCAACCAAGTCTTGTTCGCGTGTATGGACTAACATGTCTGTTGGCCGTTATCGCCAGAATTTGTGCGTTTTTTTAACAGGTCACAAGTTCGACGACTGTATAAAATACTCATAACTGCTATTATAGGCAGCTTTCACTTTACATTGTTGCAACAATGCCGACATTAGGCAGTATCGCTGGCTTTAATTTCCACCGAAACTAATGTAGCCTTTAAAAGCGAACATATATTGGACAGAGATCGATCTGGCTGGGCGAAAATTCATTCGAATAAAATAAACTCTCTAGCCACTTAGAGTGCAATGTTTCTTAAGTTAAAATCTAAATTATAAAAACTATGCCAGCGTATACGCTTAGGGATCGAATCCCGGCTGCGGCAGCTGCATTTCACATAGATCAATGATAGGCTAGTGGTCAATTAGGTCTATGTAAATACGTTCTTCTCTTACTTGAAATAAAAACGCAAGAAGGCACTGTAGCATGACTAATATCAGAAAGACGTGGAGCGCCAAGCTTTACGCAACAAATGTTTTCTCTCTTTCGCTCTCGGTGCGATCTTGGCCACCTACGCATATTTGATGATTGATATGTGGGTTTAACGTCCCAAAACCCTTCTATGATTATGAGAGGGACGCCGTAGTGGAGGGCTCCGGAAATTTAGACCACCTGGGGTTCTTTAACGTGCACCCAAATCTGAGCACACGGGCCTACAACATTTCCGCCTCCATCGGAAATGCAGCCGCCGCAGCCGGGATTCGAACCCGCGCCC
>WOVY01013643.1:0-25598 GCA_013436015.1 Rhipicephalus annulatus
TTTTTCATCAGAAGCTTCGATATTCTCCCTCTGCCTTTTCTCTATTGCCTAAGTGCCCATTCCGGCAAATCAGTTTCAACTTGAACTGTGCCTAGCGCTGCTTCACTCTACGCTGGATATGAAACAAAATAAATGCCTCAGCACTGCTTTCAAGTGAACGAATTGAGGCTTTCTAGCATTGGTGAGCCGCATTCGTCGAAAAGCTACAAAACGCTGCGTTCTAACGGATATCTCTGAGAATCCCTTGCAAGCGTAAAGCGGTCACCCCCGATGCACACACCCTTGTCCGACGTACTCACCATGTTGTCGGTCTTAATCCTATGAAAGAGCCGAAGGTTCTGTAAGGTCCTATCCCAAGGCAATGCTTTTATATCAGGCACTCGACTGGCGAGAAACAGCAGCAGCTGAGCATTGCCAGCGAAGGGGAGGATAAAGTGAACGCCCATCTTTGATATTCGTGTTTTTTTGTCGCCAAAAAAAAAGAACTGAGGCATAACTCTTTAGGCGAGCAATTAGATTGTTAATCGCGAGCGTTTTCTTGGCGGTCTTTCCATTCCTACTACGGTGCGAAGGACGGCGGTGAGCGCTCATATTTTTGTGTGGCTGTTACTTTTTTTGTTCTGTGGAGCTGTTGTGCCAAGAAGTATGCAATTGCGGCCAAGGCGCGGTCAGTGGTCATTTAAGTATACGGTGTTAGTTTTTATCGTGATACAGTGTGGCCTAGGCAGCTCAGTTGAACCTACCGAGTACCTTTTTAAGGCGTGTCAAGCAGTACCAGGGGCCAATTTGTCACCAAAATTCAAGTCGGCGTCTTTTTGTGTGCTTCTAGATCTGTAAAGTCCAAATTCTCGCGTTGTGAATGCGTCAAAAGTACATAAAAAACACACCGAATAACAAGTACGGCCAATAAAGTTATCTAAATAACCAGACGGGATTTTGTTGTTTCAACTCTCATAGATCTTGCGTTAGCTCGTGAATACGTTTGCTGAAGACCTGGGTATGTTTGTTGTGAAGCTATCCTCTTCCCAAAAACATCATTATGGCGTTTTTATCAATTATCAGTAAAACAAAAGATAATACTAAAAGTGATAGAAAAAAAATAACAAGAAAGATGGTGTAAGAAGCCTATGCGCTGGTTCTGTGAGGTTTGTTTTTATGTCAATAAAGATAATGATTTTGTGGCTAAATAATTTTGTTCATACAATAAGTAATCTACATGATTAAACTTAGTACAGCAACACATGGTGTGTTGTCCAGTGCGCGAATGGTAAGACTACAGTATTTGTCACGACTAACTTACTCCATGCATGAACAGATACATTAGATTAGAGCTCCGAAATGGAATAACTTTGCTTTCCTCTAGCATTACTGTGCATGAAACGAGTTTGTGAACTCCGTGTTGCCAGGTCGATAAAAGCTACCAATCACGTAACTGCATGACTGTGGATGTACATTCTAGACGCAATTACATCATCTGAGGAAGAAATTTGTCTGGAAACACTCTCTAGTGGCATTAGAATTTTTAGTGGTAAAAGAAGAAGGTCAGCCTGCAGTTCTATTTAAACAAGTTATCATGATTTTTTTAAGGGTATACGAACAACTCAACATTGCCTCAGTCAGCAAGGCAGCAAATAAAACGGCGATAATCAAAATTCCAATGGTATATTGGCGGTAGGGCGCAAAGTGTGCAAGAAAACTTTTTATGTTATAAAGGTTGCTGTTTATATAGTATATTGTTTTATTGTACGCTACAAGTAAAATCTTTTCTGGGATCCTTTACTCAGCCGTATTCATATTTTGGTTGCTGTACAGCCGGCCAATGCTAACAGGTATTCATAGAGCATAGATTCGTTTGGGAGGCACATAGCTTTCTGTTTATGAGAAAAACTTCTGGCAGAATGTTTAAATAGATGGAACGTTTTGTCAGCGGTGACCCGACCTACTTACCTAACTGTCAATGCACTTCCTGTATAAGGATTACGGTGACACATTCACTATGACACGTTATGGTGACACATTCACCGTACGCGAAAAATTTTACGCAGCCCAAGAGTGTTTTTTCTGTTATCAAAGCGTATCGTATTTGTTGGTTGAAGTATGTAGAGGTGTTGTCTTAAATTTTCGTATGAATGACGCCCCCAGAAAAAGTCAACTGCCGACTGTTGGTCTCTGCACGAGCATGTGCATGTTCGAGCCAATCAATGGCGGCGATGCCATTTCGGCATCGCAAATATGGTGCTTGTTTGGATAACTTTTGAATGTCATAAGTCACATCACACCTTAAGAAGGTCGAGCTGTAGATATATCTTGAGATTGGCTCTCGGTGACAGCACCGCCACCACGGTATAGAGGGCTTCGGCTGTCGGCAACGCGTATACAAATACCCACAGTGGTACGTAACTGTCAGTGGTTTCAGCCGATTGTCGACAATTAAAAGCATTGATTTTCCCTTACGGGTAATATTTACGCTCTTCTTTGATGCATTATTGCAAAATATATCTATCTATCTATCTATCTATCTATCTATCTATCTATCTATCTATCTATCTATCTATCTATCTATCTATCTATCTATCTATCTGTCTGTCTGTCTGTCGGTCAGTTCGTCCATCCGTCCGTCTGCTTACACCTCGTTGCTGTCGTGATCACCCCATTAACTTGTGGTAAACCCAAATTAGTATGGTAGAGTAAAATGGTTTGACGGATACCACTCACTGATCATGACACGAATAATGCCGAAATCCCGTTTTATACGTCGTCTAACAATTCCCCAAAAAACAGTGGCGCATACCCGGAGGCGGGTGTCTGCCAACGGTGTGGGGGTATACGCCACAGGTTATAGACATCTCATATCTACCCAGGAACGGCGAGAACTCAGATGAGGAATTTTTAAATTCCGTATATACATACATAAATACTATTCCGACAAATTCCGCTACGCTTGTTGGCGGATTGCGTAGGAGACCAGCAAACAGCTCTTCTTTGACCCCCCTCATCAGATGTTGTAGTTTTTTACCTTCAGGCATCTCGGGGTCAGCCCGCCCAAATAGGCGGGTCATGTCCTCCGAAAACATGGCAACGCTCTCGTTCTGTTTTTGTATGCGTGCCTCGATGAGCTGCAGAGCAGAATCCCGGCGGTTGGTATTTGCGAATGTCTCGAGAATTTGCTGCCGAAATTCATCTGTCGAAGACAGAGTTGACTCGTGGTTCTCGTACCACGTACGAGCGCTGTCTGCAAAGCAAAGTAGGCACGTGATAACTTTTGTTCATTGGGCCAGCGGTTGGCCTTGGCGACTCGCTTATACCGGGCTAACCAGTTATCAAAGTCTTCATAAACCACACCGTGGAAGGTCTCGGGAATTAGAGGCTGATCAGCAGTGAGCTGTGAAGGCCCTCCAGTAGCCATTTCTTCCGGCACAGTGTGTTGCTGGGGGAGTTCGAGTGGGATTGCCTCGGGACTAAAGCCTCGCTGTCAGTGACTGTAGCGGTGGACGGGAGTATCCACATCGGGAACGGGTTGCGGTGGCGAAATCAAAATACCAGGGCACGGAGGTGTCTCAAGCATCAGTTGGAGAAGTCCAGCACCTCCACCAATGTCGCGAGCTGAAAATAACAGGATACAGGACAATGGTGCGACCAGGGAAAACGAGGTCTGTATTATTAGAACAAAAGGGCAGCCACTTCGACGTCGTCTTCCTCGGAGGAATCGTGAGTACTGTCCACTGTCCAGGCTCATCACTTCGTCGTCCTCTGTCTTCGTGCCCAGCCTTTAGGCGTTACAGTATATATATATATATATATATATATATATATATATATATATATATATATATATTAGTCAAGTAGATCCTCCGGGAGCGGTCACAACATGGTTTGTTTCGACATTTCGGCCTAGAGTCTGGCCTTTATCAGGATTGAAGGTATAGTTTGTCGGTACTCAGCTTCATACAATCTCAATTCAGAAGGAAAGAGGGAAAAAAGACAGAAAAAATGAAAAAAAGAAAAAAATGAAAAAGGTTAATTAGGTGGACTCCCCCTGGGCGCCCCCCTTCCACTCTTCTTTCGACTTCCCTCCATATCTCTCCCCATTCTCCTTATCACCTTTCTGATGTCAGCGGTCTGTGTATGCTTCCTTTCACTAACGCATTCTTCCCGACCAGACGGCGCCTCCTGGCTCTGGCGGTTCGGTGTGGGGCAAAAAGATTTTTTTAAGAAGTTTAAGCCTTTAACTACTCAGAGCCCCGTTGACTTTTCGTCGTTGAAAGAGGGGTGCCGCGTATTGCGGCAGACGTTGGTAAGCGGGCGCAGGGTGAATTACTTGCCCGCTTATGAATTAAGCGTCCAGTAGAGGCCTCCCGACTGTGCACAGGGTTGCTATTAGGCATGTCATGCTTGGCACAATTTATTGGGTAGTAAAGTAAAAACAGAAAACAGACAACAGCTGTACTTAGGAAGAGTAGTTACACTTCGAATTGTTTTGAGAGAGTCCAGTACTGGACTGTGCACAGTCGAGAGGCCCCTACTGCACGCGTAATCCAGCAGCGGGCAAGGAATTCGAATTGCGCCCGCTTACCAGCCTCTGCCGCAATACGCGGTACCCCTCTTTCTACGACGAAATTTCGATGGGGCGCTGAGTAGTTAAAGGCTTAAACTTCCTAAAAAATCTCTTTTTGCCCCACACCGAACCGCCAGAGCCAGGAGGCGCCGTCTGGTCGGGAAGAATGCGTTAGTGAAAGGAAGCATACACAGACCGCAGACATCAGAAAGGTGAAAAAGCAAGAAGGGGAGAGAGATGGAGGGAGAAGTGACAGGAAGAGTGGAAGGGGGCGCCGGGGGGGGGGGGAGTTCACCTTATATTCTTTTCTCTTTTTTTCTTTCTTTTTCTTTTTTCTGTCTTTTTCCCTTTCCTTCTGATTTGAGATTGTATAAAGCTGAGCACCAATAAACTGTACCTTCAATACTGATGAAGGCCAGACTCTAGGCCGAAACGTCGAAATACACGACGTTGTGACCGCTCACGGAGGATCTACTTGACTATATGCAACGCTACGGCCACTAAATCACCATGCTTATATATATATATATATATATAAATATTTATTTATTTATTATTTATTTATTTATTTATTTATTTATTTATTTATTTATTTATTTATATAGGCTATCTATCAGCTTATGCCTAAGTGCTCTCGTGAAACCCCCTTCATTCTCGTGAACCAAAATTTGCATGGGAGGATAAGATGCTATGACAAATTTTGATGCGCTGCTCAATACATCAATGATGTCACAATCCTGTCTCGCACGTCGTCAAACACTTCTTGGCAGACAGGGACACATACGCGTGGGCGGGTATGTGACACTGATATGCTGAGTTGTGCCACAGGTGGTTGATATTTGGTATCTGCCCTGCAATAACGAAAATATAGATCGGCAGTTTTAATACATGCGTGTTGACATGAATAACGTTGATCCGACGCGTGCAAAGAATATATGTGAGTGTCCAAGCAGGAATTGAACACAAACACTCTTCGTGGCATTCAAGCATTTAGCCGCCATGCCAGACCTCTGATCTGCTTTTCGAATAAACCCTAATGTTCGCAAAATCTCACTGCTGGTTGCAGTGCTGGCTATCTGATTTTATAAAGCTTACATGTGCATTCTTTCGATACAGCTTTCACGTCGGGTTAACGTCAATTGTAGTTGGGCGCTGTGCGCTGAAGTTGATTTATGTAGCAGTGTGCAGGGCAACTCTCTTTGCGAGCACAGGCGCTTCATATTTCTTATCGCCTGAGGTGTTGCTAATACTCATGTGTCTGTTGACATAATTGCGCAAGTGCGAAGAACTGGTTACATAAATATTTCAAATTCTTCAGAATATATCTGTGCGTGCAACATTTATACATAATTTTGGCGTAATTTCAGGTGTCACTCAAAAAGGTGCAACGCGGTCACCTTCTCTCCGCATGCTTTACATAACGCTGGTTCCCATAGTCCATGGGTTCTGCTGAATTTTTTTCGAACAAATATTATCCGCTGCCTTCTGCCAATCTATACCAATCCCATACAATCACTCAATATTGTAAAGAAAGGCAAGCGTTTGTGCGATAATATATAATATAAATGCATAGGGCCGCCTTATGAACTAAACTTTAACACGCGAGTTTTTAATACGTACCTAAATCTAAATGATTGCGTGTTTCTTCATGAATTGCACCCTAAGTTAAGATTGTACTGAGCAAGTTCATTTTATAACTTCAGGGTGATTTGAATTTCTGTTTCTTTAAAAAATGATGTAAGTACCGAATCGACAGATATTACTTCTCAGAAATATATATTTTTAGCGGGACCACGAGCACAAATTAAAAGCCCATACTAAACAAAAGTGCAGCTGATCCACCTACCGATAAATGCTCTGCCGCATTCTTAGACGTTGCAGCTGCCAAACACCTAAGAACATGAATCCTTTACCAACGATTTGCTGAAACATTGTCTTCAAACGCCATTTAAGACTCCAGCTGTTTGGCAAAAATGTTAGGGGAAGGTTTCTTAACGTTTGGACCGAAAAGCGGCGCCCGCACTGCAATGACTCTGACTAGTGGAGGGTAGGACGACAATACACAGCATTCTCGAAAGTTGAACTCACTCATCTTAATATTATGCATATGCAGCCGGTCAAAGTACAAATGTTTTTGATTTGGTAAGGCAAATGTACAAGTAGTTTTACTTTTCCTAACATAATGAAACATACCACTCTACACTGTAAAAAAAAAATGTCTCGGTACACAGCAAAAGCTGCTGGTAAATCGTTGCCGGAGGCATTCTGTAAATGAGTAACAGCAGGCTCCGTATCACGAAGTCTCTGTTATACATTTTTCCGTATTCTCTTTCACATCATATCTGTATTCCTGAACACAGCAGATCTGTTATTTCAAACACAGCAAATCTGTTAACCCAAACACAGCAAATCTGTCAACCCAAACACAGCAAATCTGTCAACCCAAACACAGCAAATCTGTTAACCCAAACACAGCAAATCTGTTATTCCAAACACAGCAGATCTGTTATTCCAAACACAGCAAATCTGTTATCCCAAACACAGCAAATCTGTTATCTCAAACACATCATGACTCTGTTTGTAGGAATACAGAATTTGCTGTATTTAGAGGAGGAATAAACGGAGATCGCTGTAGAGCAGTCTGGCTGTAAATTATTCCGTTATTATTAATGAAAACAGAAGCTTCAGTAAAACACCTGGTTTCGTTTAATGGCTTTTCTGTGCTTGACTAAGGTTTTGTGTAGTTTCTTTGCCTTGAAGGAAAGAGTTGTTTCACTGAGCATAAAATAAACTTAGTTTTGGTAGTAACTTAATTTGTGAAAAACTAACACAAGCTTTTGTTGACCAGTACTGTCGAAAAGCCGATGTTTTACGGGATGGAATGGAATGTTTATGTGGCTGCCTGTAGATTCTCATGATTGAGTTTTATGTCCAATTTTATGTACTGTTTCAACCTACACTAATGCAGTCTTTATGTACTGTGTGTGTGTAAACCACCCCTGCTGCTGCATACCAAATAAATAATAATGCAACATTAACAAAACACAGATGAATTTATTTACATATAATACATGTGCTGTAGCTTGCTACATCACCATTCTTCATCACTTCAGCATGTTTATGCCTGAAAAGAATGTGAAAAACAAGTGATCAAATGAATGCAAGAAGCAACTTACACACACTTTATAATGCCTTCTCTGTGTATGTATATGGCCCTTGATACAAAAAGTAGGGGCACGTGGTAGAGCAAAATGTGAAAAAAAAAATCGCTTTGTTTTCTTTGCAATTTGGGGAGGGGTGTCCCTTTGTGCATCCACATTCGTGCTTTTCATAAACAGCATTTTTGGTGGCTCAAAACCAGTTTTTCCAAAAGGAAGTAGCCAGTGAAAACACACTCTAGTGCAAGCCCCTTGCATTCGCTCTATGCTTACGGCCTAATTTTCTGACGTACAAAAGTCAAAATGCTTGTCTAGAGTCAGCTGTGTATAGAAGATTGTCGGGTAACTTCTAAAGCAGTCCGAAGACACTGTGCACCTTTGTATTCACAATCCGCCTTCAGAATACATAGGTTGGAACACTTTCAGCTCCTAGCATCATTACACCTTGCATTTGCCGTGCTTGTCGATAACCTTAGATGCTGGGGGTAAAGAAGGTTCTGAGGAAGTGTAAATTTCGTTGAAGCCCGTACAGTTTTCTTGTTAATGTGAATAAATCCCTGTGACGTACTGAGGTGCTGAACCAGCAAGCTCTTTATTGTTAAACCTCCCAGCCTTTTCAGCATCTTTCGAGGTGAATCACGTATATACATGGGGACAACGGGTATGCTCTAATGGACATGGACTAATATTTCTGATGCAACTGAATAACAATGTGTGAGAACGACTCAGTGTAAGTGTTGAGTTAATGGGAATTGAGTCACAGAATCTTTCCTTTCTTTGTTTAGGGTGAGAGTCCTAGAAATGGCGACATTGAATATTTTTTTTGCATTTAATAATGGTAGTATCACACGAGCCTCTATTCTGAGATAGGATTGAAGCTTGGCCAAACTACAATGAATTTGCTGGAAATCGTTGACCACACTTGACGATACGTTGCAGATAGAGCTGAATGACATCTCACAAAAAAAAAAAACAAGACAAGCATTGCGAGAGGCTCCACGGCGAAAAATTGACTTTGGCAGTGATTACCAAGCTTGTAACTACTAAACAAAATAATTGAACAGTGTTTCTGACAGTGCGATCACTTTTCACCTGTTTTTGAACTTTATTCCATATCTCAAAACAGTTTTTTATTACTTAGCTACCATTATTTCCCATGTATTTTAAGATAACCAGTTGATTATTTTTTTTGTATACAGCTACTGAAGCAAAATAGAAGCTATGCACTTTACCGTTATTGTGTTACAAATTTTCATAGATGCCAATTAACTCAAAAGTCAAGCTCTAGTGGTAAAAAATTCACAAAAATTCTATATTATGAAGTTAAAAGAGCAAAAAGTTTGGAAGAAAATGATGTATGGATTATATGAATATCCCTTTTAGTCACTGAGAAAACTACCTAAAATCAGCAAAAATGCACAGGATGTATAGGGCCTGCCCGGCGCTCCTGAGAAGTTTCCCACTGGCTCTGATCATGCTCAGAATGAGCAGTTACATTTTCAGAAATATTTGTTGCTATTGTATAGCAGAATGCACGGGTGAATACCTATACTGATTTTCAACTTTGCATTCTGCTGTTAAGCTCTATGTGCCACATATAGCTACAAATTATGGCTGAACTTTCTTAATATAGATTTACCAGCGCAAAAAAAGACGGCACATATTTTAATCATGAACCAACTCGCCCAAGCAGCAGCTTTAGTGAAATTTTTTAAGCACTGTTTATTGATCACAGAATGTTTTTTTTCACTATGCTGAGGTGGGAGGGGGGGGGGGTTGAGGATCCTGTAAAAAAACTGAAAGAGCTTGACCTGAACTAAGAAACATCATGTGAATATACACTACACTTATTCGTAGCCAGGCGGTGGCACACCGGGCCCGTGCCTCTCCCCTCCTTCCCCCCAAACTTTTTTCTCCATGAAATACTTAGCGCAAAATTACCATTTGCCTGCCCAGACCTCTGGTTCAGATCAAAAAGGGCCCCCTCCCCCTAAAAAGTTCTGTGTATGCCCTTGGTTTAGATGAATGAATTTCCAAACCCTGTTTAACATAAGCATCAGTGAGATTAGATAGATATATGGGGTTTAATGTCCTAAAACCACATATGGTTATGAGAAACGCTGTAGTGGAGGGCTCCGGAAATTTCGACCACCTGGGGTTCTTTAACGAAGCATCAGTGAGATTGATAACTAGGATAAAATTAAGGCCAAACCTTCCATTTTTCTCTTTTCACAACATACTATATGTCCTTGGCACAATTCACAGTATATAGAAATCTCAATTGAGAGTGCATTTTCATGTGCTGGCTCTTGTGAAATAATAGCAGTATATTTTGACTACACTCCGAAGGACAAAAAAAAAGAAAACGCCAGGCTCATAATACTTACAAACAAATTAAATTGAAAATGCAAAGCCACAATCAAGATAATATTCAGCTCTAATAACCGGATATCATCAGAAAATGTGTATGATTCATGCTCACACTTTCACTGATTGAAACGCAGCTTCTGGGCCAACTTCATTATCTTTGTGTGCACACTTGTGCGAGACTTCTGGCCACCTTCGCACCTGCTGCCCTTTTTCGTGTTGGAGCCCTTTAAGGTTATCAAGGTGTGGTTCAAATGAAACATATGAGAAGAGCACAAGGATGGGTACAGACTCGTCAATGGGCTTCATTTAGAACACGTATGGTTACACGCTACAGTCTGCAAATTCCTCATCTATGCATCATAGACTTGCATTAATTCTTGTACAATCTGAGCCAAATACGCTGGCCCAATCATTTTCCTCCTGAAAAAAAAAAGAAGACCTCAGCAAGCTTAGGAGCCAATTGGTCAAGGCTGCATCTCCGAATTTCATTCTTGCCAGTAATGGCTGTCATAGTTTCTGACAAGTAATCAATGGACTTTCACTGAAGTCAGAGGCAGATAAGACCCTTGTCAGGAATCAACAACTTGTGTTCCCTGCGCCGTTCATATATATATTGGCCTGTTTGATTGATGTAAACATTCCTCCTGGTTTGATAAGCAACTAACAAACTAAAAGGTGTGGCACTTAGTGCAATTTTACACACCCTACTAGTGGTTTGTACGCTCCCAAAATTTTTCCAAGGCTTCCTTTGAAAAAATGTGCAATGGCCTTTTTCAGTCTTCGAATACGCACAATCATAAAATAAGTCTTCACATGCTCGTGGTAAATATGTTCAGAATGTATGATCTGATGTTAAAGTTGGGTTAATATTAAAGCACAGCATTTTGTCTGGTGAGCTAGTTTGTGGGTGAAGGTTACTCTTCTGTGCCGTTCAAGGTAAATGCTAAGACCCCGCATTGCCTCTATGAGGTGTGCAAGATTGCACTAAGTGCCACCCCACTGAGTTCGACGTGCGCTCGTCAAGTAGGATAACGAAGTCACTCAGACATGGAGGAATGTTAACATTGGTCATACAGGTCAATGTATAAATGAATGATGTAGGGAACACCAGCCCTTGATAAAGACCAGACAAGGTTCTCACCTGCCCAACTTAAATGCATACGAATTGTTTACTTTTAGTAAACCATGGCAGACTTTACTGGCAAAGACAAGAATTGAGATGCAGTTGTGACCCAATGGCACTTGAGCTTGCCTAGGCTTTTTTCCTAATGAACAAAAGCAATGATTGTGTCTGTGATACTTCACTCAGACTATCAGAATGAACGCAGGTTCCCTGCATGAGTGTACTGAATAAAACCCAGTTGCAGGTCTGCCCTCATCTTCCACTCTTCTCCTCCGACAACATCTGTTATTTAAGTGTATAAGTATCTACTGCACCTTGTAGCTGGAGTTAGGCTCACACTCATGTTGTAAAATGTCATCAATTTACTTGACCTCCTCGCACAACAATCAACACATAATGATATCGACAAGGGAACTCACCCAGTGCAATGATTGTAGGCGTTGATGGCAACTCGGCAAGCTTTTCAGTGATGCTTGTTCCCTCCTGGATGAGCAAAAATATCCCATGTACACAAAAGCACAAAGAGATATGTACAGTTGCGGCCATTCCAATATATAAATCAGAGATGCGATCCCTGCAATTCCGTTTTCCACCATGGTTCCTGGTCTATTGCAGGCTGTGTGCACCAAGTACAAATTACCTACCTAGGAGCCTTGAAACTTGGAACAATTTTAGAGCAAAGTAGAATGGATAGCGAGCACGCAAAAAAACCTGCTCACATTTTGATTCATTTTTCTCTTTGGATTACAGCAACATCATAGACAACTCTGAATGATTGCAGGTCAATATATCAATGTTAGTGGTGATAGTATTGCTTAAAATTATTTTGCATGTGCGACAGCAAGGGACAAAGTGAGCAACATCTTGCAACAACTCTGGCCTATTCCCATTCTTAGTGCCCTCCTCACTGCGTCGTAATGAGGCACTACAGCCAAAGTGACGAGAAACATTGTTCTGCAGTGCATTGCAAAAAACTAATGCTTTGTGCATGTGGAGCACTCTGATTGCACACAAACACTTTTTTTCCCATTGAGCCTGAAAAAGGCTAGTAAACCAAGTTTGTGCACTGTGGTTCACCATGCGTGCACCATGCCCCAACACAGTTTTTGTTGCATGAAGTCTCACTTTTCACAGCGCTACGTTCCTTCTCATTCACTCTGTGAACTTTATAGTCGGATGCTTGGGGACTTCACTCCCTATCCTAGTGGCTCTGATGAAACAATGGCACCTGCCCGCACTAACTGTTGGCTCAAGGGCAGTGTATTTTTTTTTTCAGAACATTTTTGTGACTACGACACAATGCGGATAACCAAAGTAAGTTCCACAAAAAAATTGAAAATTGCCTTTTTTTTACACTATCTTCAAATGCTGATACTTGTGACAAAGCGCGTGTTCCGGTGTAATTTTAATGAATAATGCTGCTGTACAAAGCCACCAAAATTACCTTAAATGAAGCACAAAGGCAAAAGATATGCAAAGCTACACTATCCTCCTTTTAACTTGTGTCCAGCAATTCATGAATTAGGTATTTTTGGATGTTTAGCATATTTGTTCTGTAAAGGGGGTTTATTGAAGGACCGAGCAAGCGGGTGGTAGCTCTGAAAGGAACGCAGGCGAACCCAGATGACGGTGCTTGATCGCCGATCTCGTGCCTTCTTCTTGTGCTGATGATAGCTGACATTGTGTTATCAACGTCTTTCTTATTCACTACAATTACCCCCGGCGAAAAAGTTGAAGCCATCCTGGCGATCTAACACGTGGGGACAAGCGGGTCAAAGTACGGCTTCAGACGGTTTACGTGAACGATATCACGTCCACGCCGACGACGGTCGCTCGGTGGCGTGAGGGGTTCAATGGCGTAGTTCACGGGTGAAGTACGCTCGACCACGCGGTAGGGACCATGATAATTGGAGAGTAGCTTGGGTGATACACCAGGGGCGCAGGGCGGTACATGAAGCCATACAAGTGCTCCAGGAACGAACGTTGGTGCAGAACGATGGTCGTCGTCACGGATCTCCTTCTGGCGCTGTTGGTCGGATGTAGTAAGCCGCTTGGCTAGCTTGCGGCACTCTTCTGCGTAACGAGCGGCTTCCGAGACAGGCTTGTATTCGGAGGGATCTGGCGAGTATGGCAGTAAAGTGTCGATGGTGTGTGATGGTTCGCGACCGTACAGGAGAAAAAATGGGGAAAACCCTGTAGTGACTTGCGTAGCGGTGTTATACGCGTATGTCACAAATGGGAGAACGAGGTCCCAGTTTGTTTGATCAGAAGCGACATGCGTAGCGAGCATGTCCCCCAGAGTACGATTAAACCGCTCAGTCAAGCCGTTCGTCTGTGGGTGGTAGGCTGTACTCTTCCGGTGAACCATATGGCACTGTTGAAGAAGTGCTTGTATTACATCGGAGAGGAAAACACGCCCTCGGTCACTGAGGAGTTCTCGAGGAGGACCATGACGAAGCACAAAACGATTGAGTATGAAAGTTGCGACGTCTTGTGCTGCAGCTGTGGGGAGAGCAGCAGTTTCAGCGTACCGTGTTAGATGATCCACTGCCACGATAGCCCATCGGTTGCCTGCCGTTGTTAATGGTAGTGGTCCGTAGAGGTCAATTCCTACACGGTCGAATGGGTGGTCTGGGCATGGAAGTGGCTGCAATGAACCTGTTGCAGGATGTGGCGGGCTTTTCCGCCGCTGACATTCGTGGCAGCCGCGAATGAACTGGCGGACGAAGGTAAACATTCCGCGCCAGTAATACCTTTTTCGTAGGCGCTCGTAGGTCTTGAAAACACCGGCGTGAGCACATTGCGGGTCGGAATGAAACGACGCGCAGATGGTAGAGCGCAGCGTTCGGGGAATGACTAGTAGCCATTTCCTACCATCTGCTGAATAGTTGCGCCGGTACAAAAGGCCATCCCGAATACTGAAGTGCGGAGCCTGACGGCGCAGGGTTCGAGTGGTTGGAAGTGTCGGTGCCTCGGATAACGCGTCAAGAAGCGAAGCGATCCATGGGTCATTGCGTTGTGCAGAAGAGATGGTGTCCTCGTCAAGCGCTGACAACGTGTTGTCCGACGAAACAGATGCGATGTCCGGGGATAGGGGAGATCGTGACAGTGCATCAGCATCGGCATGCTTGTGGCCGGAACGATATACCACGCGAATGTCATATTCTTGAAGCCGAAGAGCCCAACGGGCAAGACGACCTGATGGGTCCTTAAGCGACGATAACCAGCATAATGCGTGGTGGTCCGTTACTACATCAAAAGCACGGCCATAAAGGTATGGGCGGAACTTGACAAGCGCCCAAACGATCGCCAAGCATTCCTTCTCGGTGACGCTGTAGTTTGATTCAGCCTTGGTAAGAGTTCTGCTGGCGTAGGCGACGACATACTCGGCGAATCCAGGCTTGCGTTGCGCGAGAACCGCACCGAGGCCGACACCACTGGCGTCGGTGTGGACCTCAGTTGCTGCCGTAGGATCGTAGTGGACGCAGTATTGGTGGCGAAGTGAGGAGACGACGAAGGGTATAGAAGGCTTGGTCACACTCAGAAGACCATGCCGAAATATCAGTGGTGCTGCCTATAAGTTCGGTCAAAGGCGCAATGATAGAGGCGAAGTTGCGCACGAACCGGCGAAAGTAGGAGCATAACCCCACGAAGCTCCGTAACTGCTTCATAGTCGTTGGTTTGGGGAAGTCAGCGACAGCACGTAACTTAGCCGGGTCTGGAAGTATGCCGTCCTTTGATACGACGTGCCCGAGAATCGTAAGTTGGCGAGCAGCGAAGTGACACTTCTTGAGGTTGAGTTGGAGCTGAGCATTCTTCAGGCACGTGAGGACGTGTTTGAGGCGCTCGAGATGTGTTCTAAAGTCTGGCGCAAAGACGACTATATCGTCGAGATAGCAGAGACAGATTTGCCATTTCAAACCCCGAAGAACCGAGTCCATCATGCGCTCGAAGGTGGCAGGCGCATTGCAGAGGCCAAAGGGCATGACATTAAACTCATACAGACCGTCCGGTGTCACGAAGGCTGTTTTTGGTCGATCGGCATCGGCAAGGGGGACCTGCCAGTACCCTGAGCGCAAATCTAATGATGAAAAAAACTCGGCACCTTGTAAAGTATCAAGGGCATCGTCAATCCTGGGTAAAGGATACACGTCTCTTCGAGTGATCTTATTTAGGCGCCGGTAATCTACGCAGAAGCGAACGGAACCATCCTTTTTTTTAACGAGCACTACAGGTGAGGCCCATGGACTTTGGGAAGGTTGAATGACGCCACGTTGCAGCATATCGTTCACCTGTTCGGTAATAACTTGGCGTTCCTTCACAGAAACACGATATGGTCGCTGTCGTAGTGGCGCATGGGAGCCGGTATCGATGTAATGTAGCGTGGTAGAAGTGCGGCCAAGACTCGCCTTTAAACAGTTTGATGGTATGCGGAAAGGGATTGGTAAGGCAGAGAGCACTGGCTCCATTAGAAATTGAGAGGGCTGAATAAGGGAGCAGAAGTGGTTTCCGACTTAGAAAGAGGCGTGATGGCTCGAAAAATGCTACTTCATCACGCATGCTGTCGGAGACAACAGGGAGCAAAACAGCTGTTGTCGGTGGAATGTCAGTGTCTTCTTTGACAACTAGCTTGTGCGCGGCTTGATTAGTGTGGTCGTAGGGCTGCTCGAAGAACGGAAGCAGTTCAAGTTCGGAACGGGCACAATCTATAACGGCACGATTACGGGATAGGAAATCCCAGCCAAGTATGATGTCATGAGAGCACGAGGAAAGGACGATAAACTCAACAATGTAGTGGTCCTCCGCAATTTTGAGTCGGGCAGTGCAGGCGGCTATAGGTCGAACAGGTTCTCCATTTGCTGCACGTAAGAACATATCAAGCGGCGTGGTCACCTTTCGGAGCTTGCGGCAAAGTTTGGCGTCTATAACAGACACAGCGGCACCGGTATCCACAAGAGCGTATGCATGGGCGCCGTCTACGAAAACTTCGACGATATTTGACGGCAAGGTGCGAGGACTTGAACATTTCGATAGCGCAGTTCTTGCCCCTTGAACTGCGACGGCTAGTTTCCCTCATTTTGAGGGGCTGGTCGTGAACGCATGGGTGACAAGGAGCGTCGATTGGGTGAAGGTGAGCGACGAGACGAAGTTGCCGGATAGTCACGGGAAGACATGTTTGACTGACGATCCGAACTTTCATAACCAAAAGGTGGTCGGTCCATGTAATTGCTTCGTGGTCGGACGTCTGTGTAGGCGGGCACGCGACGACGGCAGTATCGGGAGATATGGCCAGGTCCGCCGCACGCAAAACAAATCGGCCGGTTATCGCGCGTTCGCCAGGCATTTGCAGCAAGGGGCGCCGCCCACGCGGCATACGGCTGAGTCGAGGCTGTGGTAGCGAGGGGAGGAGCCCATGCGACGGAAGACTGAGTAGGAGCGGTGACATGCGGCAGTCCATTGAACGGCGAGGGCTGGTGTGGCTGCTGCCTCTTTACTGCGTCGGCATAAGTAAGAGGCGCGGCGACAACTTGCTGCTGAAAGGTCACTGGCATAGCCTCGGCAATCTGGTCCTGAAGTGCATGTCGGAGCATGGGAGCTAACGGTGTCGGTGGTTGCTCTTGCTGCTGCTGCGGGAGCTCTTGGCGCTGACAAAACGGCAGGAGGGAAAGCTGACGTGCGACCTCCTCACGCACAAAGTCTTTCATTTGTGCTAGAAGGCGGGAGTGGTCAGGTACGACGTCCAGGGCAGCGAGTGGTTGGTTAGGCTGAAATGGACGACGGGTGAGAGCTCGTTGCCGTCGCAATTCGTCGTAGTTCTGGCACAGAGTTACCACTTCAGACACCGTGCCAGGAGACTTCGCCAGGAGCATTTGAAAGACGTCGTCATCAACACCTTTCATAATGTGCTGGATCTTGGCACTTTCGCTCATTGCGGCATCGACGCGCTTGCAGAGATCGAGTATATCTTCAATATAGGCGGTAAACGTTTCGCCAGGTTCTTGTGCCCGTGAGCGCAGGCGTTGTTCGGCGCGCAACTTCCGCACGGCAGGGCGACCGAAAACCGAGGATATTGCCTGCTTGAAAGTGGCCCAGTTCTCGAACTCGGATTCGTGGTTTGTATACCACAGTTTCGCCACATTAGCCAAGTAAAAGTTGACGGTGCTCAACTTAGCAGCGTCATCCCACCTGTTTGGTCCACTGACTTTTTCGTAGGACGACAGCCAGTCCTCGACGTCCTGGTCTTCGGCGCCCGAAAAGATCGGGGGGTCTCGCTGGTGAACCGGGCCGGGGCAAGTAGGAGCCGCGAGGGGTGCTGTCTGTTGGGCAGCGTCAACTTGCATGGTCGACGGCAGCGTGCGGGATCGGAGTTCCAGGGTGTAGGTGATGCAGTTACCCAGCACCTCCACCAAATGTAAAGGGGGTTTATTGAAGGACCGAGCAAGCGGGTGGTAGCTCTGAAAGGAACGCAGGCGAACCCAGATGACGGTGCTTGATCGCCGATCTCGTGCCTTCTTCTTGTGCTGATGATAGCTGACATTGTGTTATCAACGTCTTTCTTATTCACTACAGTTCTGTCAAAAAATTTTGCTGCAGCGGTCACTAAATTCTCATACGGTAGCATTGCACTTGTTCTTTATGGGAAGAAAATACATCGATTAAGAAGTGTAAAAAAGTTAAGTCTGCTCAAAGTTCAGAAATTGTGAAATTAGAAGAAAACTGATTTCAGCAGTCAAAGTTTAATTTTCCTTTATACAAAAGCAGCTTTTTTCACAAAATTCAACTGAAAAAGCTATTGTTTTGTGCTAAAAACCTGCACAGCATTCAGTCGATCCCAGATATATTGAACTCGAAGGGGATCGCGATATATGTAGTTCAATATATCGATGAGTCGAAACACAAAATATGTGTATTTAAGGCATAAATTAGAGCATCTCAGACCTAAAAACAGTTTTTTGAAATCCTAACAAGCACTTAAAGAATGATTCTCTCACAATATGATAAAGAACAAGGCCTGAACATCTACTTTTGCAAGTTATCGCACTTCATTTCACTTGAAAATAGTCTGTAAACTTTTCTCTCTTTTTGCGTGCCACCAAGTTTCAGTTGTCCTCAATATCACTGGACCCTTCCAAGTAAGCAAATTCAGCTCATTCGGCCACAACAGCGCTGAGTGGCACTGAATGCCAATGTAAGCTCCGTAGAGCGTTGGTGGCGAAAGCAATAATTCCACGGCACCGTCAACATTGGGCATCATCTCGGCATCCATGCAGTCAGAACCAGCGACGTCGTCTTCTGCTCCAATGAAGCCGCTCGCTGTCCGAGATGGTGCCCGAAAACACTAACAAGGCATAGAATTTACTGAGGCATTGTACGCCCTTGACAGCAGTCATGACGCACTCAAAGTCGTCACCTGGCACAAAGCCCGCAAAGAAACAGTTCACGACTGTGCTTTACTTGAGGTCGCTCCTAGCACCAGCCATGATTTTTATCGCTACGAGCGTATCAATGTGTAGCGCCGACTTCCAAATGATGATTTATCAGTAACGAGGCGAGAAGTACACAGGTCCACAAGCCACAAAAGGCGATGCTGCCCACAAACGAGCAAGCTCCCACCGTCAGCATGTTGGTGATAGCGATGTCACTTGTGGCTTTGTCATTTTGTAACCGACAGCTGTTGCTTTGGTGCGGAAAGCTAGAAAAAAGCGTAGCCTCCGAAATGAGCGTTCTAAAACCGGAAGCACCAAAATACCTCATGAAGTTGCACATCTCGAAGGCCACGCTTTTCAGTCCCACATGCCATCATACACGATTGAATGCGAACATCGCAATGAGATCACTAAACTTCCTTAAGTCATTCCACTTCGTTTTGGTGCCCTCGGTCATCACCATGCCCCCACGTTAAAACCTGCAGATCGCACATCAAGCATACCGGTGCACTCACAAGTGCTGTGCAACGAGCTAGATCAGCAAGATGGAGTTTCAATGTTTCACTTTTCAGCACCCCCTTTTAGTCACTTGCACGCGAAAAGGGATCGGAACTTGTCGAATTGTGGCTATAAATGATCATTATTTGTTAGGAAAAATGCAATTTGTGGGCTTTAGCGTGGCTCAGAGTTCAATTTAGCGGATGTTCTGCTGTGCGTGAGTTCGATAGATGTGTACAGCAGTCCCGTATTTTTGCATGGGAAATTCAAGGGGATCTCTCAACTTTTTGATATAGCCAATAATTCGATATATCATAGTTTGATATACCCGGGATCGGCTGTATTCTATAAAATCTAGAACCTAAAGCTGTTCTCAACAAACCAATACATCACTTTCTGAAAAGATGTTACTGTCCAGTTTTGTACTAACATAATGCAACAAAGTGAAACTTACTTCAAATACTTGGTAAAGGTAGTTCTTGTCTTCCTTAAAATGCGCGCAGAGGAATGGTAGCACAGCTACCTGGACTGCTTTTTCTCTTTGTCCTTCGTCTCTCACGCGCACCACCAGTTCCATAGTATGTTTCGTCGGCGCCTCCTCCATCATCTGAAATAATGCAGGCGCACAGGCCGCCATCCTCTCCTGGAAGATTTCCTGCAATTATTCCAAAAATCAAAGTAAATAACAGTTACTTGATAATAGATGAATTCATCTGTAGAGATATTAAAGTGAAAACTGATTGAAATGTAGAACTATATTACCACCCTACAATTGAGTGCAACAGCTGTGACACGCCAAAAAAAGAAGACAAAAAACAGACTGGTGGGGAATACCACCCTGAAACTACTGCACCAGCTTACTAGAACATGTTGTTGGCTAGTAGGTTCAGGCTGAAGAAAGGTAGGGACGTAAACCACATAGACAAGAAAAAAAGAAGTGGACGAGATAGAGCATTGATTGCAACAGATTTTGTTTGCAAAATAAAAAAGGCTCCTTTTGTTTTTGTAAACACCAAAGCATATGAGCAGGAAAATGGCGTGCACTCCACGATTATGACATCACTATAAAAAAAAAAAGGGGTTCAGCGGCAAATCGCTGTCACAACCAGACTCCCTTTCACAGTTATCTCCAACATCAGCAGGGGGTGTGCTACTGTGCTCTTGATCTGAACTGGATTCAATTTCAGGTACTTCCGTGCACTGTGTTGCAGTTTTGCCCCGGTGATACCTTGAAACATGTGTTCTGAAGGAACCTGCTGACCTCAGCACACTACCACAACCCACAAAAGGACACATAACAGCATCAATTCCACTCTCCAGATGGGCAGCTATGTGACCAAGAAGCTCCGTGCGAGTAGGCACACTCGCCCCGCATGACAACACAGAGCAGACAAACGCATCATCAGTCTGTTTGCTGCATCGCTTCTTGTGATGTCTGAAGACGTGACTTCTTAGGCTCTGATAGTTTTTAAACAAAGCTCCACAAGGCTCACAAGGGCAAAGGGCACCGCCCAACACACTGCTGTGATAGTGGTAGTGCTCGAAGTAGTCGGTCAATGTTGAAAATGTCTGTGCGCAATGCCGGCAAGTGGGCATTCTTCATTGATGTTATGGCTGCAATGAAGGTAGAGCACTTATTTTGCTAAATTACATTCACTGGCTTGTGCACTTTTTCAGACCGCCCAATTTTATAATAAAAACACTGCTACAATGGTAATAATACCTTACAGTCTACAATAGTAGAATCATTCCAATATCTGGTTAGCATGTCAGGTTATGTTCAATTTCATATGAACATTAGCCAATGCTTTTTAAGCAGTCCTCTATATAAGAGCACAGTGAATATAAATATTCTTGACCTGCTACAAATGTTTAAACTAAGTTGAAGCAGGCGGCGCAAGGAAAAGAAATAATGACGGAGACTGTAACATTAACTGCACAAATTCTACAGAAAACTGCACCCATACTTGCGCAACTTGGGTCTCTTAAAAGGCTATTCCTGAATGTGCAGTCAAAAGTGAGCTTAGCATATGCTCCAACATTACACATGTTCACAACTTAAGTAATGCTATCCATTATATCGCTAATGTTGACAACAGATGTTCATATCTTGCACATATGTGAAAGCAGCTTCAGCCTCTCAAGTGCAGCCAGGTCCAATATTGAATACAATTACTTTAAAATTTTAGCTTGAAACATAATTACTTTAAACAATTACTTAAAGCTTTTTGTGATATATTGACTAATCAAACAGTTGATACCAAGTATGAATTGCACCGTAGCCTGCCAGTAGTACGCGCAAGAGATGGAAATGGGTGGCTTCAAGATAGGGCACCCAAAACTTCGCATATGCGATCGCTTGATTCTGTTGCCATACACCAACTTCTTGGGTACACACAAGGACTCCCATGCTGGATTAGCTGCAGTTAAGCAGTAGTATGGCTAAGTGACGTGCAAATTCGCAATGTTGTCGGGTGTAAGCAATGTGTCGTGCAATTCCAAGAAATGAACTGCTGAGCACGCAAATCAATAGACACAACAGAACATGCATGCGAAATGCGAGCGCCAATCGTACCTCACGGCTGTCACTCAAATTCCGCCAAGTACGGCAAAATAAGTTTACACACAGCCAAGTGACAGTTGCTGCCCCTGTCGTCTCCTACACCTATTTTTGTAGTAATGGACGTATGACTTGCAAGCGATGCAGGCATGGAAAACACGAGTGCTTTGTCTGCGCTCGATAAGACGACAAAGACACGTACACGCCTGGTGTGTACGTGACAGCAGACTCCTGCTGATCCGGCTTACAAGTGCACCTTATAACAGCCATGTGCATGGGCACCGAGGAGATCACTAATGAGTGCGTGCACAAACTGACCTGTGACATCCTCAAACTACAAAGATGCAACTCACAGCAGGCTTCACCACAATAATACAATTAAGTGACACTAACAAGGAAAAATGCCGTTATTGCTGAGTGCAAGCAATGCTTCATATAATTCCGAAGAATTAAACTGTTCACTGTACTGCTTCCTGCATGCGCAACTCAATAAAGGTGCAACACAGCGTGCGAGCACTATGGTCGTACCTCATAGCCGACACTAAAAATCCACAAAATGCACTGAAATATGCCTACGCACAGTAATGTTACCGTTGCTACCCCTACTGTTTTCTGTGCCTAATTTAGTAATAAGGTATGTATGAGCGATGCAAGCATGGCAAACACGTGTTTCATTATTCACCTTATAATAGCGACAGACATGTTACATGCCTAGCTCGTATGAGCTGTGGCATGCGAGTGCACCTTATAACTGTTTATAAGATAGGTAATGATCGATAACGGTGAAATAAATGCCTACCTGATTGTGATGTGTGCCAGGTGATGGACTTCGCAGGAAGGTGAGAGAGCTCTGACAATAGCCGCCTGCCTTGACCACGTAGGGTGCCAGAGACCACTGAGCTGAACAAGTGAAGAGTGCGCCAAAAAACTTGACAAGTGAGGAACCAAACAAATGAACTGCTAGCACTACTTGGTCCTGAGCACGTAAATCAATAACAAGATGCAACACAACCTGCATGCAAAATGCGAGCACCAATCGTACCTCACGGCTGTCACTCAGATTCCGCCAAATATGGCAAAATAAGTTTACACACAGCCAAGTGATAGTTCCTGCCCCTGTCGTCTCCTACACCTATTTTTGTAGTAATGAACGTATGACTTGCAAGCGGTGCAGGCATGGAAAACACGTGTGCTTTGTCTGTTGCACTCAAAGGTGGTGTGGTGTCCATGTCGAACGCGGACAGCATCATGGGCACTTCGGCATTGGGGTCACTAGTAGCCGGCGTTGCGCCCGCGCCAGTGTTGGGTCGGCGCGGGTGCTTTGTTAGGCCTAGCCTTGAACGTACCCCGGGCGCGTCCTCGTTGTGGGGTTTTTTTTCGCTTCTGTGCTTTAAGTCCCGAAGATTTTGGTTGCAAAAGAGTCTTAGCAGCTTTACTGACCTTGCGCACAGGAATCTTGGAGGCAGGAAGAGAAGTTCCGGGGCAATCCGGCGTTTTTTGTGGAGCAGATGCAGCCGTGACTGATGTACACGACGCTCGTAGCGCCCTCTTAGGCTACGAAGGGAGGCGCTCAGCTGAAACGGCACCGGCGGGTGGTGCGGCTTTTAATCGAACTCGCGACGCTCCCTTTGGGGCAAACTGACTACTTTAGCGCCTGCCTACAATTTGTTTTTGTATTCTAGCCGACACCACGATGCACCGATGCTATCTTGCACCCATTCTATTGGGCAGTGATGGCCGGACACACCGCAGCAGTCGTGTTATTTTGTGTGACCATCAACGCATTTTTTTTTTCTTTTGGCCTGTTGTGGTTGGGGAAGAGCTATGGTGGTGCAAAAAATTTATCGGTTATTCAGGAAAAGTGGTGTAAAGGGAAATAGTTCTGAAGAATCGATGTTCTCGTCGCAGGTAGTGAGAACCATTCAACAACCGATGAATTCTTCGGTGACGAAGTGAAGTCGCCGTCGGTGTTCACCGAGTAGACTCATGAATTCATAAAAGAAACAAACGTTTCCCCGAGCCTTCCAAATTTTATTATTGGGCTTGAGCTTGCATGGTAGGCTTGACGGTGCGAAACAGCGTGAAAACAACGAGTTCATACAAAGAAACAGCAAACCGCACCCTTTTAAAATACACTTCATTACTGTGTTTCATTGACTGCGTGTTAATTGGTGTGCCAACTATACAACGCAGCTACGATTATAGGATTGCTCTCACTAAACAAGTCAAGGCTTGCAAGCACGAAAAAAAAAAGGAACGAAAATAGGAGAACATGTACACTGTCCTCTTCTTCTGTGTGTCGTGCATTCTCACGATGTGACGAAAAAAAAAAAAACGTAAACTATTATGCACACCATCAAGATTCACATATATGCAGGGATTCTTGGACGGGTATGTTTTTTTTTCACTATCTTTTGTCAATAAAGTCTCATAGACGCAGTACAAGTACCTGTTCGCTTTCAATCTTGCAAGATTGAAAACGAAGTGCAGCGCCTTTCGACGATAATATATATATATATATATATATATATATATATATATATATATATATATATATATATATATATATATATATATATATATATATATATATATATATATATATATATATATATATATATATATATATATCGGAAGCGAAAAAGCACGACGTACGCCGAAACACCTTTACTAATTACAAATGTTTCGGCTGATGGGCCAGCCTTCGTCAGTGTGACCACACTAACGAAGGCTGGCCCACCATATCGTCTCGCTTTATAACTTTTTATGGCAACCCGACTTCGCTACTAATAGTAAATTTAGCTTCCCTTGCGGTGAAGTATCATAATGCTGTAATTATCCTCTTCCTTAATCGGTAAAAACTCTGAAACGTTCTCTTTTTCTTTTTTACCGCTGCTATCCTTCTCCGCCTCTCCGAATATATATATGTATCCATACTGGCACTTTCCAGTGATCCTGCATGCAGCTCTTTTTTTCTCCATTGTGAGTTAATGAACAGTTTCTCTTCCTCATTCTCTCGTATTTCTTAGTCTATCTTCGAACCCAATGTTTGCTCTAAGCTTAATTTCCTCATCAAAGCCTGCCCAGTTATCACACTTCCCGTCTTCGTTTTCTGACTTTCCATGAGCGTACAATGCGATCTGCGCATTCCTTACCACACTGTGGGACGCCTCATCTTAGTCGGCGACTGCAGCGTTGCCGCTGTATGTATACGTTAGCCACCCGCCACGATAGCTCTCTCAAGGCATTGTCCATGGCTATCGCCTTAATTTTCTGTTCTAGTTTCACTGTATCATTGTCGAACGGGGGGAATGGTCAAAGTTCAGCCAGTATGTCGCCGACAGCTCTCTCAAGGCATTGCCCATGGCTGTCGCTTAACTTTCTGTTCTAGTTCACTGTATCATTGTCGAACGGGGGGAATGGTCAAAGTTCAGCCAGTATGTCGCCGTGCACACAAATCACGGAAGCGTGTTCTTGAAGTACAGAAGACATACGTTTTTCTGGTGTTTTACGGAAGGAGCGAAAGAACGGAAACATCGACTGCTGCTTTACGGCAACTCCTGCTGTTTCCCATAAACCGCAGCACAGTTTGTGCTTTAAACGTCCAGTCTCGCTATTTTTCAGGAAACAGATGTTACTCTGTAGTTTCTACGGTCTGCTCCGACGTTAAAACACGGATATTTTTTTACAGTGTACCAGAACGCGCATGACGTGCGGGAACATGCAAGCACGACCTGGCTTGCAGACGACGTATGAAGTAATCCATAGTCGGAGTGTTTGATGCAGCATCCGCCAGGTGGCAAATGCCGTCGATCTCACAGCGAATATTCAGATATATGTGGCAACCTCATAGATATCAGATGGACTTCACCGATGCTATTTTAGCCCCATCGTCAGACCACTCTGC
>WOVY01013644.1:0-60329 GCA_013436015.1 Rhipicephalus annulatus
GAGGCGAGAAGTACACAGGTCCCCAAGCCACAAAAGGCGATGCTGCCCACAAACGAGCAAGCTCCCACCGTCAGCATGTTGGTGATAGCGATGTCACTTGTGGCTTTGTCATTTTGTAACCGACAGCTGTTCTTTGGTGCGGAAAGCTAGAAAAAAGCGTAGCCTCCGAAATGAGCGTTTCTAAAAACGGAAGCACCAAAATACCTCATGAAGTTGCACATCTCGAAGGCCACGCTTTTCAGTCCCACATGCCATCATACACGATTGAATGCGAACATCGCAATGAGATCACTAAACTTCCTTAAGTCATTCCACTTCGTTTTGGTGCCCTCGGTCATCACCATGCCCCACGTTAAAACCTGCAGATCGCACATCAAGCATACCGGTGCACTCACAAGTGCTGTGCAACGAGCTAGATCAGCAAGATGGAGTTTCAATGTTTCACTTTTCAGCACCCCCTTTTAGTCACTTGCACGCGAAAAGGGATCGGAACTTGTCGAATTGTGGCTATAAATGATCATTATTTGTTAGGAAAAATGCAATTTGTGGGCTTTAGCGTGGCTCAGAGTTCAATTTAGCGGATGTTCTGCTGTGTGCGTGAGTTCGATAGATGTGTACAGCAGTCCCGTATTTTTGCATGGGAAATTCAAGGGGATCTCTCAAACTTTTTGATATAGCCAATAATTCGATATATCATAGTTTGATATACCCGGGATCGACTGTATTCTATAAAATCTAGAACCTAAAGCTGTTCTCAACAAACCAATACATCACTTTCTGAAAAGATGTTACTGTCCAGTTTTGTACTAACATATGCAACAAAGTGAAACTTACTTCAAATACTTGGTAAAGGTAGTTCTTGTCTTCCTTAAAAGCGCGCAGAGGAATGGTAGCACAGCTACCTGGACTGCTTTTTCTCTTTGTCCTTCGTCTCTCACGCGCACCACCAGTTCCATAGTATGTTTCGTCGGCGCCTCCTCCATCATCTGAAATAATGCAGGCGCACAGGCCGCCATCCTCTCCTGGAAGATTTCCTGCAATTATTCCAAAAATCAAAGTAAATAACAGTTACTTGATAATAGATGAATTCATCTGTAGAGATATTAAAGTGAAACTGATTGAAATGTAGAACTATATTACCCACCTACAATTGAGTGCAACAGCTGTGACACGCCAAAAAAGAAGACAAAAAAACAGACTGGTGGGGAATACCACCCTGAAACTACTGCACCAGCTTACTAGAACTGTTGTTGGCTAGTAGGTTCAGGCTGAAGAAAAGGTAGGGACGTAAACCACATAGACAAGAAAAAAAGAAGTGGACGAGATATAGCATTGATTGCAACAGATTTTGTTTGCAAAATAAAAAAGGCTCCTTTTGTTTTTTGTAAACACCAAAGCATATGAGCAGGAAAATGGCGTGCACTCCACGATTATGACATCACTATAAAAAAAAAAGGGGTTCAGCGGCAAGTCGCTGTCACAAAACCAGACTCCCTTTCACAGGTTATCTCCAACATCAGCAGGGGGTGTGCTACTGTGCTCTTGATCTGAACTGATTCAATTTCAGGTACTCCGTGCACTGTGTTGCAGTTTTGCCCGGTGATACCCTTGAAACATGTGTTCTGAAGGAACCTGCTGACCTCAGCACACTACCACAACCCACAAAAGGACACATAACAGCATCAATTCCACTCTCCAGATGGGCAGCTATGTGACCAAGAAGCTCCGTGCGAGTAGGCACACTCGCCCCGCATGACAACACAGAGCAGACAAAACGCATCATCAGTCTGTTTGCTGCATCGCTTCTTGTGATGTCTGAAGACGTGACTTCTTAGGCTCTGATAGTTTTTAAAACAAAAGCTCCACAAGGCTCACAAGGGCAAAGGGCACCGCCCAACACACTGCTGTGATAGTGGTAGTGCTCGAAGTAGTCGGTCAATGTTGAAAATGTCTGTGCGCAATGCCGGCAAGTGGGCATTCTTCATTGATGTTATGGCTGCAATGAAGGTAGAGCACTTATTTTGCTAAATTACATTCACTGGCTTGTGCAACTTTTTCAGACCGCCCAATTTTATAATAAAAACACTGCTACAATGGTAATAATACCTTACAGTCTACAATAGTAGAATCATTCCAATATCTGGTTAGCATGTCAGGTTATGTTCAATTTCATATGAACATTAGCCAATGCTTTTTAAGCAGTCCTCTATATAAGAGCACAGTGAATATAAATATTCTTGACCTGCTACAAATGTTTAAACTAAGTTGAAGCAGGCGGCGCAAGGAAAAGAAATAATGACGGAGACTGTAACATTAACTGCAACAATTCTACAGAAAACTGCCACCCATACTTGCGCAACTTGGGTCTCTTAAAAGGCTATTCCTGAATGTGCAGTCAAAAGTGAGCTTAGCATATGCTCCAACATTACACATGTTCACAACTTAAGTAATGCTATCCATTATATCGCTAATGTTGACAACAGATGTTCATATCTTGCACATATGTGAAAGCAGCTTCAGCCTCTCAAGTGCAGCCAGGTCCAATATTGAATACAATTACTTTAAAATTTTAGCTTGAAACATAATTACTTTAAACATTACTTAAGCTTTTTGTGATATATTGACTAATCAAACAGTTGATACCAAGTATGAATTGCACCGTAGCCTGCCAGTAAGTACGCGCAAGAGATGGAAATGGGTGGCTTCAAGATAGGGCACCCAAACTTCGCATATGCGATCGCTTGATTCTGTGCCATACACCAACTTCTTGGGTACACACAAGGACTCCCATGCTGGATTAGCTGGCAGTTAAGCAGTAGTATGGCTAAGTGACGTGCAAATTCGCAATGTTGTCGGGTGTAAGCAATGTGTCGTGCAATTCCAAAGAAATGAACTGCTGAGCACGCAAATCAACTAGACACAACAGAACATGCATGCGAAATGCGAGCGCCAATCGTACCTCACGGCTGTCACTCTCAAATTCCGCCAAGTACGGCAAAATAAGTTTACACACAGCCAAGTGACAGTTGCTGCCCTGTCGTCTCCTACACCTATTTTTGTAGTAATGGACGTATGACTTGCAAGCGATGCAGGCATGGAAAACACGAGGTGCTTTGTCTGCGCTCGATAAGACGACAAAGACACGTACACGCCTGGTGTGTACGTGACAGCAGACTCCTGCTGATCCGGCTTACAAGTGCACCTTATAACAGCCATGTGCATGGGCACCGAGGAGATCACTAATGAGTGCGTGCACAAACAGACCTGTGACATCCTCAAACTACAAAGATGCAACTCAACAGCAGGCTTCACCACAATAATACAATTAAGTGACACTAACAAAGGAAAAATGCCGTTATTGCTGAGTGCAAGCAATGCTTCATATAATTCCGAAGAATTAAACTGTTCACTGTACTGCTTCCTGCATGCGCAACTCAATAAAGGTGCAACACAGCGTGCGAGCACTATGGTCGTACCTCATAGCCGACACTAAAAATCCACAAAATGCAACGGAAATATGCCTACGCACAGTAATGTTACCGTTGCTACCCCTACTGTTTTCTGTGCCTAATTTAGTAATAAGGTATGTATGAGCGATGCAAGCATGGCAAACACGTGTTTCATTATTCACCTTATATAGCGACAGACATGTTACATGCCTAGCTCGTATGAGCTGTGGCATGCGAGTGCACCTTATAACTGTTTATAAGATAGGTAATGATCGATAACGGTGAAATAAATGCCTACCTGATTGTGATGTGTGCCAGGTGATGGACTTCGCAGGAAGGTGAGAGAGCTCTGACAATAGCCGCCTGCCTTGACCACGTAGGGTGCAGAGACCACTGAGCTGAACAAGTGAAGAGTGCGCCAAAAAACTTGACAAGTGAGGAACCAAACAAATGAACTGCTAGCACTACTTGGCCTGAGCACGTAAATCAATAACAAGATGCAACACAACATGCATGCAAAATGCGAGCACCAATCGTACCTCACGGCTGTCACTCAGATTCCGCCAAATATGGCAAAATAAGTTTACACACAGCCAAGTGATAGTTCTCCTGCCCCTGTCGTCTCCTACACCTATTTTTGTAGTAATGAACGTATGACTTGCAAGCGGTGCAGGCATGGAAAACACGTGTGCTTGTCTGTTGCACTCAAAGGTGGTGTGGTGTCCATGTCGAACGCTGACAGCATCATGGGCACTTCGGCATTGGGGGGTCACTAGTAGCCGGCGTTGCGCCCGCGCCAGTGTTGGGTCGGCGCGGGTGCTTTGTTAGGCCTAGCCTTGAACGTACCCCGGGCGCGTCCTCGTTGTGGGGTTTTTTTTCGCTTCTGTGCTTTAAGTCCCGAAGATTTTGGTTGCAAAAGAGTCTTAGCAGCTTTACTGACCTTGCGCACAGGAATCTTGGAGGCAGGAAGAGAAGTTCCGGGGCAATCCGGCGTTTTTTGTGGGAGCAGATGCAGCCGTGACTGATGTACACGACGCTCGTAGCGCCCCTCTTAGGCTACGAAGGGAGGCGCTCAGCTGAAACGGCACCGGCGGGTGGTGCGGCTTTAATCGAACTCGCGACGCTCCCTTTGGGGCAAACTGACTACTTTAGCGCCTGCCTACAATTTGTTTTTGTATTCTAGCCGACACCACGATGCACCGATGCTATCTTGCACCATTCTATTGGGCAGTGATGGCCGGACACACCGCAGCAGTCGTGTTATTTTGTGTTGACCATCAACGCATTTTTTTTTCTTTTGGCCTGTTGTGGTTGGGAAGAGCCTATGGTGGGTGCAAAAAATTTAATCGGTTATTCAGGAAAAGTGGTGTAAGGGAAATAGTTCTGAAGAATCGATGTTCTCGTCGCAGGTAGTGAGAACCATTCAACAACCGATGAATTCTTCGGTGACGAAGTGAAGTCGCCGTCGGTGTTCACCGAGTAGACTCATGAATTCATAAAAAGAACAAACGTTTCCCCGAGCCTTCCAAATTTTATTATTGGGCTTGAGCTTGCATGGTAGGCTTGACGGTGCGAAACAGCGTGAAAACAACGAGTTCATACAAAGAAACAGCAAACCGCACCCTTTTAAAATACACTTCATTACTGTGTTTCATTGACTGCGTGTTAATTGGTGTGCCAACTATACAACGCAGCTACGATTATAGGATTGCTCTCACTAAACAAGTCAAGGCTTGCAAGCACGAAAAAAAAAAGGAACGAAAATAGGAGAACATGTACACTGTCTCTTCTTCTGTGTGTCGTGCATTCTCACGATGTGACGAAAAAAAAAAAAAAAACGTAAACTATTATGCACACCATCAAGATTCACATATATGCAGGGATTCTTGGACGGGTATGTTTTTTTTTCACTATCTTTTGTCAATAAAGTCTCATAGACGCAGTACAAGTACCTGTTCGCTTTCAATCTTGCAAGATTGAAAACGAAGTGCAGCGCCTTTCGACGATATATATATAATATATATATATATATATATATATATATATATATATATATATATATATATATATATTATATATATCGGAAGCGAAAAAGCACGACGTACGCCGAAACACCTTTACTAATTACAAATGTTTCGGCTGATGGGCCAGCCTTCGTCAGTGTGACCACACTAACGAAGGCTGGCCCACCATATCGTCTCGCTTTATAACTTTTTATGGCAACCCGACTTCGCTACTAATAGTAAATTTAGCTTCCCTTGCGGTGAAGTATCATAATGCTGTAATTATCCTCTTCCTTAATCGGTAAAAACTCTGAAACGTTCTCTTTTTCTTTTTACCGCTGCTATCCTTCTCCGCCTCTCCGAATATATATATGTATCCATACTGGCACTTTCCAGTGATCCTGCATGCAGCTCTTTTTCTCCATTGTGAGTTAATGAACAGTTTCTCTTCCTCATTCTCTCGTATTTCTTAGTCTATCTTCGAACCCAATGTTGCTCTAAGCTTAATTTCCTCATCAAAGCCTGCCCAGTTATCACACTTTCCGTCTTCGTTTTCTGACTTTCCATGAGCGTACAATGCGAATCTGCGCATTCCTTACACACTGTGGGACGCCTCATCTTAGTCGGCGACTGCAGCGTTGCCGCTGTATGTATACGTTAGCCACCCGCCACGATAGCTCTCTCAAGGCATTGTCCATGGCTATCGCTTAATTTTCTGTTCTAGTTCACTGTATCATTGTCGAACGGGGGGAATGGTCAAAGTTCAGCCAGTATGTCGCCGACAGCTCTCTCAAGGCATTGCCCATGGCTGTCGCTTAACTTTCTGTTCTAGTTCACTGTATCATTGTCGAACGGGGGGAATGGTCAAAGTTCAGCCAGTATGTCGCCGTGCACACAAATCACGGAAGCGTGTTCTTGAAGTACAGAAGACATACGTTTTTCTGGTGTTTTACGGAAGGAGCGAAAGAACGGAAACATCGACTGCTGCTTTACGGCAACTCCTGCTGTTTCCCATAAACCGCAGCACAGTTTGTGCTTTAAACGTCCAGTCTCGCTATTTTTCAGGAAACAGATGTTACTCTGTAGTTTCTACGGTCTGCTCCGACGTTAAAACACGGATATTTTTTACAGTGTACAGCGATATCTAAAGCAAGGGTAAACGTGTTCCACAGAGGTGTACGGGAACCACAGTAGTAAAGTCACCATGTCGGCACTTAAGAGGATTTTTTAAAATAAAATAACGTTGCAGCTGATAAATAAACGCGACTGCGGCGCAGATGGAAATAAAAGCAAGGAAACAAACCGTGCACGATCTGATCGATCAAGCAAGCTGGACATCGAATTCCGCCGAATGCGGATCATGTGTGCATGCGTGTGTTTTCGTAATTGTGGACTAGTTAAGCGATTTTATCCACTTATTGCTTGCGAGAAACGAACGAGTATTGTTACGGCCACTTATATATATTTTCCAGGCACGGACACTTCGTAATGCACTTTGTAAAAAAGTGCTCAACAGTGAAAGGAAACCTACTCGCTCACCCCCCGCGTCCCTCCCTCTCATTCTCTAGGCGTACAGGAGTAAGTGTTGCAATTCGTCCTCCCGTTTCTCTCGTTTTGACGAAGGACTAAGCAGTTGCTCTCCGAAATTTGCGCACGGCACGCATGCTTCTGCAGTTCATCCTTTGTTGGAGTAAAGCGCCCTTTTCGGATGAACGGCGCAGTTACTCCTCAAAACTTTTTAGAGTGTATAGTGCGTCTTCCTCAGCATCTGTAAGGAGACTGGGCAAGAGTAAACGCAGAGTTGTGGGGGCCACAATGCCACGTGCGAAGTTGGATATAGCAGCCTTTGAGTCACTGAGTATAGTGGTGAATCCGGATGCTGCTGCTAGCGCTATCGCCGCTTCCTCAGCTTCTGTCGTATTAAGCACACGGACAGAAGCAGCCGCTTTAATTTGAGGTGAATTGGCGTTGTTGCCGGGGAGAGTGATTACGCTTATTGCATATGCTTTAGTAAACTCTCGGTATTGGGCGGCGTCAACGTACGCAACGGTTGGGTTGGACGCGTAAGTTTTTTGCAAGAATTTGGCCCTCGCTTTCCTTCTACCGTCGTGATGGCTGGCCAACATGTTCTTTGGCAGTGGTTTTATGAGGAATTTCTTTCTGATGTTGGGGGGGATGACAGCCGGATCGTTACCCGTAGGAGATACCACATGGTCAATTTTAGCAAGGATCCAACGCCCCGTCCTGCTTCCCTGTAATCGGCGAATTTGCGCCGTAAGATGCGCTTCAAGAAGTTCTTCTAAGGTGTTATGCAGCCCAAGACTGAGGAGGTGCTCTGTCGATGTGTTTCGGGGGAGACCCAATGCCACCTTATACGCTTTGCGTATGAGCCGATTTAGTTGGGCTCGCTCAGATTGAAGGAGGTGCAAATAAGGAAGGGCGTACGTGAAGCGCGACAAAACGAAGGCTTGAATTATCTGTAGCAGTTCTTTCTCCTTCATGCCTCGATTGCGAGCGCTCACTCGAGATATAAGATGGGCCGTCTGGTTCACGGTTACGGTGAGACGGTCTAGCGTAATGTTGTTGTGGTGGTTTGTTTGCACAATGAGTCCGAGTACTCTCATGTGGGCCACCTGCTTAATTGGCGTGTCATTGACATACACGTTAATACTAGGAAGTGGAGTCTTAATTTTGCGGCGATCTGGAGGTCGCAGTAATAGTAGCTCCGATTTGCTCTGGGAACACTCCAAACCCGCTTCTGACACGTGCTGAACGACTACGTCGGTTGCTCTTTGAAGAGTCTCCTCGATTTGACCATCGGATCCCACCGTCGTCCAGAGCGTGATGTCATCTGCGTAGAGGGTGTATCGCAGGCCGGGTATCGTGTCAAGTTTGGGAGGTAGTGACCTCATAGCGAGGTTGAAAAGGAAAGGGGACAAAACAGCTCCCTGCGGGGTGCCGCGATCACCGAGTGTGATGAGCTTAGAACGAAGGTCACCCACTGAGAGTTCAACCGTTCGATTAGATAAGAAAGCACGGACGTAGTTAAATATGCGTTCCCCGGATCGTAGTTCGGACAGACTGCCTAAAATGGCACTATGCTTCACGTTGTCAAATGCTTTGTGAAGGTCCAGACCGAGCAAAGCCTTGGTACTAGTGCCACTCTCAGGTCGTAGGAGATCGTGATGCAACTGGATGAGCGCATCCTGAGTGGATAGATGGGCCCTGAAGCCCAGCATTGTGGGGGGAAGTAGGCGGTGCTCTTCCGCGAAATTTTGCAAGCGACAGAGGACAACATGCTCCATTAGTTTGCCCAGGCAGGAGGTCAACGAGATTGGACGAAGATTCTCCAGGTCGAGTTTCTTGCCCGGTTTCGGTATAAACGCGACCCTTGCGTGTTTCCATTCTGATGGCAAGTGGCCGGACCTCCAGCACTCATTCATGTGCTGTTCTGTTTCTGAGATGTGTTGATGTAGCGGGTGATGAGCTCCTCCAGCAGCTCTTCGTTGGTGCCCGGGTATTGATGGACAATTCGCGCGAGCTGTTTGCGTGCGGCCGACTTGGAGCTACCAGGGTCCAGCAGGTGTCGCAGAAGATGCCACGTTTTCTTGCAGCCCATCTGGCCATTGAGGCTGCCGCAAAGTTGGCCCCACTGTTGGCGTGTTAGCACAGCGGTGTGGGCTTCTAATTCACGTTCGAGCCTCGAGATGCGGCGGCGGAGCCTTGTGTTGTGACGTTGGCGCCGCCACCTACGCATGAGGCTTTCATGCGCCTCCCACATATGTAGAAGGCGTGAATCTGTTGATGGCTGTTCCGGAGTTACGTCTGCTTGGTATGTTGTAGCGTCCACATCTCGACTCAAAGAAAGTATCCATTCGTTCAAGTCCAATACCGAATCGGGTGCCGTTTCTTTGCGCAGTTGGCGGAATTTATCCCAATCTGTAATGCGAGCTGTGGCTCGTTTTTTTACATTGCTTGTGGTTAACTCAATGGTTACCGCTAGAATGAAATGGTCACTTCCTACGGTGTGACCTGTGTTTTGCCAACGGGCACCCTCCGTGTTTTTGCAAAGGGAGAGGTCTGGGGTAGTATCTCGACATACGCTGTTCCCGACTCGCGTCGATTGCTCCGGATCATTGAGGATACTGAAACCTAGGTCGTGTATGATGCTCCATAATCGGCGACCCTTGGGGTTGGATTTCGGGTATCCCCATTCGGGATGTTTTGCGTTAAAATCGCCTAGTACGAGCAGCTTTGCATCCTTCGCCAGATTTGTTGCTTTCCGAAAGATGTAAGGTAGATCCGCAGCTGTATCTCTTGGAGGGCTGTATATATTTAAAATGAAGAGTGGCTTGTCTCCTCGTCTTTTTGGTATAATTTCCACCAGTGTGTGATGAATACTCGTACCCTCAATTTCATGTTGAATGGCTGTGATATTCTTGTGTACTAAGATGGCAGTGTGGCATTGTGCGCTCGCGGACATGTCTATTTTCTGATTATATGATGCGTATCCGGGCAGTTGAGCGGCAGTGTTCGTTTCTTGCAAAACTATGATGTCCGGCGAACATTCCCCATTTGGTGCATGGTTTTGAATATGCTGGATATGTTGCTGCAGATGGCCCTTCTTATTGCGGAAGCTCCTGCAGTTCCACTGCCAGACGGTGAGCGTGTGGAGAGCCGCCATGACTATGTTATTGGCGTAGGGGCCGGTGTTTGCCGGCTATTGGATGGTGTGCGGTGGATGGCCAACTGCACACTGAAGTCGGCCAGTGCAGCTTCGGTCGAGCTCTTTAACACGGCGAATGAGGTGGTTGTTTCCCGGATGGTTTGGTGGATCGCATTAAAGCGCGTTTCTATTTCAGCTTTCAGATCGGATTTCAGCGTTGAGATGGCTGCCGTGACTGCCGTCGTTACTTTTGTAGTGATGTCGGCGTCTGCGTGGAGTGAAGCTGTGGGTGTAGCTGCCTTGCGTTTATTAGCGTTCTGAAGTTGAGGAACTGGCGATAACGCCGGGTTTGGTGCCAGGGGGTTCGGATGTGCGTCTTGTGTTTCGGATGATGTGGGTGTAGTTTGTTTGTCGATACTGAGTGCTCTATCTATTTTGGCTTCTAGAGACTGGATGTAGCTAGTCAATTTAGCTATCTGGGACTGCTGGGCCGAAATTTGAGCCTTAAGGGCAGAATTCTCCTTTGCCAACTCCCTCACCTGTGAATCGGAAAATAGTAGTGATGCCGGGGCGCCCCGCTGCCAGGCCACCGACTTGGACGCTTCTCCGGGACCTCGACTGGATGAACGAGACACCGATGGGCTGCGCCTGGCTGATTTGGACCTTGAGTGAGATGAGGGCCTGCTGTCTCGTCGTTGGGCTGAGCGTGACCTCGGGCGCCTGCTGTGGGATCGACACCTGCTGCCACGTCGTTTAGCTGAACGAGACCCTGAGCGCCGGGTGTGGGATGGGGACCTGCTCTCTCGGCGCTGCTGCTGGTTGCTGCTGTTCCCGAGTGGTGGGAAAGATGCAGAATGGTCTCGAGGTGATGGTGAGCGTCTGCTGGAGGAGCCACTGTGAGATGGGTTGCGATGGATGTTCGACGAAGGTTCTTGCGCTTCTTGCTTCGATTGCGGGGTGGGTGGCGCCTTCTTGATAAAGCGATACTTGCAGTTTGAGCTGCCGGTGTTGTGTGCACCATTGCAGACGATGCAGCGTGGCGTGCATGCGGGTGTTTCGCCCTGTCCTGGTGTGGGGTGTTCCTCTCCGCAACGGCGGCACCGCTGCTTACGTGGCATCGGGCAAACATCCGTGCGGTGACCAACCTTGCGGCAGTTAAAACACGATTCCACCCTGTTGTAGAACGGGTACAGCCTGATGTCGGTTCCGTGGTAGAATATCCACTTTGGAAGGTTCGGCGTCATTAGTGCAATCACGACGTGCCTAGTTTGGCCCAAGCGTCTTCCACTCACGATAGGAATGTTGGGGTTGCTGGCTTGTAGGTCTGCCAGTATCTCTTCGTCTGAGAAGTCATCGTATGCATGGAACATGATGCCTCGTATGGCGTCGTCTGGAGGGGGGGCGTAGACATGGAGCTCGATAGTAGCAGCGCCGATGGTAATCGACTTCACTCGAAGGTAGGCTTGGGCGCGTTGCGAGTCGATCACGCTCAAGGTAAAGGTATTATTGGTGGGGTGCGTCCGAAGGCGATCCCGACTTGCTGGTGGCTGATCTGGCAGTGAAGCTGCCTTGAGCAGGGCGTCGTGCAATTGCCACGGCGGCACTTTCGTCAAGTCGATGGGCGTTCTTGGACGTCCTACTATATGAATGGAGTCTTGCGGCAATCGGGGGAGTGGTGCCCGCCGACGTAACCGAGGCGGACGTGACTTGACCTGGGGTTGGCGTTCCGGCACAGCGGCGCGGGCATTCTCCGACGTACACGGTTGAAGAACGGGCTTGCCTTGGTTTTGAAGTTCCCGTCGGCGTCGTTCCTGGGCACGATAGCCGGGCGATTGCCAGGAATCGTCGGACCACTCCTCTTCAGAGATGGTATGACCTTCTACGACGCACTCCATTCCGGTGGGCGGCTGGGCGCGACGATGTGAGTAGCGTGAGACGCTGCACCAGGCTTAGGCAAGGAGCCGGACGCGCGCTGAGCCAGCTAGGCTCAGGGCGGCGAGCGGCGTTGGTCGGGTCAGCAGATGCTCCTGGGAGAATCTTGATAAATCCAGTGCAGAGAGTGATATCCACGCGTTCCCAATAACCTCATGCACCCACTCATACATAAATTATTGGTCAGTAAGCACGCGTCGCAGCGAAAATGCCGAAAGGCTCGGGAGACGATGTACAGTGCGTCCTACTGCTCCGAGCGTCCGTCTATATCAAAGGATCCATGAAATCGGCGTTCGAGCACCACCATCTTCTTCGCCCTGTGTCTATTTCCAATCTAGCGTCTGGTCGTTAGGCTCTCTCAAATGAACCTCCGTATTCAATTACTACAAAACGATGTTGACATTTTGTAGTGGTAATGACTTCAACACTAGGAACACAACTGCATGACGTCGTCGCATGCGTCCCCGTACATGTTCGTTCATATAGATGACTAGAAAGACGAGAGCCATCGCTTTATTTTGCCGCTGCTTGCCAGTCGATTGTGTCCGTTCATCCCACCCCGCACCTCCTCGTGACAGCTTTTATTTATTTATTTATTTATTTATTTATTTATTTATTTATTTAGGTATCCTAAGGGCCCAAAGGGGCATAACATAGGGGGGGGGGGAGGGGAATGGGTTGAAAGCCGACACAATGTACAATATTGTAAAAAGAAAGAATCAACACAACAAAAGTGACATTACAATATCATAAAGGCAGCAAAAGTACACAATTGCAAGGTACAGCGTGAAACATATAAAAAAAGTGTAAAAGTGACAGAAAATCTGGTATTTGGAAGGCAGGAACACAAATTTACAGCCTAGAAAAGATGAGCATGATGAAGACAAGTTACAGGGTATTTTGAATAGCTAGAAAAGCGAGGAGTGCGGTTTGAAAAGAAGAGGTGTCTGTTTGGTCCACTAGGCTACTAGGTAAAGAATTCCATTCATTGATTGCCAGAACAAGGGGTGAGTTCTGATATTTGTTTGTTCGGGCAAAAATTGGGCCAACTTTGTGAGCGTGGTCAGCGCGTGCGGACGTATAGGATTTTACCGAACTGCCTTCGGAATAGAAGGCATCGCAGACTTCTGCCACTCGGGTTGTTTCTGCAGCACTGCCTTCAAAATTGGCCCACGTTTGCCCGAGCGACTGTGTCGTGTGGTGACGTTAATTGTGGCGTGCCTCGTTATGTCGTGGCGAAATGATGTCACACATTTATTTATGCGACCTGTGAGGTCGTGTTGATGTTATCACAGAGTTAATATGGGAGTGTGATAGCTCTCCAGGCGCAAAAACATGACTTGTAGAGGGGCCCGGGAATCCCTGCTGCGGAGCGAAGATCCTGCTTCGCAGCAACAAGCCATCCGCCTGGTCTAATCGCGGAGGTGCCGGCCCCCGTCGCCTATATAGGCCTGTGTGCGGGGAACGGGTAATGGGGAGGCTCTTTATTTGGCGGAACAATGAAGTTGTCATCCCTTTATCTGTTTTCATCACTCCATGTTGACGCAGGTGGTCACTTCATGTGTTTTATAAGGCATCTAAGGCGTTCGCCTTAGTAAGGAATTTTTTTTTTCGCGATCGTGGTATATACGCGCTTGGCTTCAATAGCGACTTAGCCCAGCTGCGCGGGCGAAATTTTCGTAGCATTGCACTAATTTTGTGTTCGTAAGCACTTCTAAAGAATAAGTATTCGTGTGTTGGAGCAGCGGCTATTCAAACTGAAGATAACATTGAACAAGTACAACATTTGTTTGTGCGTCTGCCTACGAAAACCATCCGCGGCCAGGGCGTCAGACGTTAGCCCACGAAAGGGCGAAGTTTATTCGTACGTAGACACGCACTCCGTCCGCTTTTCAGGCGTTAGCTCTGCGGACGCCCGATTGGGCGGGCAGCCAGCTAGCTGTTCGACGACGCGCGGCGGCAACCGTGGCTTCTGGCCAAACGCGGCACTCCGAAACGGAACAAAGGCCGATACCGCTCCAGGACGACGCACGTGGTTTCTGAGCCACGGTGGGTTGTTGCGGCTCGGTGTGTCGGTGGTGTTGCACGTGGCGTGTGTCTCGAGTGACCGAGACGTAAACATTCCTTATCTTCCGATTCGTTCCGACCTTGGCCTCCAGTGCGCACGGCGCTCGCTATCGCCGCAACGGGTCGCAATAATAGGACGGATAAGAAAAAGGAACGTCGCATAAAAACTGCCTTTACCGTAACCGCCATTCGTGGGCATTTCCCGTGCATGCCGCGCGTGCAGTCGCACGTGTCTGGAGCAGTCGAAGGGGCGGCTCTGTAGGCTGATGACGTCTACTGCTGCTGCTGATGTTCGCTGTGTACTATTTTACGGATGGGTCGCGGTGTTGTGTGCCCTTGACCTTGGTGTTTTATGCAACCTTTACAAACGGCGTTGCACCTGACGCGTACGCATGAAAACGGTCGGGTCGGTGCGTACGATGTTCCACGACCTTGTCGATTCACGTTGCGAGTGTACAGAAACGAGATTTGCTTAACGGCCCACAGGATGGCGCCACCCGAGTGCCTTTGCAGAAGATAGTCCCCAGAAGCTGCTAAATCGTTAGTCATGTCTTCAATTACAGCTCGGAGACCTAGCTTGCACTATTGTCACGCTTGGTATCATTACGGAAGAGACCTCTGCGTATTTTTGTTTCATTAAAAGAAAAACGGTGGCTGAAGTGGTCCATTGGCCGCTCTAGGCTAGTGCGAGATAAGTGTGTTATAGTGTATATGTAGTATATGACCACCTAGCCCAGCTCTTTCGAAGAGATTATTGCAGAAGTGTGTGCATGCCATCCATGTCGACTGCCTCCTCCGTTCTCTCTCTTGTGTGATTTCTTATAACAATAAAACCATTTGGAACAACGATATGCGTGCCACACACGCTCCTTCGTACATGCGATCATATTGTCAAATGCGCTCGGACGATGTCGGTAGCGTGGTCGGGAGGTTTCCCAGCAGGTGTGTAATAACGGGAAATGGGTTGAACATGCCGTGAACGTATTCAAGCTTGGGCGCCTCCGCACGTGTTTAAACGTAGATGGTCATAACAGAAAAAAAAAGAGGAGCCCCAATTCTACGTACATGCCACGCCCACAATCGGGCACCACTGCAGCTTTGGTCTCGAACCTTTCCCCTCCCCCCCTCCCTTTTTTTTTGTACCCGCGATGTACTTGCTGGTGGTGAAAAGCGTACACAGCACATTCCGTCGGCTGTCTTAATTCCCTTTTTACTTTCACCGCGTAGTTTTTTTTTTCCTTCTTACCAGAGTTAAGCGCCGGAAAACGGCCATCGACAAGCGGAAGGTTGCGCTTCTGTGCACTCGGTTGGTCGCCAGGTATGGCGGCGGCGGCGCTGTGAAGCGTGCCAACGTCGAACCGCTCCCTCGAATCTCTCATCTGCTTGCTTTGCTCCACAGAAATGCCCCCCCCCCTCCTTCTCCTCCCTCACACACACAAGATGACGAAGATTGAGGGGCGTGGAACGATGGGCCATTTCAATAATATTATTAATAAAATACTAATGACTCTGTCGTACACGAAGCCATTGGGGGCGTCAAATAGCATTCCGTTTCGTCTGTACCCAATGCCAATGTCGCCAGCTGCCCGGCACGTCTGGTCGAGATCAGGCTCGACAGCCATTTGAGAAACGTCTGCGGCAAACTTCATTTGGATTAGTTTGGATCGTGCTGCAATGACCTTGTCAGTCGCGATCTACAACTCTTGCATGCTCAGATATGACCTTATCGTGCTAAAAATTAACCGAACCTGTACCACGCGCGAAGTCGTACACTCTAAACCGGGGAACCTTTATTATATGTGCATATTTTTAAATCCTAATATACCTATATGTAAAGGTTAAAAAGTAACTTATATGCCTGTAACCCTTGTTATTTTGAGCTGACAAGCGCTGCGTAGACGAGGCGTTCACCATCACGTCTGCCAAAATTTGTAATGCTACGCGCCGCGCAAAGGGGTCAAATTTCGAGATGAAAGCTGCTCCCCCTCCCCTCTGCTGGCGCACGCCTAGAGAATGAGGGCATGACGTAGGCGTAGTAATGACCCTACGTACACGGCAATGCAGTGACGTTGGTCCTCTACGTAAACGAGTCTGCTCTGACGTTGTCAACAGTATTTTTGCCACGTGGCATGGCAAAAATTATTTAACACAACATGCGTAGTTTGTGTATTTGTTGCTTTAAGAGATTAATAAAACATGAAATAAATAATGAGACGCAATGAAAAAATTGTGTGCGCTTTTCTTTCATTTTTTTCCTGTGAAATGCTACGAGATGCGGGGCTAATGTGCCAGCGTTTCGCATGCGTTCGGGCAACACCACCTAGACTATTGACAAGGCCCCTCCAGGGAGAGCGTGACGTCACGCTAGTTGCCCACCTGCACCCCGGCCGTCATCGCCACTCGTTCTCGTTATATCTGCTGTGGGCACTTATTCAAAGCCGGTGCTTCTTTTTTTGTTCCTGCGCGGTCTGCATTTGTTTACGCCTGCCTTTACACTTTAGTGATCAAACTGTAATAGTCAGAAATGCATTTGTAGAAGTGGTTTTATTAGGACGAAAGGCTAAAACCATCCTACGTCATTTCTTGTTCAAGGTTTTGATTTTTTTGTCGGCTGCCTTTTTTTGTGCGGTGCTTTGGATGGTGTCATTTCGAAGTCTACAAAAGTTGTTCAGAGCGACATTTGTTGCAACACGCACTACATGCCGCACGATAGTCTCGGAGGTATGGCCATTTCCACAAGTCTCTAGCTCAGCATCTCCGAGCAGTGACGTGGTGATGGAGCTTACAATGCCACCAGGGGTGGAAGCAGGGTCTAGCTTTTTGGAGCAGGCACGGGAGCAGCAAAAGTCTTATTTTGGAGCAGCAAAATCCCATTTTGGAGCAGGTTTGGAGCAATTTAGGGGCTATTTCGGAGCAGTTTTGGAGCGCAGTGATGGCCTTAAATAATGTGGCTGAGCGCACTTTTATTAGCAACTAATTCAAAACTGCTAGAAAAATAGAATTGGCCAGAATTGTTTAGGAGTGCAATAAACCAAAAAATTTTTCGCTGAACTTCCGGAAATAAAACTAGAAGGGCAGACACTAGAAACAGTAGTTGCCTTAGACAAGCTAATAATTTCAGTCGAAAACAGATGGAAAGCACGACATCATGGGGGAAAAGCTTTGTGTACTGAACCAAACCATTGCACTTTCCTGCAACACCACTTACATAGATCACGACGGCAATGTACAAGAGTAAACATCATTGCCAAAAGAACCACAGGTGGCAATTGGCTTGCAGCACCTTGCCGCTAAACACAAACACAACACAGCCACGTAATGAGATGTGCACACAAACACCATTTTCACAAGGATTCAAGTTGTCTTCATAGACTGAAGAGCCAAGTCAACTGCTTTGATTCCCTCAAGCACAGAGGGCAGTTTAGAGTTCACATCCCCAGCAAAACATTGCCACTCTCCACTTTGTCCATGTCTTTGGCAGCCAGACCTTTGCTTATAAGCTCTTGTGAACTTGCAAGCAGAGCTTTGAGAGACGACAGTCGGTTTTGGAGGCTCGACTTCTCGTTGATCAGCTTCTTTCGCTCGCAGTGTTCACTTAGCTCCTCCTCCTCATGCTTTCGCTTCTGGGACGTCGCAGCGTTTTCTCATTCAATTCGCTCCCGGTACACCTCGTGGGACTTTTCAACACTTCTTTGGATGTCCCTGGTGAGAGGCACCTTTGTAGCATCTCCACTGTACCTTTTCATAAAGGCCTTGGTTTGCCGAATGCTAGAAATGCTTGCTATAGACAATGTGCTTCGATGGTGCACTGTCTGTTTGTTTTCACTAAACCCTCGTTCACAGTCTGCGTTACCGTGAGGTAGCGACAAGACTGCTTTCACAAGCTTGGTGACCTTCGGGTACTTAGCCTGCCCAGCAGGCGTCTGTAGTGAGAACACGCTCACCCAATGAGTGACTACATTAGGTGACGATTCCCAGTCACTGGTTTCACAGATCAGGGAGTTCCACTCATCGGTGAGTGATAACACATCGCAGGGTGGGATGACTTGGGGCAGAGAGTTAGCCGCATAGCACAGCGAAGGAGTCGTCGAACTCCCTTCTATGGCTGGGTTTAAAAACCTTAAATGAAACAACAGCTTGTTGTCGAGTGGAAGCCTCGAGATCAAGTGCTTGGCACAGGCGATGTAGAAGGCTCTTGCACCGATGTAAAATGCCTTCTCTGTAGGATTCCATTGCACCATTGACAGCTTCGTGTCAAGGCCAATTTCTGGTTGTGCCTTCTAGTTTGCAGCGGAGTGTACATCAAGTTCTTTCAGTTGCGCCCCACTAGCCGTTACAAATGACTCTTGGCGTACGAACCTTCCTAGGACCTGCTTTACAAGAGCCACTATCTCGTCATAGACAACATGCACGAGGGGGTCCTTGCTTTGGAACAGTGTCTGGAATCTGTCAAATATCTGAGCTGCGTTACGAAGAAAAAGCAGCTTTGCCTGCAGTGCTTTGTCTGAAAACGCGGAAGACAGCCGACCATGCCTCATGGACAATGAAACCTCGGCTGTCCAGCCTTGGAGAAGAACGCCGTGAGGGCGTCATACGACTTGAGCACTCGTTCAACGCTAGGAAGCAACGTCAGCCATCTGCTGCTCACTTGCCGCAAAAATTCTAGTTGGGGCACTCCAAGATCCCTCTGCAAATCTTTCATGTCTGCATGCCTCGTGGCAAACTTGAAATAGTAGTGGACGTCAGTGACAAGCGACTTCACTTCCGCACCGAAGCTATCTAGCCCAGCTGCAAAGGCATTATGGACTTTGTGGAGCCCACATTCACTAATGTCGACCATGTTGGGGCTCACTTCCGTCTTTACCTTTCGCTTTAGGCTCTGAGGGCATTCTCAATGCACGAAAAGAGCTCATCAGCGGTCGCGTCACCCAAATGAAATGACTGGAGATGCTCTGTGTTAGTGCTATAATATCGCACAAGCACATCCAGTTGTTGCACCTTGGCCTCGGGGATTGGGCTCTCATCAATCATGATGCTGTAAAATGTGTTGGGAATGTCGAGCTCTTTAATAACTTTTGCTTTGAAATACGGCCCAAGCCCATCAGAAATTATATATGAAAGTTTCTTGCGTCCACACTGGAAGCCTTTTGCCGTCTCGGAATCTGGAAACATGTGGGGGTACGTTGCCGTTGCTACATCTCCAAATGTGTACGGAAGGTTGCTCGAGACCACAGAAAGGGCAAAAAGAGTTTCTGCCTTTGTGACCTTTTCTTTAAGGGACACCGCTGTTGCACTGTGTAGATCCAGTGTGCTTTGAATCATTGCACTTTTGGTAAGGGCACCTTCTGCATTGCGGTTTCTCTTCGCTTGTGCGATGTGCTTTTGAGAGCTTGCGTGGCGGTATATCACTGCAGTGCCATGTTGCCCACAATGCACAGTAGTGCAGCAAAGCGTGCAAAAGTCATCGCTGTCCTTAGAAGTTGGCTGACACCAGAGTGATATCAGATCTCCATTGGCATCCTTTTTCGTGAACACATCAGTGTTGAGCTTGGTGCACCGCTCTAGACAAAAGAAAAAAGCCAGACGTCAAAAACTGTCTTCAAACAAAACCGGCAACAACTCTCAGTTTGCTCACCACAAAACAGGGACTCAAGTAGGGCAAGTCCCCTATTATTGTTCCTATTTTTGTTATCAAATAGGAGCTGGCACCTTGATATTTCCTTTTACTCGGGACTGAAACCTGCTTTTTGCCATTTCCTTTAAATGTAGCGACTTTTTGGCTATTATTTATATAATAATCAACACAATGTTCCTAATGGTGGCTGCTTTTTAAAATTTTTTGGTAAAGTCGTTTCGAGCTGAAACAATTGCATGCTGTGCTCCGCCCCGCTCGCGCCGGCAAGGCCCGACACGAGCGCCATCGCCTCGACCGTAAAATCAAGCACCGCAAACGTGTTTTGCCCGCGCGACACTCGCCGAGCGCGCATGGTCTCAGGCGCATCGATAGGCCCCAACGCGAGCACGGGCGCCGTACAATATGACGCCGTTTTCGCAGCAAGCTGCCGCCGCTGCATCGCCCGAGGCAGGCACGCAGCTAATGAAGGAGGCGATTTCACGACGCCTCATTGCGTAGGAGACGCGAAAGCGGGCACGGCATCCCATCGAGACGCCCGCTTTCGCGGCCGAGTCGGGCCTCGTTGGCACGCGAACGAGTACGGCGGCTGTTTTTTGTGTTACGCTCTGCACGCAATTGTTTTAGCGCCACACCACTTCTTTCATTAAAGCAGTGCGAAAAATTCGGCTTCAAATGAATTTCTGATGCAAAAGGGGCCGTTATTAACAGCGGAGCTGTCTATCCGCACAGAACAGGGGGGATAGTTCGCATGGCCTAGGAAGTGGCCGCGATCCGAATGGCACGGCGTGCTATTGAAAATAAGTCTGTCAATGCTCGCCTGCAACAGCTTCGCGATGCATGTCTTCGCGCAAGAGTGCAAGTTTCCCTACAATTTTGTTTTTTAAAAAATCGTGCAGGTCCCGAACAATTAGACTTCAATCACCACAGTAACTGCGTACTCCCGCAATAACAACAAAAAAACTACAGACGCGAAGAGATTGTTCGTCTTACTTGTAGCAGCTGAAAATTCCAGAGGCCATGCCTTAAGTTATATCACTACATAAGTGTTCAAAGTACCTACTTTTATTCATGCTGATGACAGCCTTCCGGAAAAGCACGAGGTAACCATGAATGCACTGCGCACCGAACTGCCGTGGCCGCCGTGGCTATGGATGCGGCTGCGTCTCAACGTTACTAGACTAGGTTCAGTTGCCAAACTCTCCGCCTATGCCGTGCTTCGCCGGTGTCTCCACTTTCAGTTTGTCCGACAGGTGGCGGGAGCGTTCCATCGAGATCCAGCTTTCTCAGCTGCTGCGCCTGCTAGGCGCTATACGGGCGCCGAATTAGCGCGTTTCTTCACGCGTAACCAGATGGAAAACTTCAAAAACATCACTGCAACACATCCTAGCCACTGAAGCTCCTTTTATACTTGTATCAAAGCATGCAGCGCGACATGCTTTCGAGTAACGAGTTCAAAGCTGCCGGAAACCATCTGTCGTTTCGCTGCTTTTGCGCATGCCCTGCTTTTTTTACTATCCGAAAATGCGCCGTTGAGAGAGAACACACATGCTGCATTAGTATTGCGTCCGATTCATGCGGAAATAAGAGGTGGCATCCCTGCCCGTAATCATGACGCGGGGGGGACCGTTTTATCTACCGGCGATGGTAGGATTCATTTAGTTCCCAGCGGCGTCTTCGGCCATCTGGGCTAGTGACACAAGGCCTGCGTAAGCGGCTCTGTGCTGAGCAGCGCGGCCTCCCACTGGTTCTCACTCGTGATTTGGAATAATATGGCTAATAGTCTATAGGGGTTTTTCTTCGCAGGGCTAAATCACATGCAAAGTAAACGCTTATTCATGCATCTTGGCAGGCACAGAATGACCACTGCAACTAGCAATTTAGCACGAATTAAAAGTTAACAAGGTAAACAGCTTTCGCTCAGCTGTTTATTCATAAATGCACTGGTCTTCCATTTCAGACCACACTGATCAACAGTACTGTACAAGATGTTTTAGCAAACCGGTCCACAACACTGAATAACAAACTGGTCCATGAAAGAAACATCCCAGCAATTGTTTGCATTGCTGCAGTCCAGAGAAAGCACATTTTTTCTAACAGGTATTCACAAAAGCTTAGCACGCTTCCTGGCAACTTTAACTTGCATATTTGTGTCTTTGTGTTGCCGTAGGAACCTTGCATAAAAATGCATGCGGGTGACCAGGTAAAACTTCATGATGCGTGCAGAGAGATCTTCAGAATGAATACCACATCCGACTTGTGCAAGGCTGTGTCCTTGTGTGAAATCTTTGACAATGCACCAAAACAGGTCTCCAAACACTACGTTGTCCCTTGTTCTTTCCGTTATGGCGCTCTTAACATCGGTAAGAAGTGACGTCAAATCTTTTGATGGCAGCTGGAGGGCACCCGGAACAAAAGACCGCATCTCTGTCAGAATGGCTGCAGATGGTACGTCATCAGTAGCAAGAAGAGTAGCCTTACAGTCCCCGCAGCTCGAAAACTTTTCTGCTTTATTCACTACGTATCCTGCCAGGTAGTACAGAGCAGCATCGTGTGGAGTTGGTCGACCATAGTCGTGCTGGTTTGCATCCTCTTCTGGCAGCTTCTCCAACACAATGGTGTGCATGAGCTGTCCGAGCTTGTCTTCTCGCTCCTTCTTCTGACGAAGGACTTCTAGCCTCTTCGAGCTCAGGCTCTCCTCCATGGTGATGAGAACAGGATCCGTATCGCCAGTGCAATTTCCTTTTGTCGCCATCTTTAAAGGAGTGTACAGGCTCAAAAGCCTGAATATTTGGCATAAATGTACTACTGTAGGGTGATCTTCGTCACCACCAAACGACCTCACGACTCCAAAAAAGCGCTGGGGAGAAAAAAAAAAAACTGTCAGTGTGAAGAGCAAAACAAGGAATGCAAAATTACATCAAAATGAATCCTAAAAATACCTACTTCCAATGGGTCCTGGTTCAATTCTGCAGTCAGCACATATCTCACATCCTTGTCAAGAAGCAGGGTGATTATGTCCAGAACTGACATCAACGTGACTCGCAGAGATTCCGTCGTCAACTGAGATGCAAACAGCTTTGCGTTTTTTTCAATGCTGTTCCTTTCGGTCTCATTCAGCATGACCAGGAAGTCTTCTATCACCTGTAGCATAGCAGACAAGTACTCCCTTTAATATATTCGACTAATAGTATAACACAATAAGCATAAGGAAGCCCATTACCTTGATCTTGGGCGAGTTCTTACGGATGCGGTAGCAGGGTGCTTGGCGTTAAGGACATCAAACAGGTCGTTAACCTGCATTGTGAACATTTCAGTTCCCTCACTGTCCTTTAAGCCTGGCTCACGCTGCTCTCTGTAAAACTTCATCCCAATGGCGACGCTTCTGCTGAATAACTGAAACAAAGGTTTAAAAAAATCAAGTATTTGCATTTAGAAAACTTGAATAAAAACTAAATGTACGACACCGGTTAGGTACCTGTGTCGCAAGTCTGACATTCTTTTCCAGCTTGCTTGGCTTGACGTGCGAAGATGTGAACTTTGGAACAATCTTGAGGTGGCTGTCCTTTTCAGCTTCGTACAGGTGCACGTAGTGTTCGAAGTTTATGCAGTTGGTGCCAGCCTGGTAAAAAACAGCAAGAAAGGCATAAGTAAATTTCATGTAGGCTATTTGTGCAATCCCGTTTGAATTACCTTTGCATATGTGTGTGTCAGGAGATGGTTTCTCACACACTTTATGATGTGGGGTACATTACATAGGAAATGAAGAAACCGTCCGTCTTCAAGCGTCGGGTGAGGAATCTTGTTGACAGGGTGGTGCAACTTTCCAGATTGACAGGGTGGTGCAACTTTCCAGATATGCCAAGATGTGTCCACATTGATCGGTTGTTGCCTGCACCATCACTAACAACACCCAGAACTGTTGCACCATGGCGCTCAAGTTGCAGCACCGACTCCACAACAATCTTGGCCAACACAGCCCCAGGAGCTGCCCCCTAGTGGCGAAACTGGCAATAGGCTGAACCCAATTGTGAAACAAAGGGATGAACATCAGTACAAGGGCATGGTCAGCCAAGATGGCCTTGCTTTTCTCTCCGGTGTTTTCAAACTCCACAAAGCCATCAAACTTGTACGTGGATTTGTTGAAGTCCACTCCCTCTCTCAGCTTGATTTCATCCAGCACGAGCGTACCACATTTCTCAACATCACGCTTGCTTGAAAAGAATGCCTCGAGCGCTTTCAGGACCACTTGATTGTAACCATACTCGCAGGGTACACCTGAAAGCACCTGGTTAAGTCGACTTGTAGTTGGTAAGGGAAGCAAATTCATCTTGCGTATCAAATTGTAGGCTTTGGGGCTTGAAATGTGGAGAAGGCAGTTCAGCACCCAACTTCTGGTGTATCGCACACCCTGTGGTCCCTTTGCTTCCATTTGTTTCAGAGACATCTTGAATGCTAGTTGTTGAAGAGGCGGAAGTGACATTAGATGCTCATTGATTGATGAGGATCTTTCGCTTGTCAATTTCTTTTGTAGTTCTGCCATATTCTTCATGAAAGACACTCTCGCAGCAGCTGCCCTGATGGCTTTCTTTTGAAGGTTTTTCACCTTTTTCTGTTTGCACACCTGCCGTTTTTGCTTCTGAGAATTCTTTTTCAAAAGCCTGTTTTTTTCAGTGCGGCAGAATGAACACGTTGACTGCTTAGCTAGTGCCTGGCATCTGAGTGAAAAACCAGTGCTGCTTTGCATGTCGTATCCGGAGCATGCATGAAGGCTGTGCACTTTGTTTATCAGGTCACTAAGATCTAGCATGGTCTTAATGCTGACGCTCAGAAAAGCCTTCGCCTCGCGGCCTCTCGCACTTGCAGTTGCCACTCCGTCACTGCTTACAACGACGCACTTTTCGATTTGCAGCGCCTTATTTGCGGAGGTCAGTGTGAAAAATGCCGCAAATTTACCGCTGCCGTTTTCCACAGTGATTCTTTGCCACGATGGTGGTAGCTCAACGCATTCCATTTCAGCAAACGACGGTGCGGATGGCTCGGGCATATCGTCGACCACGACATCGGCAGGAATTGGGCTGCAAGAAGCTTGTGACTGCGGTGATGCTGTTCCTTGGTCAGCGTTTCCATTGCTTTCTCGCTGCCATTTCCGCCTCTTCTCCGCTGGCTTTGACAAGTACGAGGGCAAGTTCGGGAAGACTTTAGGAAGGGCACCCTCGACGAGACTCCACTTACCCCTCTGGATTTCAACAGTTTCTCCGTTGATCACGTGCACGTACGTTTTGCGAATGTCCTGATCGTGAAAGTGGATGGGGCATACCTTAGACTTCGTTGTGAGGTCTTTGTCTGCGCGGGGTATCGCCCTGTTCCAAGCTGCGCGAAGTCGCTCGTCGCTGGGAGCGGAGAAGAAATGCCGGACCGACGGGCTAGTGTCGTTCCGGTACCCGCTTGTACAGCCAGGTACGCAACACGTTGGCATGATTTGGTCGGCTTAGAGGCACCCACAGTCACCCACAGCACTGCATCGAACAAGGCAATCGATACGTTCAGGCAAACACATCGGTCTGAAAACGCGCACCACACAAAATCACCCGGGAGTTAGACCGGCGACTGCCCAAACTGGCTGCGCAGCGTGGCTGGTGAGGCGAAATCCGTGGAGCCGGGTGCGACTGCTGCGCCAGTGGGAGCAGTATCGGTGGCGGTTCCGCACAACGCAACAAAGTTTGTAAACTGAACCTATTTAGTAACCTTGGCTGCGTCAAGGGTACAGTGTTCTTGAATAGGGGCAGTGTGCTCACAGGCGGCGGTGGGTGACTCACTTCGTGTCGACGCCGAGAGGCGGCGCGGTTCGCAGCGTCACCTGAAACTCCTTTGCGCACCGAAGTAGAGAGCCACAGCGCAATTGTCGAAATGCCAGAAATTATGCAACGTTCGCGACATGCAATGCACGACACTTCTTTTGGGGCATCTTATCAGTGTGCAGGGCGTGAAGCAACTGACATCGTATTATTTTCCTGCCGTTTAAATGTTCAAAGTGGTTTCGCTAATGCAGCGGTCATGTCGACTGCGGTTCCGAGATGCGAAAAGCACTGCGCACTTTTTTTTTTCGCAATGTCAGAATTAAAATTTTGGAGTTTAACGGACCGAAGCAACACTTCCGCTATTAGGTGCGCCATAGAGGAGGGGTGCAGGTTAATCTAGATCCCTTTAGAATTTTTAACGTCGGCCGAAATGCCGACACACGGCTTGTTTCGTTTTTCTCCTCCGTCAGAACAGCCACCGTGGCTAGGATCGAACACACGTCCTTGGCTTCAGTGCTTGTTTTTACGTGCAAGGAACCTCAGCCTTTGGGCAACACTTTTGGAAGCCCTGGAAGGTGTTCATTGTACTCTTGACCTCCTTGTCAAGAGAGCCTTCCTGAAGTATTTGCAGCTCATGCACTGCCCACCTGAAAATAGAAATGTGCGGAAATTGTAGCAAATTCTGACTGGGACGTGAACAAGAAAGCACTGCCAGTACTTATAGGCGCCAGAATGCTCCAGCAAGTAATAAATTATGTAACAAAGAACTGCACTACTTCAGTCAAGTGAAAATCGGGCGACTCGTTACCCACCTTTGGTTGTTACTTTGTCGCTGCAGTTGATGCTGAAATACGTCGCATGCTTGATTTTGAGCTGCTTCTGGAGTCCTGCTGTTAAAAGGAGGTGTCATAATCTTTGGCATTCAGAGCACCAATACAGAGCTCGGTAGCTTCCACGCTTTCCAGCACGCTTTTTGCTTCTTCCTGACATTTAATGATGCGCTCCTCAATCAGCCGCCCCTCACAAACACCTTGCAGTAGCCATCGGGCGGTTTATCGCAGAGGAACAACACAACTTTTTCGGACGTGACAACGCCTTCTTCAAGATAAGTCGACGAGCAATACATCACTCCGTTAAGGTCAGGATGGTGATGCATACTCCAGTACTTGGAAGGAGTCTTTAAACAGTAACAAAACGACAAGCAACGCTCGTGCTCCGCTGGAACGTCATCATGTGTCAAGTCGCAGTCCTCCCCTGAATCACCAACAGCAGCCCGTGGAAATTCAGTGCAGTCAGTCTCGAGAGCACTTCGGCTCTTTTTCTTTGCGGCTGCATGGTCATTTTCGCACATCTTCCTTTTAACTCTCGGTTTTGGCATCTTCTTCGTGAGGTACTGCGGCAAATTTGGAAGAATCGTGGGGACGGCGTTTTCTGACAGCATCGGTTTATCACGAGGAATGCGTACCTCTTTGCCATCTATATGGTGCACGAACTCCTTGATAAAGAACCTAGTTTCGAAATGCAGTTCGCAGACCGCAGAAAACTCATCCAGTTTCTTATCTGCACAATGGAGATTTCTTTCCCACTCCTTCCGCCGTTCTTCATCACGCGGGACGCTGAACAAAGACGCCTGTGGTGTATCCTGCACGCGACTGTACCCAGTTCGACAACCGGGCGCAAAACATTAATTTCAACGGCGGTTAGGCATCTTCACGAACACATACTACACAATGATCCAAGCATAAAGCACAGAACACGCACACGGGGTACCCACGTTGATCCAATCGAACCGATCGAACTGAACTGAGCGAACCAGCCCCGTCCGCCAACGCGGCCAACACGAACCAAGAGAAGTTTTTCAGGTGCGTCAAGCGTCAGCGCCCCTGGTGGGCATCGTGGAAGTCGACACAGAGTGCGCTACGGCGGAGCGCCGCAAGGATAGGGCAGTGAGCACACTGCCCCTATTCTAGTACACTGTAGTCTAGTGTGGGGCCAGCGCTCAGTGTTGCCCGGATGACGACAACACTCGGCTAAATTTGGAGTTGAATGCTATAAATAGACGCTATTCGCGCAAATTGCCATTTCTGCACAGCTTGGCAAATTGGTGCAGCAGTTCCACCCCTGCTCATTTCGATCCATACAGCGGATGGATCTGGCTCAATTTCCTTTTGAAACGAGATCTGTGAGCGCACGTAGTTGTTGGTATTTGACCCATTTCGTTCTGATCACTCTTTTAGAGGAAAGTTGAGAGAATGTGCTTGCATATGGAGCAATATTTGAGCTAGTTTCGGTTTCTGGGTTTTGCTCATTTCGAAAAAAAAAATGCCACAATTGTTGTTGCAATAGTTTGACCTGTTCTGCCAACTCCCTCACCTGTTGGTTTTCGAAGGGTTGTGTCTGCGGCTGTCGCTGCTTGTCCGTCAGCCAAGCAACACTCTTTGCATGTGGGACGGCCGGAAGTCTGTTGTGGTGATCCCGGGTCCTTGACGGGGATCGGGAGCGGGCCCCGTTGTCAGGTCCGGCAGCGCTGGTGCTCCTTCCCCCAAGCGGTGGGAAAGATTCTTGACAATTCTGAATGTCGGTAGTAGTATTCTCTGTCTGGGAGTCGGAAAGGTGCTGAGTTGCTTTGTCGGTGCTCTTGTCGTTTCCTGGAAGCTTCTTTTTGAGGAACCGGTATTTACAGTTGCGACTGCTGATTAGGTGGCCACCTTTACAAACGACGCATTGCGCTGGGCAAGTGAGTTCTTTGCTGTCGGTAGGTTGCGGGTGGCTTTCGCCATAACGACGACAGTTATGTTGTTTTGGCTTCGGACACACGTCGGTCCTATGACCAGTTTGTCTGCAGTTGAAGCACGCCTCTACCCGTTCTCTGAAGGGAAATATCAAGAGCGTGAAAGCAAGGTAGCGGACATGCTTGGGTAGGGTATGACCAGCGATGGTTAAGACGAAATGTCTGGTCTTTCCCAGTCGCTGAGCGCTTATGATGTCGACGGTTGGATTGTGGGCGCGAAGCTCATTGAAAATCTGGTCATCACTTTCGAAGCTGTGCGCATTGAATATTATGCCTCTAACCGAGTTGTTGGGTGCAGGGGCGTACACTGCCATGGCACAGGATTGGTCCGCAATTTTCACTTTGGTAATCTTCAGGTAAGCCATTGCATGGTTCACATCAGGCGTGCTGACAGTGATAGTGTTGTTGGTCGGGTGAATGCGTATCTGGTCGGTGTGAAAGACTGCGGGTGAGTCGAATCCGGCAGCGGCGCATAAGGCTTCAGAGAGGCGGGCTGGTCCAGATTGGCTAGGTGTAATGAACCCTGCGGTCGCAGGACCCCCTTATGAAAAAAATTTTATTTACTTTTTAACAGGCCGATGTCATTTGACATCACAATCATTAAACTGTCTAATGTCAGTCTAATGCGCTTTCCTAATCCGTACCTAATGTGAGTCTAGTAGTAATTGGCCACCGTTAGTCTATAGAGCTATGACATTAAAGTTTCTGATGACTATAGTCTAGCGTAAGTCTATGAGGCCCGACATGAGAGTTTCTGATGACCATTAGCTAGCGTTAGTCTATAGAGTCCTGATAAATGAAAGTATGCACACATTGCAGGATTGTAAAGGAAATACCATCGGACTATTTCCACCAACGAACAGATCATTGTTTTTTGCATGTCAGAATCTTTCAAGGACAATAAATAATGCTGCAAGTATATGATGCCTGCATTTGAAAACACGCATTGCATTGTCATACAATTCAGTTCTGATAGGACAATAAATGGAGCTAGTTCGTCCTTGTTTACAGTTGTTGTGAAAGTGCTGTTTCATAATTACAAACACGAAATGAGACATTTCCAGGAATAACTGCATTTGTATTTAATTTTCCTCTTTGCACTGATGATAGGGTCTCTCGTAGCACTGTCGTGGTGGTACCGCTGCTGTATTTAAAACCTGCAAGAGAGAACATAAAAACTTAGAAAGCACTAAGGCATACGTTTTAGCGCAGCACATAAATACACATTGCAATTGATGAGTTATGCCTTTTCTAAATAGTGATATATATTCATCAGTTATATTAAATAATCCATCTGGAATCAGTGTCGAACCACATAGCCTTGACTTCATGCTGCATTGAAAAAACATACAACTAACCACTGTACATCAGTTCAAAGGGCTGCAGATTGATCAGTAATTAGAGAGAAGCCAGCTATCACGAACAGAGGAATCAGCTGAGTCGGCTTCTATAAGGCAATATTGCAGAATAACCTCCTTTCACGATTCCAATGGCACCCAATGTACGACTACGGCATGCAACTGTGGGCCTATTCCACAACTTTGTTTTACACAAAACTTCCACGTTAAAATCCCTCTTCTTTAACTGAGAACTATTGAGGGCTCATGCTCAGAGGTGTAAAGTCACAGGCATGTGCAGGGTTTCCCTACACTTGGGTGGCGGGGAGGTTAACCACGGCACTCCCCCTTACTTAATTAAGCTTCCAATTTTGAAGCCCCTAACCTAGGTAACAAGTTGGGAGAGAGGGGGGCTGCACCCCACTCCTATGCGCACGCCTATGTGCAAGGTGAAATTAAGCAACAAACAGGCGCATTAAATGTAGAGCTACGTCTAGGTAATACAGCTACACAACTCTAGTGAGAACAATTAAAGAATCGTGCTTTTTGTTACCTATAGTATATTGCACAGATATGCATGTTGTAGCATGTTACAGGTGGTTTCTACACATTTTCTACAAACAACAGATCGGAGGAAGCAAGCAAAACATTTTTGTACCCTTGATTACTTCTTCATATTATTCAGCAGCTAAAAATACATTATGTATCTTGAAGAGGTGACTAAAGTTTTATAAAAAAGGAAATATTTTTACCTAGCTCCATGCTTTAGAGTGCACAATTGCCCATGTTCACTTGCCAGTATTGCAAATTATGAAATTGACCGCTGGTCATTGACAAGCACAAGAATCCACACTGGTGTGTGTTGGCACTTGCTGAACGTCTTGATAGGACAAGGATAGGCACTCTTTCTAAAGAAAATTTTCAACAGCAGGAAAAACATGCACAATCAAAAGGGCGGCAACACTAACTAGCACTACTTTGTGTCGTCTCCCTTTTCTCTGTTGATATTTTGCCGTACCTTAGAAAAACTTTTCTAGGTGATGAATTACCAACCCGACCAAACACATGCGTTAATCAAGTATTTAAATTAGTGTTGAACTCATGACTATTTTAGACCATGCAGATGCCAAAAATGTCGCCTGAACCCACACGTCACAGAGATAATACAATTTAGAGTGTATGTACGAGCTCAGAGAGGAAATAAAATGTACACTCAGGAGTGAACAGCATCATGAGCTAAGACGCCGACACAGAAAAAATAATGGAAGCAGCAGTCCATGTATCTGCTTGCACTCCTGTTTCCTGCCAAGTACGTACTAACATGCCCAGCATGGTCAACATATATGTACAGTACTCACGGATTGAAACAGGACATTCGTAGCGCATGGCTGCCAATGCATGTGTTGCCGCTCATGGGTGCTCGCGGAACCAGGATGTTGCACTGTTGTATAGAGTGAGGGCAACACGGCTACGGAGCAGGCTTACTCATTCCTGTCGCTAAAGAGTTGGTATTTAGTTCACAAAGTGCACACTACCAGCGTGGTGCTGCAGGGCTCGCACATTTTTGCATGCATGCAGCCCGAATCAATGGGGAGGGTGCGAACTATTTATATTGTGACGCAAGCAGACGACTCTCTCAATCAGCGTCCTTTGACGATGAGGCACGTAGGCTGCGCAAGTAAGAAATTGAATATCGCTAAGATGCCGCACCTGAAATGCACTCGTTGACATGATAAATAGCTGCATAAAAGCATAAAAAGTTTTTCAAGCTTCTTGTCACGTCGAAAAACAAAAGCACCAGCCACGGGCCTGTTTTTGTACAGCATCAAAACAATGACTTAGTGCTGTGCTGTCTCGCCCCGAGCAGTGAATAGTGCGGCTATTCTGCCTGGCAAGCATTTGTAGAGCTGTTGGCCACAGAAGAACGAGCGAGCTTCTTGCATCTTTATTCAACAATAGGCCACAGTTTGCCCTAACGACACTAATACATATTTCCATGTTGCATGAAGGAAAGCATGTCACACATTTTCTTTTTTGTCGAGAGAGAAACCACAAAGTAAACTTTTCATGCTTTTGTGGAGATGTTTATCATGTCTACAAACGCACACAAGGCGTAATCTACTAATTGAATCCTGCGTCTTACTTGCACAGCATGCGTACTGCATTGCCTAAGCACGCAGAACGAGAGGGTCATCTGCTGGCGAGGCAATAAAAGTGGTGCGCATCGGCGAGCCAGTTTGGTCGACATGCGAATGTGCGTGAGCCTTGCAGCGCTGCACAGGCAGTGTACACGTGAACTACAAGCTGACAATTTGGCAATAGGAAGGAGTAGTCCTGCTCCGTAGGTCTTCCCCCTATTGCCCTATACCACAACGCAACACATTGGTTCTATGGGCACCCACAAGCGACCGCACATGTACCACCGGCCACACACTCCGAGTGTCCTGTTTCAATCCGTGAGTATTGTACTTCCAAAAGAGCATGAATTCACTAAGCAATTTGACTTTGCTGTCCAACAATGCTACTCAAGACACTATCACACAGATTACACTTCTCTGTATGATAGGCCTCCTGTCTTGTGAGCTGTGTTACATAAACACATTCATAGTATTTTCATAGACTGTAGTGGGAACATGTTCCAAACAATGTGATGAAACTTGAGTATTTGCTGCCTCCCAAGAAAAGCAGTCCCTAATTCAGATGATCAAACTCTCAGGCATAACGGTTAACTGAGAAGGCTTTGTTAGAAAGGAATAGGTATTTGCATGTTGCACGATGTTACTTAAAACAACATTGCACGACAACTTATAAAAATACCACAAATCTGCTCATACATGTGAAAATTTGAAAACGAGCTGAAACAACACCTGCAACTTCCTTAAACACGAATTCGCCAAATTCTTGTGGCAGAATGTGCACATAGCAAAAGTGTGCTTATTTAAATTCATTAAATTTTTAGGCTTCAATGTTGTTTGCTGTCTTTTTAAAAAGCACAAAAAAATTAATGACATTTCTACTTGTATAAGAAAGAACTTAAGGAAATCTTTTATTTCCACTAAAAATATTTAGGGTAAAAGCAATCATCACGACAATAAGTGAAACATCATTATAAGTAAGATTTCATTGCACACAGTTTCATTTTTCAAGATTTCAAAACTACGTAATAACACTATGCCGAGAATGCACATGTGTATGGGTGATCTAAATGATGAAAACAATATTTGCAAAGAGTGCATGGTTTATGCGCACATGGCGTGTATAAGAGTGAGCCATACATATTGTATTACATCATAAATATAAGCTATTTAGGAAACAAACTGTTGGTACTCTGAAGCAAATTCCCATGTAGTTTGACTTTTGTTCACACAAGTTATCTGTAGGAGTTTTTTTATTACATAAGGCCTTTGCAAAAATATTAATGTTCTGAAACTTTCTGTCAACATCTGGAAACATAAGAATGAGATCTTTTTGCTTTTAATTTACTGCCTCACAAAACGAAATAAATACTAAATCCCTGAATCCTACACATTCGTTTACATCCTCGTCACACAAGCAAGTAGACGAAATCAGCACAACACTGATGTAAAAAAGAAAGCATGAAAATACAACTTGAAGCACCACGTAATCAAGCAACAATTAGAGTTTATGAGCACAGTAAGTTATTTGTGATGGGGCACCTGGTATGCCTCAAGGAGAAAACAAACACTTATATAGCTAAGAAAAGTTCACACAAATATTGCAACAAAGGGTGTCATGTATTAGCTTAATTAACTAAATTGAATTCATATATTCTTCTACTAACACTCGATATCGCCATATCTTCAATGCAGTGGTAGGAGTGTGCTCTTAGTTTCAGCACAAAGTGTATATTACTGAAATATGTATTCTTCAAGTTAGCTCTCTTAAAATATTTATGAGGCAGCTAGGGTGAAATTCTAACCACAGAGAAATTACATGGATTTCTGGCACAAGGATTCAGGGCGCAGCCATGAAAACATCCTTCGTGTGTGCTTGACAGGGCTGTGCGTTTTTCTATCTACGTGCCGTCGTGTGATTGTTTTGCGCGTAAAAACGCACAAACTATGGAGATGGGTGAATGTGAACTGCTCTCACGACACTAGTATGTTTAAAAGCAGACACTTATACAGGGCGACAAAGGATCAAAGGATAATCTCGTACAGTAAACAGCCAAAGAATAACAGCATGACAAGAGGCTTGCATGACCGAAGGATAGATCACGTAATGCAAAGCGAATCTTTAAAACATGCAATCAACGCACACAGCGACTGTTTCTTATGGTGATATAAAATAAGCCACCTCAAACATACCTGCCTATCGCGTCTCTGGTTCGTCATCCTCGCTGTGCCAACAAGCCGCCCGGGCCACCGCTTCCTGCATACCATTTGTCACACAATAAAGTAACCCAGTTACGTAGTTCAGCGACTTTCTTCAACTTACCGAAGTTTTTACATTGGCTGAGCACTCTTCAGTCGCCCGTCAAAAAGCTCACGTTCTCGCATAACATCATTCACTGCTTGTCACAGCAGGGGTCGTGGATTGTCCTCGCAAGTACACTCGACATTAAATCACGCGAACAACACAAGTAATTGATAAATGGAGGAAGAAATCACTTTTCAGAGCGAACACAAGGCGCGCGTCCGATGTGGCTGTTTGGAGCGGCAACATACAGCGAGTCATCGTCCGCCACTCGATCAAAGCAGCAGAACTTCCCGACACGCGGAAACTATCCCGTAGACGAATTCCAAAGAAGGATAAGTACACAATGCACGCAATATCTATCAACACGGCAATTATGTAACCGCGGACTTGCAGCACATGTGCTTGCGTGAAGCTGGTGGTGAGCCCGCAGTACAACGAGGCCTGTTGCAACTGCCGATTTACAGGCTTAACAAAAATAAGTGTGCAGGTGGCAGCACTAACGTATCGCTATACAAATATTTTACATTAAGAATCAAGTGTATTCATAACTTTTCAAGCCAAATGAAGCTTTGGTAATTATAAGTTTGTAATATACGTAGTTATGCAGTTGTGTGTATCTTGTTTTGCATAACAAAAAGGTTTCACAACTAATGTCAAAATGCGATGGTCATCTCTGAGTCTCTGCAACACAAGGCCAATAAGTACAGATCTCAAGGGCAATGCTTTTGCAGCTGCGGCTTTGTTCGTGTGCAGAAAAGTATGAGTGGCATGCATTCCTGCTCTACAGATAATAAAGGTGTCTGATCGGGCGTCCCTTCCTTTACGTCTTTACGCAGTGGCGTAGCCAGGGGCTGGCGCACAGAGTCCGTTACCCCTTTCTGCCCTCCCTCATCCCCGTGCCTGTCGGGCGAATTTTTTTTTTTTTCGGCGTGACATACATAGATCAAAATGACTGTTTGCCTGCTCCCCACCCTCCCAGAGATCAACGAGGGATTCCTTTCCTTACCCTCCCTTGTTTTTTTTTTTTTTTTTACCTGCGCCGCTGTCTCTGCGTGACAGCTAGCGTGGTGACAGCAAAACAGAGGCGGGGTGAGAGGCATGAATGCTCATTAAAACTTCTCCCTCCCTCTCCATCACTCCTTCGCTCTCCACCACCTGTTGGTGGTGGGGGGAGAGGGGAGAGAGGGGCACACATTTGGCAGCTGGTGCTCCCAGCCGTATTTTTGTTGTAAAAGTGTGACTGATGTTTAAATACGCTTTCAAATGCTCATTGCGATAGGATGAGTTTATCTCCTTGGTTGTCCTCGGTGTCCACTGAGCCCCGTTGCAGTGGTCTAGTGGCTAAGGTACTCGGCTGCTAACCCGCAGGTCGCGGGTGCATTTCTGATGGAGGCGGAAATGTTGTAGGCCCGTGTGCTCAGATTTGGGCGCACGTTAAAGAACCCCAGGTGGTTGAAATTTCCGGAGCCCTCCTCTACGGCGTCTCTCATAATCATATGGTGGTTTGGGGACGTTAAAACTCGCAAATCAATCATAATGCCATAGGGCCGTCATTCTCATGAAGCTTATTTCCTACGGCATTCTTCATAATCATATAGATAGCTTGCACGTGATGTCACGCTCGAGCGCTTGCGCGGCGGTAGCCACATTGGTGCAGTCGGCGCAGTGGTGCCGGCATTGTCGCGTGAGCAGTTCGGGGAGCGCACGCGTTTGCTGCTGAGCTAGCAATTGCTTTTCGCGCTTTTTCTGCGGCATGCCGCTGGTAGCGAGCAAAAAACCTTTAAACGCGACCTACCGCTCAGACTTTACGGGGCCTGCACGCGTGCGGTATGCGGAAAAGGTGCGACAACGAGGACCCCTTCATGCTGCGACCGGGCACGGACACGGTTGGCGATGTGGACTTGTTTCCGGAGATAAGTTACGGCGACATTCTCAACTACCTCGTCTTTTCTGCCAACTTCCTGACACTAGAAGAGATGAAGGCTTTCAAGGCTACCGAAGCACATAATTACTTCACGAGCGGGTGGGTCAAGTCCCTCTCGGCGAAACAGCAAGGCAAGTACGATGAAGGCCTTTCTATCTTTATCTCAAAACAGTCAATGATGACTGCAACATTTTCCCCAAAAGAATCGTAGAAGGCTTGAGGCATTGTGCGTTGCAAAACATTTCTAGGCGGCCACAATATTTGAGATTTAAAGCGGCAGTAGGCAGCATGCAGCCATTTGTCGAATATGCGTGACACTGTGGCCTCTGACTCGTAAAAGCAAGGTCAGTGATGTGCAAATGTAACTTTAACTTCATCAAGAAAAGGAGGAACTCCTGAAACTTCAGCAAGCTGTTGTTGACGTTATGCGACAGAAACCCCGCTACAACGGCGAACAGTGCGTAAAGGATCTGAAAATTGGCCATGCCGGTGTAGTACACAACTGTTGGGTCGCTACATTTTAGGGCATCTTCAGTCAGCTCCAGAAGCTTGTTTTCATTTCGCGCAGCGTAGAGGCGCTCGTTTAGCGATAAGCACTCCATCTCCATGGCTTCAATGTCACTCATTGTGAGGTCTGTCTGGACTGCCATCCCTGGAACAAAATTAAGTTGTTGCATGGGTTATCAAGCATTGCGAAATATTCACTTGAGATGCGGAGAGGAGTTATGGGCGACGGGACTGGCAAATAAGCATGCAGAGATTCAAGATCTGAAATAATCCGCCGTAAAAAAAAAAAAAAAACCTCGCTCCACTTTTGACACACCCGGTTTCAAACCACGACGACGAAAGTAGAGAACACGCAGGACTAGCGCTAGTCCTGTGTTATCTAATTTTGTCCCGTCTTTATCACGCTACTTAACCATGTTTCACAGTTCGAACCAACAAATGCACATTTTTACCAGTTGACTCTCACCTGTTTCGTCACTGTTCTCTACCCCGACTCCTTCTTTCGCTGGCGCCGGCGACGACGAAGAAACGGCAGCTGCGTCCGGATGCGTCGTCCCTGTTGTTTCCATTGCCTCGGCTCTACGCTCGGCGTCAGCTGCACGGGCCTGGTTCCGTCGTCTTTTTGCGCGAGCGTGGCGTTCGGGATCTCCCGGTTTCGCGCTGTAGCCGAGTAATAGCGTCGGGGTCCGCCTCTTCCCACAGCTGTGACGGTCTGCCTACGGACGCAAGGGCATGTTTAAAAACGAGATTCTCCGTAGTGCTTCCGAGTCTCTCAGATAAATAATTATCGCGCACACGCCGATGGCTTACCTTTTACAAAGTGTGCGCCACAAACGCGTATGCCAGTCCTCTTGGTGTTGAGATCGGCGCGGTTTATCCGCGCCAGCCACAGACTAGATCGTTTCACACATAACTCTTTCGTGCGGTCGCCCTGATGCTCGATTACCTTTGGAAGGCGAAAGAAGTTTTTGTTTGTTGATTTGGACCAACAAGTACGGTTTAAGCATCCCACAATTGCACAGATCACCATTGCGACACGCTGGCAGCGGACGCACGATCGCTACGGCTGACCGCACCACTGCACCGGCATGGCCGAACCCTTACAAAAATGGTTCTTGAATTTCTGATTACATCTTGATATGTTTTTGATGACACATCAGAATGTAATCATAAACTCGAGAGCTAGTGACTTTTATCATCAAGATGGCAGCAGGCACTTAACAGAGAATACACTTCACAAATTATGCAGAAAAAACTACGCAGATTTTCAGCATGTAAACCTGATGTATAAACACTAAAGACATTTAACATTAAGTTCACAGCAGCCACTTAGCAGAGAATACTCAGTATATGATCCTAATTTTTGTGCGAAATATTTCCTAGTAGAAGTTAGCTATATCGCTTAAGAGATGTACACGAAGGTTGAAGCCTATAGACTTTTCATAGTCAAATATGGACCAAGGGGTTCAAACCCCGAACCTCTGGATCCAGAGGTTCGGGGTTTGAACCCCATGGGGTTTGAACCCCATGAGGTTTGAAACCCGTGGGGTTTGAGTACATATCACTTCGAGGAGATATATAATTTTGACCAACTTGTTTTGAGTAATATTTAGCTGTCTGATTTGAACTATGTGGTTTATCATGCCTATTCAATTGATCCAACACGGGGTCCGGACAGGAAGGTGTGGTCGAGTGTCATTTTGTGCTCTGTACCACATTGAGAAAAAAAGTTCGGGGGTGGGGGGGGGGGGGCACGGGCCCGCTGCGCCACCCCTTGGATGCGCCTCTGGTTCAGACATTGATGGGGCGGCAAATTTTGCTGCATATTTTTACACAGCGTCGCGTTTTGACAGAAATGGCCTCAGTGCCAGAGGGAGGAGGTTGAGCGGGGGGGAGGCACTGTATAGCAATACTTATATCGTACACCCCCCACCCCCCTCGAAGGACAACTCTGTGCACACCTCTGGAACGCATTTCACCTCGTTCCGAGTGCTGACTACTTTTTCCTGTGTCATAATCATGACTGGGGGCACAGCCAGGGGGTATGGGGGAGTCTTCAAACCACCCCTAAATTGTTCAATTTTGCATGAGAATATATGCACGCACACATACAAACCCATGCACAAACATACACAAATTATTGTTGAGCCCCGGCTGCCCTAAAAAATTTCTGGCTACGCTACTAATCACGACTGTGATTTTGCCATACCTTTTCAGCATCTCTTTGTCTTAGTATCAATGTCCAAACCCATTGATCCACTTTTGAAGTTGCAACCATTTTTGCTGAGTCACGGTCATCTAGTGAACATGGCTATAACTCTTATCCCATTATTTGACCTGTACCTTTCTATACAACCATCACAACCAGCTTCACAGTTGTTTAAACTTACCAGGCATTATTTTCATGCCCTGCTGACTCAACTCATGCCTTAATCATTCTAGGTTCATCATCATGGCTCTCATCATCGCTATTGCAACCCATCTTGTGTGAACTACTGACACTAATATGCAATTCTGATCACTTTTTTTATTTTTTGACTGTCCACCCACTTTATTTTTTGACTGTCCACCCACTTTATTTTTTGACTGTCCACCCACTTGCACTGTCAAGCTATGAGCGCGACTATAATGTTAACCTAGCTTTAGTCATGTCCTTCTTCAACTTGGACATTCTTTGGTATATCACATACCATGATTATTCATTTTATTCACGAGATATCAATTCTTTTTCAATCTTTTCATCATTTCGGCTCCTCTTTTGGAAGGTCACTTGGTAACGATACATATTAAAGCTTCCTAAAGCATTCACTGATGTGTACAAACACAGTGCAGATGTAATCTCACACTAGCATATAGGAATATAAATTACAAGAATTTTTCATAATTATCTTGATGAAATTCAGATATTCAATTCAGGTGCTACAGCCATGTGTTTTTTTTTTTTTCTTGGCAAGCAGACCACAAGTTAATTTTTTGTTGCGTGTTAGAACATCGGACCCCAAACATGCATGCCGAACAGTGCGAAGATGAGTCTTCCTTACTTTTCCTGATAATGAATTGTCAAATAAGATTCCTTTGCTGATATGTAGGCAAACAAATCGAGGTCGATATTGATTCATATTGAAATTTCCATTTCTCTTACTCCATGCCATGGATGCAGAGTGCTTATATATGCATACATACATATACAATTATGTCGTGTGGTGTAAATTAACCTTATTAATTGTGATATACATACAGAGAAAAGACGAAGCAGCAGTTTGACCAATATAAGGGCAGGAGTGAAGAGAGTAAGAGACATTAGTTAAAGAGGAAGCAAGTGTGGACATAAGAACAAGGTGCTTCTCGTGATGGATGGTTTTGACTAAGTGTTAAGGCTTCACATACCTCAATAGTTTTTAACCCATGGGCATACTATATGTTAAAGGTGCACCATGCAAAGCAAACAGCTAACAACTGTCACCCTGACAAGGGAGAAAAATTTGCTGCGAGTTGCCCTGGAAAAGTAAATGTGATTGATTTTGCTGTAAATTCTACTGAAGTTCACATTTTCTTAACAATGACCAATTATAGAATCTCGCATGTTGAGTTCTCAACAAACCTAAAAGAAACAGAATAGAAAAAACATTTCTTTTCAACAAGTTTATTCAGAAAAGCACATGTGTGATTTATATCTTAAGCAATTTCGACGTACGATACCCATAAGTTTACTATACTTAAGGAACAGCTAATCCCCACAGCCTTAATAAACCACATCCAAGAAAGTAAAACAAAGTAAAAACTATACAGATGCAGAGCACTTTGCATATATGTGTGAAACACAAAAGGTAATTACTTTAGAGCAGTGACTTCAGCTGTACACTGCTTATCAATTAATTATGGGAAACAATGAAAACATAAGAGGCTTCATGTTGACATAATATTAAGCAGCCATATGTAACACAAAAGTGACATACTTGTGATACTTTTTTGAAGTACTACATAAATACCAAAACAAATAAATTTCTAAGCACATTTTGAACTAAGCTTCTTAGCTGTGTAATACACAATGATATTTGAATCGATCACCTCGATGCTCGATTCAAATAGGTCACAAAGTTTCAGACGAAAAGCACTTCAGAACCTCATGCCAGTGGTATCAACAAGGGGAGTATGGATGCTGCGATTGAAGCACAACTGTGTGAGGAGAGAACAAACACTAGTAACGAAAAACAAAGTTTTGTCAAAGGGTGAAGCAATCTTCATATTTTACAATGTGGGAATTGAGAGCAACCGCCACCCTGGCGCCTGTTTACCCAGCTAGCACGTGTGGCAGAACCACGGGGCCCCGAGTGCAGTGGCCCGCCGTTATTTGGCAGTATGGCTGCCGTGGCTATGCCGCCAGGCCTTTTGTCTGGTGAAAGCTGCACGCCAGCTTGTCAGAGTGGAAACACGTGTTCGGACATGTCCAAGCGAAGCGCTCGCTTACCCTCAGGCGGGTCACATGGGCACGCTAGCACACGTCACTGCGCTTTGCCTGTCCCTGCTGGCTGCCTGTGACATCCCCTCTCCCCAGAGCTTGCTTCTACCTGATGCTGGCTTGCTGCGAGATGCTCTCAGGCTGGCACGAGAGGTTTATGCCCACAACAAACATGTATTTGCCAATCAATTTTATTTAGGTGCAATCTGCAAAGATTGTACGGCCTCTGAATTATGGTGGTGCAATTTTAATTTTTGCTGTCCACGGTGTTTCGAGCTACATTTCATTGTGGGCGAATGCGTGGAGTGCTGTGTCCGACCAGCAAATTATCCTGCGGGAGGATACGGCCCACGTTTAATGCCATACTCATCCCTCGGTACCTGTGGAAATGATGTGCTGAGCAAGGACGTCCGAGGACTTATGTCTAGATAACACCCCGGGACAACTGCAGTTCAGAGTAGTGTACTCACTGCACGCATCTTTACAAATCGGCAATCCTGGGACCTGGTTTCCATCGTCACGACACGGCATGCCTACCATATTTCATGTTATCGGTAAGCACATGGCCAAGCCATCTTTCACAATGCTCATAAACGATTACAGGTAAAGTTGATTAATCATAGATTAAAGCAAAACATAGTCTACATAGTGTCCATAAAATTTTGGTACTTATCGCCACATTCGGTGCTCATTTTGTACAGTGCAATAATATTTTACCATGACCATTAATTAAATTGCAATGGCATAATTTTAGCATGACTAGACGTTAATTCTTGGGAACGAAGCCCACGAACAACACAATCAATGTACACTTGACGAGAACTGCGTATAGGTAAGGCAAACAATGCTGCAAATATGAAAAATAAGCTGCTTCTTGCTTTGCGGTACGCATCACAGATTTTTCCGCTAAACTCTTGCCAGGTGGTAAAGGAGCCCTCGTGGTTCTCATACTTCGATTTTTACACTGATATGCCATGTCATACAGCCTCTACGTGGCCTCAGCAAGGAACTTTTCATTCACTCTGCAAATAAACAAATCCCCATCGGAAGCCAGTGCAAGACATTTTTCCACTGAAACAAGTGACACACGCTTGATTTCAGCAGTAGATTCAACTTTAACAAAATGGTAGGGTTCATCCTTGCAGAACACCTCAAGCATGTTGTGCTTCACAATGTACACCTGAACAAAGAGCACAGTCTCCTTTAGGCATGCACACTGTTCATGCCCCTGTGAGCAGTACGCACTAATGTCCCGAAGGCGGCCAAACAACCCATTGATAATGACGAATGAATTTACCCTTCGCGATCTGTCCAGATCCGCAGTGCAATATGCAACGTTTCCGATGCTCATCTTTCGAAAATGAGTGCCATCCGCACTTCGCACTGCTTTACCATTGAATGTAGTGGTCCCATTCTGCACAGATCGGTTTCTTAATTCGTCGCCCTTCATTTGTGCCTTGAACAAATTCTGAGTGTGTGCATTTTCTCTTGCAACATTACTCCAAAGCGTAGGCAAGGCTTGCATGAGGAAGAACTTGTCAATAATCTGTTTTTCGGGGTACCTGGTCCCTTTGACCATTTTCACAAGCTTTCCATTCGTAGATTCAAATCCGAACATTGAATGTGCCCACAGTGGACCCCAATGCTTCACTGTGTCAACAAGGTGAAGCAGCAGATGCGCATTGTATGTCATGTTTGTTATGCCATATAGCTCCTGGTACTCTTTGACAAACTTTACCATTTCATTTTTCATAATGTTGAGCCTGTCAAGGGCTACGCAATCGCTCAACAAGTAGTACATTATGTCAACGAATGAGACCCAGTGGCGGTAATTCTTTTCTGGAACATAGCCAGCCAACACAATTGGCGAATAAAACAACAACCAATTCCGCCAGTCAGCACATTTCCAGTGTTTCAGGTCATTCAGTGATCTTGGAAGCCTTGATATTTCCCAGATTGGTTGCAGGCTGAGCAGCTTCTCGTTCAATTCACTCAAGTGAAGGCGAAGCTTAAAACTACGACACCTCTTAGAGTTTATCCACAGCAATGTCGTAGCTTTTACAAAACCTGCACACACAGCATGCATGTAGTCAACCACAAAGCCAGTAGGAAAGTCAAAGTGGTTCAGCAGCGTGAGGACACTTGTAGCCTTTATGCCACGGCTCACTTGCTCTTGCTTTCTTCTGGCTTTTTGGGCATGATGCTGAAATGACTCATTAGTACGGAGCTTTATAGCAGAAGTGGAGACTGGGTAGACACGGCAATGCCCATTACCCTTTGCAATGACATCTCCAGGATGCTCGCACCATGCGCAACCGTACTTCCCATTAAACTGAGTCATGCCCATAACTTCACATCTTGCGACACTGTCCACCGTGCATGGGCCAGGGAAAACCTTCATATTTTTTTTCTGCCCATGTGAATCTTCCCATGTCATGCCGGTAGAAGAAAGCACATTCAGCGACTTCACAAAAGGCAGGAGGAACGTATTCATTACAGGCTTTTTGGGCCCAAACCACAGGCCAGCAAGGACGAGCCTCTGGACCCTGTCTTTATACGTCAGCTCATTCATTTGAGCAAGGAGAGGCCAGAATCCAAACTTGCTGCTTTCAAAAAGTGGAACACCATCGGTGTTAAATGTCAGCGAAACATCATTAGGACCCATGGGAATACTTCTGTAGCCAATGCCTGTCGTGATGTCTGTGACATTGAAAGAGGGGGACGACTGAGCAGGCACAACCTCAGCTGTTTTCAAAATATCACAGATTTGTGATTCTATGTTAAATGAAAAAAAATATGATGAACTTTTTAGCAGTGCACTGATGTCATGATGCACATTGCAGTGCTCGCAAAAAATGGTAGATGCCATTTCAGCAGTCCCAATGTAGTTGCAACAATTGCTACAGTATAAATCTCTGTTCTTTGCACTCTCAGGAGAGCTGAAATGTCTAAAAAATTTGTACTTTGAACAAAGCAGCTTTGAACAAGGCACGGTGAGGAACCCTGGGATACCATTAATGGTATCCCAGGGTTCCTCACCGCGACGTCAGTGCAAGCCATGTATAGTGGTTTTGGGATCTAGAATTCCCGTGATTATTACATTTAGTAGTAAGAAATTGAGTTTTGTTGGCTATAAGAGATTAACGCAAATTTTTTTCATTGTGATGTGTTTTGACATTAGATCACGCACTGGAAAATCTGCGTACTTTGATCATCAGAAATCCTGGTGCATGTTGTCATCTGAGTCTCCATTGCACACCTGATGCTAAGAGACATTAGGTTTTGCAGGTCTAATTTCAATCTAATGACTCATTAGGTATGCATTTCATTTTCATAAGGGCTATTTTGTAGTCTTCCGGTGGTAACCGTGGCAGTGGGCGTCGCTTTGGAGCGGGCGGTGGTCGTGCACACAGAGTCGGCTTGCCGTGTTGGGTGTCTGTGGTAGCATTGTTGGCCGCGTCTGAGCTGTGCTCGGGATCAGGACGGTGATATCGGCGTTGCATGGCCAACGCTGTATGTGACCACGATCCATCATTAAGTTATTCATAAGTTATTGGCGTTCCTGTTACAACTTCCGTTTTCCTGTCTGGGACGCGCTCTGGAAGCGAACGCTGACAGAGAAAGGCGCGGTGTCTTGTCGCAAGGACGCCGGAGTTAGGGTAAGCATGGCGGCCTAGCGTAGTCGTGCATGGTGCGTTGCGTGCACAGCAGCAAAAGGACTTGCCGGTGTGAAGTGGTGATTTCCAACGGTGCCTGGTGTCGTCTTGGAGCGTTGGGTCAATTTTCAGACATAGCAGAGGGAACTTGTGGCGATGCAGCAAGGTGAAAATGCTGAGTCCATGCGAAACGTGTCCGTGAGCTCTGGCAATCACAGTGCCTCCAGCTTTAGGAAAATATTGGCCACAATGAAAAACTAATGTGCCCTCCCCCCTCCCTTCATCCGCCCTCTCTTGCAGTAAAGTGTACAACCAGTCATACTGAAAATAAATGAATGGGTATTATTTAAAGGATGAACAAACAAAAACATAATGTCAATAGATTTTTCGTTACAAAATGGAACTTTGTTTTCTTTACTTGCGCTATGATTTAAACCTAACTATGAAGAAAAGATCGGCATCACGGTGATCGGCATCAGAATCGGCATCACAAGTTGCTATCGCAAGCGTCATGCGACTCGTGGCTACTTTTTGTGTTTGGCCACAACGTGTTGGCTTGAAGATAACGTGAAATATACGGTCTACTTGTTTTTGTCTGTTTTTCGCGTCATTCCGTAGGAAGTGGGCCAGTAAAAGGTCAATGCGCTCTTTCACACTTCGTGAATTAAGTGTCCACCACAGTAGCATTGGCACTCTTTCATTGATTGTGTGCCACCGCGAAGCATTCTCGAAAGGGTTCAGCACAAGAACGTCTTCGAGGACAATTTTCTCGTCGGAAGGCGAGTAGCGTGTTTGCAGCGCGATGCTGGTAGCGAGCCTTGAAGTAGCCATTTTTTAACGTTTTTGTTTGGCTCAACTTGACTCGGCACAAAGGGAAGCCGGTAGTGGCAACCTTAGACGCATGTCGCGCGTTTGCCCGTGTCTGGTTAATGCCCGTAAGGCACACGCATGCGCAGTTCAGACCTGTTAAACCGGTATCCGCAAACTTTTTTTCGGTATAGCGGTACGTCGGACAGACTAAAATCCTATATTACTTGATCCCCGATGTTAAACGCTCTGAGTCTCGCATTCTTGTCGTAGTAATGCTTCGCCGTCTTTTGAGCTCTTTCCATGTTCTTTTCTACCAACCCTTGCGTCGTACTCGGCCGCTCTAGCAACTTCAGCACGTATTCTACCACAGTTTGACTCTCCCCCTTTTCTTCCCACATTTCTCTAAGCATCCTAAGTGGGGAACGCAGCGTTCTGCCATACACTAACTCTGCTGGCGAGAACACCGTGGCCTCATGCGGGACCGTACGCAAAGCGAACAAAGTAGCCGGAAAACAGCTTTCCCAGTCTTCTTTATACTCATAACAGAGTGCGCGCAACACTCGCTTGAACACTGAATGCCATCTCTCGACGCTATTTGATTGAGTATGGTACACGAAACTATGTGTTCGTCTTATCCCGAACTTCTGCAGAAACGTTGCAGTCAATGAGCTCGTGAAAACTGACCCTTGATCAGCCTGTATTTCTGCCGGAAAGCCAACCCTTGTGAAGACTGACTGAAGCACGTCTACTATTTCTGTCGAAGAGAGCTCCTTCAGAGGGATTGCTTCTGGAAACTTCGTTGCAGGGCACAACTTGGTGAACAAATACCTATAACCCTACCTTGTTGCCGGCAGGCGACCTACCGTGTCGATCACCATACGTCGGAATGGTTCAGATATTATAGGTACCAATTTTAGCAGAGCTTTCCACTTTTTCCCAGGCTTACCCGTGCGTTGGCACGTGTCACATGATTTTACGAATTCCTCTACATCTTTGAAGCACCCCGGCCAATAGTATTCCATTAGCAATCTCCTTTGTTTTGTTTATTCTTAGGTGACCAGACCAGCCGTTTCCGTGGCAGACGTTTAAGGGATTATCTCGGTATTTTCTAGCAACGATTAACTGATCTAGAACACTCCCTCCCTTATCTCGCTAGTGCCGATATAACAAGCCTCCTTTCTTGTGCGACGTCACGTTGCCGCTAGCAATCCCTTCTTTAGCGCTAAACTGCAGTTTAGCTAAGCTGTGATCGCTGTCTTGCTCAGCAGCCAGAGATTGTCAGTTTACCTGCACTCGCCGGTCAGTTTTTCGACGCCGGCGACAATACTGACCCCGTTTCGCTTGTGGGTGCATCGCCTGGCTCTCCCTCTAGGTCCCCACCTGGCTCTGCTGATAAAATCTCACGTTGGCGATCTGCTGGCTTTCCATCTAGGTTATGATCTAGGTTTATTGGTGAAACTTCATTTTGCTGATCAGTTGTCGACTCTCCCTGCGCCCCTGAGCGGTTACCTAAGCCCGTATCCGTTTCCATTGAGATTGTTTTTTTTTTTCTATGCCCTAAGACGAGAGTTCACGTGCTTTGGAACGAGTCAGCGCTTGAACAGTTCCTTTATCAAGTTTCTGACATCGCTCTCGCAGTATCCTGTCTGACTGGTGTGAAAATTTGTATGGGCACTGCAATGACAGTGATGTTGAGACAGGCAGAGAGGGGTGCTGGGCACTTCAAAATTACTTAAAATAACATAGTGTTAAGCCCTGCCTGCTGCACCGAAGTATCGCAGGCTGCCGAATTAAAATAAAAAAGGACAAGATAAGTCAACGAAATTTTTGATAAAATAAAAGAAAAGAATAAAAGAAAGGGATGACTACCACCAGGGGAACGACAGTCAAGGGAGTGGACCGGGAAAATACAAATTTATTTTGTAATTATACCATAACTAATTTCCATTCTATGTGTAATTTTCGTCTTGACAGACAGTGATTCTTCTTTTGTCCGCTAGTGTAAACTAATTTTCATACTACTTTTGTCTTGTTTCGTCTTGACTGACAATTATTCTTCTGTTGTCTTCTCCTTGTTGTGTAGGCTTCTTGTACCACTTTGTAGTCTTCGCTTGATGTCTTTTCCATGGGGTCCTCCTGGCTTCTTCACCTGTGTTGATCCCTTTTTTCTCTCACGACCGTTTCCTCACCACTGCCCAGGCCCTTACATTTGATGCTTGATTTCATTTACACAATAAGTAAAGAATTGATGTGAAATAAAAATTCATACTTTTTGTTGTTTGATTCCCCTTTTTCTTCTATTTCTTTTGTCTTGTAATTCTTGATTTTTTCTTTTTTTGTTTTGTTTGCCTTCTCTCTTTTCTTTCATCCTGTTTTTCCTTTTGATTGTTTTTTTTTTCTTTTTTGTACAGGACATACTCTATTTTTTCTCTCACTTTTTTGCATCCTGTTTTTGTCTTTGATGTTTTTTTACAGGACATTTTTTTTCCTTTTTAGACACAAGGATCCTAATGTTGTGACATTGTTGGTTTGCGTTAGACTAAGGCTGTCCGGGTGAAACGGTTTATTATTATCTTCTTTCATTCTCTTTTTGTTTTCTCTAGCGAATTCCCAGCTACGAACATGCCACTGGTATTAGGCCTTTTGAGGTTCTCAATTGCCACCAGTGAGAGATATGCGGCCTATGTCCCACTGGGGGATTTTGTCTCATTTTGAAGACTGGTTGTATGGAGTCCAATTGGGGGCCAAAGCCTTCGGATTTCACGTGGCTACTCAGCCACATCCTGTGTCTTACCAACTGGGAGTCTCCATTTTGAAGACTGGTTGTATGTAGTCTACTTGGTGGCCGAAGCCTTCGGGTTTCACCTGGGAGCTCCTGGAATTCAGGGCCTTGGTTTGGTTTGGTTGAACCCCCTTTTTTCTTTTTGGACGATTTGTTCACGGATGATGAGCTGATAGAGATCGGGAGATTTGGTGGAGCCGTGTAGCCTTGGTGTTTTCCTGTTTTGGACTCCTTTTTTTTTTCCTTGAGTGACAAAATCGTCGCCGGGAATCCACTATTATGCATACATACATACATAAATATAGTATATATATACACATATATACACACATGCATATATTTTCTGATTTGCCAAATTTCACCGCCCCTTCCGGCGTGCGTTCGCGCTGCCTAAGCTCCTCAACTAATGCTTTAATCTCCTGAAGCTCACTCCTCAGAGTTGCATTCTCACGCTCTAGCTGCTGTATTCTAGCCGTAGCTTGCTCTGGCAACTGGCGCTGCACGATAGTGCGAGACTCACGTTTTGGGCCCACTCGTTCAGCCCAGGTAGGTTCCTGCTGAATCCGGGCACAGGAGGCAGACCTATCCCTCGAGCGAGAGCGGTGACTCGCACCCCGCCCAGGGTTATCAAGGCCACCCCCCTGGTTGAACCCAAGCCCGGGAGCTTGCTGTGGCACGAACTCCGCGCGCTGCTTGTTTGCTTTTCTCCGTTGTCGCCTTCTACGCCGAACGATGTAGGGAACCTGGTACCTGCTTTTGCAGGCCCGATCCGCCGTCGGATGCGCTCCTCCACAGATGGAGCACTTCGGCTGGCACGTATGATTCTCAGGGGGCGATGAGACCCCACAGTCCGGGCAGGTGATGACTGTAGGAGTGGGACAAACGTCCGGGCGATGTCCCAGCTTTCCGCAGGTTCGACAGGCGTCGATTTGTCGTCGGTAGAGCGTGCACCGGATCAGGTTCGTCCCACACATGACGTAGTTTGGAACTTTCATACCGTCAAACAGGACGATCACCGTGGGCGTTTTCTTGATGCGCCGTACTCCAAGAACCTTCGGATTTCTTGCGTGCACGAAGAGCTCACCAAGCCGGTCATCGGAGAGCTCAGGGTCGATACCGCGAACAACTCCTCTGCACGTATCCCCGGGTGGCGTCACGTAAGTAGAGACTTCATGGAGCGTTTCTCCCACTCGAATTTGCTTCACTTTAGCGTAGGCTTCTGCGTTCCTAGCGTGTGGCGTGCTGATCACAAAAATGTTCTGCATTTCATTGGCACAAACAATATCTTCCTCAGCCTGCGGCGGGCCGAGACAAGCAGCCATCACCAAAGCTTGGGTAACCTTGATTCCACTGACCTTGCGCACATCCATGCCTCCCTTGGGACGTACGACAACCCGGTAGTGATCTTTAGGCAATCGCGGCAGGCGCGACGCGGCGATGAGCTTGTTTATCGGCCCTTTCGGGTGCGCTGGACGGGCGGCACGATGACCGGCACTAGGGCCAGGGCTGTCGCCGGGCGTAAAATCCTGACGCTGCTTCTTCAGAGAGTGGGCAACAATCCATCCGGAGGCTTCATCCTCCTGCCTGGAGATTTCTTCGCCGAAGACCATCTCCTCGAGCGGCATCCTCGAAGCGTCTCGCTCGGCAGGCCGAGCTGAGCGCCAACGAGGCACAGGGTGAAACACCCAAATAAAAGTTCGAAAGCTTGACCTACCCGCAAAAGTCGGGTATCCACTCGATCCTTGAAAGAAACTGCACTTGATGTGCCAGACGCTTGGGCAGCTCGGGCACTGCTGCGCCGTGGGTTTTTCATCGAGCGGCCGTGCCTCGGGTATGCCGAAAGGGTACGCCGGTGTCGTCTGTTTGGGGAGCGCGCGCTCTTCTCAGAAGCAGTCTACGGCAGCCATCGTTCCGAGATTCTTCATCGCTGCCCCAGCGTGTGTGCGGCGTTGCCAGTATTTCGTATTCGGTACACTTCCTTTGCATTTCATTCGTCGCTGAACAGTTACACACTTTAATAATGCAATAAATAAATCTGTTATACAAGCAAGAATACCTCGTATGTACTACGGGCTTAAACATACACATTAAAGTACCATGTTCCATACCCATTAAAGTACCATGTTCCAGTCGAGGAAATAAGTTCTTTGTATCGTTAGTGTGATACAAGCAAGAATACCTCGTATGTACTACGGGCTTAAACATTCACATTAAAGTACCATGTTCCATTAAAGTACCATATTCCAGTCGAGGAAATAAGTCGTTAGTGTGGTGACATTACTCGTTCGTTGGTCGATTCGAAGGAATAGGAAGCTAGCTACCCCTCGCAAAACAGGCAATGGATCGTTCTACGTTTTCAAAACAAGCGTTTTGTGCGAAGAAGCCAACCTTTCTACTGTAGAAAAAACTGCGAAAGCAACTATGACTTTGGCACGCTCTTCTTGGACCGTCGGTACCGAAAGCTTTAAAAGGTCGCGGCAGCAATATTTAATACAGTGCCGTGTGCAGCCGAAGTAAAGACTCGGACTCGCCTGTGAGGCGGGTTTCTTAATAGTTTGCGGAGACCAAGTACTCCCTTTGTTGCTGTCACACGACAGTGCCTGTATTTGGTCCTCGTTCAGAAATTTCATGTTCTTTCCAAAGGTTTCTATGGTACCTTCGAGCTTCTTAACTTTTTTTCGGAGGCCTTGGATCGTTGAGTTTGTCTGGGTGTGCAATTCTTGAAGTTCGCTGTATTTATGTGTCAGGTCTGCCAGCTGTTTATTTAATTCTGCACGAGAGTTATTAGCAGACTCCGGGTCGGACACTCCAGCTTGCACTCCACTGGATGAGCCTTGCAGACCTGTTTCGTCCGCTACCGGTGCTATTGAGCTTGTTTCATGTGAGCTGCGATTTTGTCCTTCAGGCGGCTCAAGGCTGCCTGGCGACGGCATTGCGCCGATCGCAGCTGCTTGGCTATCAATGGTTACGTCGCCTCCATCTAGGGCTGATACGAGAGCGGTCCCACTCCTTCCTTTTGGTGCCTTCCTGTGACAAGGCAAAGCTGCAAAACCAAAGGAGAGCATCAAACTGCATCCCACAAACATGATGAGGCATGCCACGACTGGCTTTTTTATGCCTTTACACTTTCATGTCTGAAGAACAGAATGCTACCTTTGTTGCACATTTTAAATGCCTAAGGCACATTTAAAATGCCTGTAGTCTCCCGCAGAGAGACGAAACATCATATTCGGGCAGAGTCGCAGACCTCTTCGTGCCCGGTGCCCCTTTTCCTAGTTTACGGACGCAAAAACAGCGTAAGAACACCGCCTCCTCCTCCTCCCCCCCCCCCCATAGACCTGTGATCCAATGTCACATCCGCTCCTGTGCAAAAAAAAAAAAAATCAACTCCCACACGCTTACGTTCGTTATATTTAAACACAAAAACAAATGGCAAAGTTCCGCCAACACAACTCTAACATCTAGAAACAAAACAAAGTTCGACCCTGCTTTTTTACGCACACTTAAATTAATTAAACTCTATTGTAATTATAAGCGCCGCTATTAGCACAATAAAAGCACTGCATGCAAGCACGGTCACACAATGAACTCATAAGAATACAGGGGCGAATAATGCTAAAGTCTGTGTACAAGCACGCGGAAAAAAGGAAGTAACAACTTACGTCTGAAGGAAAACACTGTAGGCACGGCATTCGGCTTTAGCTTTTTCCACCCCTCCGCTCTGTTTTGCTCGAAGCTGTTCTCTTCAAAATGAGCCTGCAGGGTCATGGAAGGTCGTAAATTTATTTCCTTTGCGATCAAGATATCACCAGTGTTCGCACGCCAACGTTGCTGTGCTTCATACGTTCCTAACTATTTTCCGAATGTGTTGTTACGAACTTTACTGCAACTGCGACATTTAAAACCGCCCTATTATTATTTGCAAGCTATTGCGCAGATGCGAGTAACCTCCAATAAACGTGAATGAACGCTGGTTATTCCATGGGGGGCCAGAACATTATCTGGTAAACTGTGCACGCACTCCCTTCAGCACAGCTTTCTCCCAGTTCAGCTGCCATGTCCGGAAGCTCGAAATAAACGATTCGTATTGACTTTCTCGAAGCTCCGAAAAGCTTAAAAACACTTACAAACGCGCAAAACACCATACCACAAATAACACAGATGCGCACATAGCTTTTGATAGCATGACGGAGATAGCAGAGACGTTTTTCTTTAACAGCTTGACGTAATTACTGCTACTAAATTGCGTAATTTGTAATCTATCTGCCGGCCCAATCACTACTACTGGAAAAGATTATCCACAATATACTTCGATCATCACTCTCGCTTAATAAAACTTACCCGGAAAAAAATTATTCCCGGGAAGCCCCGCCGTACTCGCACTGTAGACGCACGAGGTGTTCGTTGGCTGCCACTTGTCCCGCTTGATTCTTGCAGTCCATAGAATTCTTCTTTTCGGATCCCTTGGGAACTGAAACATTCGCCAGCCATTCCTGGAGTGTTTACTGCACTGCGGCATGCAGCAGCAGGGCATTTTGTGCCGACGATAAGCGTGTATCCACACGACGGACATATCCGCGCAAATCCCTCCCGCGGACGTTCGTTCCGCCGCCCGTCCGGCTGCGAAGCACATTCAGACGACGGACGAAGCGAGCAGACGGACGCGCTGGAGAAAAAAAACATGGCGGCACTGTCTGAAGCGAGAGCTGCCCGCTTCAAATCTTTAAGCTCTTCGTAGCGCATCGCGTGGGCTGTTATTCCCAAACTGATGGTTGTGTAGGCTTTAGGTCTGTGTCCTCGAGCTTCGACGGCAACGTATACATGACTATTTGGTACTGTTTCCGAGCGCCGTACTCGTTTTCCTGAAAAGTGTAGGCTTAGCGACCACCGCTATTGCCAATACATGAGCTCGGTGATCTGCGGTAGCGCTGGGGCTACCATATCTCGGAGCTCATGATAATGTGCGAATGTTTGCTTAAGTAAGTAAGTAAGTAGGTGCTCCTAATCCCTTTTGGCACAGGGCAGGCGCCAGCAGCGCCACAGTATGGTGGCTAGATGGGGAGGTGTGCGAAACGGCGCGTCGTGGAGAGAGCGGACCTTCAGGATGCTGCGGCGGCGCTGCTGTCGGCACGGAGATGCGATGGAGATGCAAAAGACCATGACCTACTACACTCCTGACCTGTTCAGATAGCGGGGTTCCTATGGGAGCGCGTGTCCCCGCTCTCGTTCAATCGCTCGCCGTAGGTGGCGCTACCTATAACCTGTTCGTCTGCTACTGTGCGGCCGGCAGGAGGGCGACGGACTGATACCATGCGTCTGCTTCTGTGACAAACTGCCTATACGTGTGATTGTTTTTTGCTGAAAAGGCTAACGTGTGCTATGTGTTACATTTTAGTAGTTAGGCTATACTGGTTGATTGACTTCTAAAGCTGTATATTTGCGTAGAAATGTCTTGCTGCATGGTTGTTTTTGCCATTCCAGCCTAAAAAAACTTCAATTTAGTATTCATAAAGCTTTTGACTAATAATGTACTCATTGGTAATAGAATATCAAACTGATTTTAGGTTGTTTAGGACGCGTCAGGTGAAACGCAGTGCCCCTGTTGAGCACTTACCTTGGACACTCGCCCTCGACAGGTGTTACACTTGTAGTCAATTGATAGAAGAGAATAATGCACATACGCCAACGGACGCATATCAAGGAGAGACACAGGAATTGAAGCTTTAACTCTTACTGTGACCTACACAACAAAAATTGTGCGTCAAATTTCGCTACGGGAGTTTGTCTGCTGGAACGGGGAGCGCTGGCCGATGCGCGTTTCTATGATTTTATATGTCCGTGCGATGAGACGATATGGTAAAGGCAGTGATGTGCCTATCGAGGGCAACACATTGCGACCCCAATAAAGTTTTTATCGTCATCATTATCATCATCTTGTCGAGCATAGTTAATAATAATAATAATAATAATAATAATAATAATAATAATAATGTTTTATTTTTCATCAATAGTTTGATGAAGGACAGCGGCAGGTAAAAGCTGCTCTTCGAAAGAGGCAGCTTGACATAGGCCCACAGACGCCTTTAGCACGACAGCACTGGCAAACAGTTAGCAATGTTATCTAAGCAACAATTACAAAAATATCAAGTTCAAATTCTAAAAATAAAAATAGCAACCATGATAACAATGTAGCAACTGCAAAGAAATCTTGAAAACTATACATGTGTATATCGTGCAATTGAGTTCGGGTACAGAGTAAGAAATCTATGCCAGCTTTCACATATTTATCAATTAACGTAGAAACTGTGTAGAACAACCTATCTGTGGAGTAGTTTGTTCTCGAAGTTTTTATTTTCCATGTTTCTTTATGTCATGTTTCGAACAAATTATTTGGCTGCAGTTTCGAGAGGTCGTACAAATAATGTCGACTTTCTTGAAATTGACGCCTGACCACCAATGCTAACTTAAAATCGTAGAGACGATGTAGGGGTGGTATTCCAGCCTGTTGAAACAATTCACTTCTGCGAGCATCATACGACCAGTAAAAAATTATTCTAATATACGTCTTTTGCATCAGGTACAGTTTTTGTAAGCGCGTGTTAGTCGTAGTCCTTCATACCAAGAAACAATAAGCAAGATGCCAACAGAACAGTCATTTATAAAGTAAGAATTTTACCTTGTATAGTAGAACAGTTTTGCCACTGTACACCGTGCCCTCTACGCGAGATAACTGACCCAGCACACTGTAAATGCGATCGTTTCAAAGCATATTGCTCGAAAATGTAACTCCAAGAATTTTTATACAATTTACTAACTCAATAATAGTATCGCCATACTTGAAATGTATGTTTCATTAACAGACTTATTTTTAGGGCGGAATAGTACCGCCTTTGTTGTACTAGTGGTTATGTTTGATTGATAGCGCCCAAGGGCGACACCCGCAGTTGGGGCGCGTACACATGCTGAAAATGTGCCATTATACTCGTTTGTCAATGAAAAGCAGATCCCTCAAAGTGATATCAAGGTTTCTGCTAAAAGAATTTGGCGAGTGTATGCGTGTGATTCGAGCAATGTTACAGCACTTCAAAATGAAACAAAACACATTTGTCGCTTTACTTATGCGTGCCACAATATGCCAGTTAAAGCTGATGTTTCAAACAAAGTTTCTGCACTTTCGAAGAATATCCTACTTGCTGGCACACAGTGACGGCTTGTGTCTGCAATAAAGAAAAACATATGTACGCGTACAGAGCTGCGTGCATTTGGGTCATAGTTCAATAAAATGTGCTAGCAAGGTTCTGGGCGCGTACATGATACAATGGAGGCATGCAACTAAACTTTTAAAATCTTGCGAGATTTTGGCTTTTCGGCTATTCTCTTTCTCTTTCCTTCTTTGGCTGTTTTGTCCCGCACGTAGTTTGAGAAGAAAGGACGGCTAAATTTTTGCAACACTAGCCGCGCCATGGCTTCTCGGTGCTCGCTAGTAGCGCCTTTATGGCTGAAAAGAGGGTTCAAGGCCACTGCAGGTAGCACAGTTTGCACGAAAAGTGCCATCGGCCTCTTTTTGGAAATGGCCAATGGCGCAAATGCTTCCGCGGCCCTTTCTAGAGTGCTCACAAAGGAAAGAAATGAGATCGTTGGGTATGAAAGCCCTCCCCTGTCTAAATTAAATATCACAGCAGTAGCTGGTCCAGATGAGCTGGGAGCCTTGATTTTGCCGATGCAGTCGTCGCAAGTAATGCAATCCTCAGCTGCTTTCACCAGGAAGCCCGCTATAAGGCCAAGCGTGCTGGCCCTTATGCCTGGCTGTGGGGCACCTGTGGGAAGGTAGAAATGAAAAGTGTGCAAGAATTTTATCAGTATATAGATAAGCATGCATGATTAAACCGACACGTGTCCGTATACAAAATATGAGAAATATATATATATATATATATATATATATATATATATATATATATATATATATATATATATATATTGTAGCATTGATATTTGGCACAGGCCGGAACGCCAGCTGAAGAAGAGAAGGAAGAGTGTTGTTGCTGCTCGCGCTCGCTCCGCTTGACAGCTGGTCGGTTTCTACCGCTACGTTTTCCACAAAGTAAACGTCTCTTCTGCTCACCACTAAAGGCGTACTATCAAGTGGTGGAGAGTGCTGGGTACCTTTTTCCATCCTGGAACTCCGCAACCGAACTCTACCTTCGTCATCAACAATGTCCATCGACGCTGCACAGCAGACGGCTCCTACATCTCCACCTGTCCACTGTCCCGGCGTCCCGAGAGAGCGAGATCCAGACATCTTCAACGGCACCGATGAGCAGGACGTCGAGGACTGGCTCTCTTCGTTCGAACGAGTAAGCGTCAACAACAGGTGGGACGAAAACGACAAACTGGGCCGCGTCCACTTTTACCTCAGAGGAGTAGCAGAGCTCTGGCTCAACAACCACGAAGCCGAGCTTACCGACTGGGCCACTTTCAAGACCACCTTCGCGGACGTGTTTGGCCGACCGACAGTGCGCAAGCTCCGTGCAGAACAGCGCTTGCGGGATCGCGCCCAACTGTCGGGAGAGGGTTTCACGTCCTACATTGAGGACGTCGTAGGCCTCTGCCGTCGCTTTGATCCTGGCATGTCGGAAACCGCCAAGGTAAAACACATTATGAAGGGCATCGAGGACAATGCCTTCCACATGCTGGTGGCTAAAGACCCGCAAACAGTTTCGGAAGTCATCCAACACTGCCAAAGTTTCGATGAGTTGCGAAAACAGCGCATTTCAACGCGACGGCCTACTTTCGACATGACCAGCACGCCAGCATTGACCGTTGGTGCAATATCTCCAGAACAGACTGTATTGACCCCGCAAATCCAGCAATTTATCCGAGAGGAAGTGGCACGCCAGTTGTCCCTTGCCCCCTTGCTTCCCAGCAATACGCATGGGCTGACCTCGTCACTGCGCCAAACCATCGAAGAGCAAGTCTGCGAGGCACTTCCCCCCACGTACCAGCCACCACCTGTGTCCGCTCCCCTGACTTACGCTGACGTCGCGCGAAGGCAGGTACATGCGCCGTCAAACGTCGTCGACCCTGCCCACCAAACGAACGCCTTATACGCAACACGCGTACCGGCAGGCTCGCATGTTCCCATTTACCGCCGTCCTTCAACGCTTCCCAACAACCCTTGGCGTACATCGGATAACAGACCTATCTGTTATTACTGTCGTCAGCCTGGCCATGTTGAGCGGTTCTGTCGCCGGCGCGTCCCTCACTCAGGCATTATTGATGGCACCTACGGCTACGCCCCCACAGAACCACCACAGACGCTGCCGTTCCATGCAGCTTCGGACACTTCTCCGCCGAGCCGCCGCGCCTTCAACCCACGCCGATCGCCTTCCCCGCGCCGACGTTCGCCTTCACCAATGCTTCGGCGTGCACCACCTGCCCAAACGGAAAACTGACCATCGCAGTTCCGGAGGCAAGAACTGCGCCACCGTCGAACTCTACAAGGCCTCGTTCTCTACCGAATAATGAAATAACTGTCTTGATTGAAGGTATCGCCGTTCAAGCATTAATAGATACCGGAGCTGCCGTGTCTGTATTGAGTGAAGCATTGTGTCGCAAGTTAAGAAAAGTTACGATTCCGCTTTCTGGTCTCTCCCTTCGTACGGCAACAGCGCATCACGTGAACCCTTCTATGACGTGCACGGCTCGGTTAATCATCCAGGGCGTTCTGTACGTGGTTGAATTTATCGTGTTTCCACACTGCTCACACGACGTCATATTAGGCTGGGACTTCCTTTCCACACATCATGCCGTTGTTGATTGTGCCCGGGCCGAACTAGAATTGTCATCGCTCTCCGACGACGATTATAATAAGCCTTCTATTTCTCGTGTTGTCGTCGCCGCGGAGACTGATATTCCACCTATGTCTTCTGTTATTGTGCCGATCTCGTGCGACCATGCCGCTTTTTCGGACGTCATGTTCACGCCGTCAGAAGACTTCACTTCTCGAAAAAACGTTCTTCTGCCTTTTGCTCTTCTGACGGTCGAAGCCACTTGCGCAAACATTTATGCCACGAATCTCCTTTCTGTACCAGTCACCCTATTCCGTGGCGAATGCATCGGCCGCCTTGAGGACATCGATTGTGTTTGCACCAGTCAACTGCCCTATCAAGCAAAAAGCCTTGAGATCGCCAGTGTTACTTCCGCTCTCACATCCGCCACCTCTTCCTCGACGTCTTCCTTCCATCGATTGATCCTGACCTTCCTGTTGACCAACGAACTCAACTCTTGACACTTCTCGACCACTTCCGCTCATCGTTCGACTTCAAACAAACCAGTCTGGGGCCGAACATCTGCAATTGTCCATCGTATTGACACTGGCACCCACGCAACCATTGCGTCAGCGTCCATACCGGGTCTCCCACGCCGAACGCCAAGTTATAGACGATCAAGTGTCTGATATGCTCAATCGTGGCGTTATACAGCCGTCTAACAGTCCGTGGCCTCCCCGGTGGTACTGGTCAAAAAGAAGGACGGGAGCATCCGATTCTGTGTGGATTACAGGCGCCTTAACAAGATCACGCGCAAAGATGTTATCCGCTCCCCAGAATTGACGACGCTCTCGACTGTTTGCAAGGTGCGAATTCTTTTCTTCGCTGGATCTTCGATCGGGATACTGGCAGGTACCCATGGATGAAGCTGACCGCGCCAAGACTGCGTTTGTAAACTCCGGACGGCTTGTACGAGTTTAACGTGATGCCGTTCGGCCTTTGTAACGCCCCAGCCACCTTCGAGCGTCTGATGGACAACATACTTCGAGGCCCTTAAATGGCAGACGTGTCTTTGCTATTTGGACGACGTCGTCGTTTTTTCAAAAGACTTCGATACCCATCTGCTGCGCCTCGCAAGTGTCCTGCATTGCCTTACACATGCTGGGCTCCAACTAAATTTGAAAAAGTGCCATTTTGCCGCCCGGAAGCTCACCATCTTAGGGCATGTTGTCAGCAAGGACGGCGTTCTACCTGATCCTGGAAAACTCCGTGCTGTCGCCCAGTTTCCGAAGCCATCGACACTTAAGGAACTCCGGAGCTTTATCGGCTTATGTTCATACTTTCGTCGATTTGTCCGTAATTTTGCATCTGTCATGGCCCCTTTAACACGGCTACTTCTGACACCGAGGGCATTTCGGCGTGGTCTTCCAATTGCGATAAGGCATTCGCGAAACTACGTCAATTGCTGACATCTCCACCGATTCTCCGTCACTTTGATCCTGATGCCCCTACAGAAATACACACCGACGCAAGTGGAGTCGGACTTGGCGCTATTCTTGCTCAACGCAAGTCTGGATACGACGAGTACGTCGTTTCTTATGCCAGTCGCACTCTTACTAGGGCTGAACAGAATTATTCAGTCACAGAAAAAAGAATGTCTAGCCATCGTCTGGGCAATCACAAAATTTCGACCCTACGTCTATGGCCGTCCATTTGACGTCGTGACTGATCACCCACGCCCTCTGCTGGTTATCGTCACTAAAAGACCCATCTGGCCGTCTCGCTCGTTGGGCGTTACGCCTCCAAGACTATGATATCCGTGTCGTCTACAGGTCCAGGGCCGCAAACATTCAGATGCCGACGCTCTCTCCCGCTCTCCACTTCCCCATGAACACGGAAGTACTTCTGTATCCAGCCGATGCTGTGGCACTTTCGTACGAGGACATGCCCTATGAACAGCGCCAAGACGCTTGGATAGCCTCTATGAGAGAATTACTGTCTCAGCCGTCCCAAGTTACGCCCCAATCGTTCACTGCACGCACAGCTCGACACTTTACCATCCGCGATGGACTCCTGTCCGTCGCAACTACCTTTCTGACGGCCGCAAGTGGTGCTTGTGATTCCTCGCCACCTACGTGCCGACATTTGCGACTCTTTTCACGCGGATCCTCAATGCGGCCACGCGGTGGTGATAAAAACGTATGCACGTCTCCGCTGCGGTACTATTGGCGCGGAATGTACCCGCTTTGTCCGACAGTACGTGCGTTCGTGTCCAAATGTCAACGCCGAAAAGCCCACCACAC
>WOVY01013645.1:0-40725 GCA_013436015.1 Rhipicephalus annulatus
AGCATTTAAGGCTTTCACCTTAAAACTGCAAACATGTCCATAAAACTACACTGGTCTTAGTCAATCCGCAGCCCCGCCGTGGTGATCTAGTGGCTAAGGTACTCGGGTGCTGACTCGCAGTGCGCGGGATCCAATCCAGGTTGCGGTGGCTGCACTTTCGATGGAGGCGAAAATGCTGTAGGCCCGCGTGCTCCTATTTGGGTGCACGTTAAAGAACCCCAGGTGGTCGAAATTTCCGGAGCCCTCCGCTACAGCGTCTCTCATAATTAAATGGTGGTTTTAGGACGTTAAACCCCACATATCAATCATTAGCCAATCCACCGACGTGGGCGGATTGGCTGCGATAAAACACATGTTCAAACGTATATTTGATTTATGCAGATGCTTTGTGATCGATACTATGCTCGTTTATGAAAATTGTGACACTCTGCGTGTGGAACGAACACGTTCCGGACTTGCACACTGCGTATTCGATTCGCGCTCACGTTGAACTTCATTGATTGATATGTGAGTTAGCGTCCCAAAAACCACCGTATGATTATGAGATACGCCGTAGTGGAGGGCTCCGGAAATTTCGACCACCTAAGGTTTCTTACAGTGGATGCAAATACGATCACCGAGCCTACAGTTTTTTTGGCCTCCATCGAAAATTCAGCCGCCGCAGCCGGGATTCGGTCCCGCAACCTGCTGGGAAGCAGCCGAATATTTTAGCAACTAGGCCACCACGGCAGCGCTACATCTCTGGGCTTTTTCACCTCTGACGAAGAAGCCGGTCTGGCTTCGAAACGTCGAGTTTCTGAATACAAGTTTTGGTTGGAGTTTTATATTTGCCTCATTCCTATCTTGCCCCGCCGGTGGTCTAGTGGCTATGGTAGTTGGCTGCTGACCCGCAGGTCGCGGGTTCGCATGCCGGCTGCGGAGGCTGCATTTCCGATGGAGGCGGAAATGTTGTAGGCCCGTGTGCTCACATTTGGGTACACGTTGAAGAACCCCAGGTGGTCGAAATTTCCGGAGCCCTGCACTACGGCGCGTCTCTCATAATCATATGGTGGTTTTGGGACGTTAAACCACACATATCAATCAATCAATTTCTATCTCAAAAAAGTGCACTTCTGCCAAATGTTCATTTTTGAACTTCACAGTCACGGAAAATTGTTCACTGCCAACATATTTTAATATTCGAGCGGGTCTTACTGGACCATATATAAATAACTCGCCTGTATTCATTCACGTTTAAGCTAGGCCGACGTGCGACGTACTTCCTTGGCGGTGAGCATCACTACTTCCTACATAAACATATTGATGAAAAGAACTTCAATCAATTGAGCAAGAGACATAAAATAGTGACTTAGACAAACGGCGCGTAAGCCAAGATCAGTTCTCGGATAGCTTACGGCCACTCATGCACCCTCAAGATGTAGATGCATAAGGGGCAGTGATTCCTTTATGAGTCAGCAGAAATATTGATGTGCCCCATTTATCTTCCCCGAAGCTTGGAGCTGTGCATGCGCGTTCTCAATCTTGGTAATTGCTATAGAGTAAATAAGTTTCTTGGCATCGTGCCACGTTGTACGTTGTTCCGTCTTGTGCTCAAATAACCAAACAAAAATTACTTCAATAAAATATAAAAAACCTAGATTAAAATGAAGGATAAGAGAGTTCAGCGCAAGCGTCGTTTGAACGCTTGCTGACGCAATACAGGAGTGTGTCAATTATAGGTTGAATAATTTAAGTTTTGGAATCAATCTTCGCTCTAATTTCTTTTTTACTTTTCCAAATTTATTTCTGAATTTGAATGCGCCGCTTCATTGTTTGTGTACAAATACAGTTTATTATTCTATTAAGAAATTCGCCCTGTATCTTATTTTCTTTTAAATAGGTCAATCATAACTTTTTATTAAAGAAGTCGTTCATGAAACTATTCGGTTTTCCGCGTGAATGTGCGCCACAGATTCAAGGAACTTGACTTGAAAGCTGCTAAATAGTGTCCGTATTTTTGAAAAATGGTTTACGATAAACGTTTTCATAAAATGATTTTCCAGCCAATCACAATGCAGGGCACATCAGCCAAGGCGGCTGTCCAACGGGAAAACGCTGTTGCGGAACAGAACATTTATCTATTTGTGTCTAGGAGGGATGCGGAGGAAAGATAGAAGAGGCGATGAACTTGATACGAACGAGAGGTGGACCTGATCCATCACGCTCGACTTTTGCGATCGGAAAGCAGAGCGAAAAATTCGGGCCATGTGAGATGACTTTGGAAACGCTATAGAACACAGAGAAAACGACTAACGTCGAGACGCTGCTTGTTTTCGTACTGCTCTATGCACTGTCTCTCATTAAAAAATCAAAGTCGGCGCATTCTCATGTTCACCGCAGAGGTCGTCTGCGCTTTTGTTTCATTCGTTCAAATCCGAGAAAGACGAGAAGCTTCGTTTCTGCGTTACGTGTTGAATTATTAAATGGCTGCGGGGGTCATGAATTTCGAAAAACTTCGGTGCAAAACAACAAAATAGGGCGTCGGAAACTTGGCACAGAGCCCGAGATTATTTCTATATGTCTACTTGCATGCCATTTTTGATATTGTGAGCGCATTTATACTTTATTTTTTTGTTCGTTATCCATACAAAAAACACGAGCAGTTATTCTTAGAAACCAGTTGTTGCGATCAATGCAATTAGATATCTCTTTCTTACCAAAGTTCGGAATATCGAATTAAAGCGGGAGCTTCCGCAAAATGGGTCAGACTTTTGCGTTTTGGAGCAGCATCCGCGACAGCGTAAGCCACGCGGGTTCCTCCAACTGAATACGGCTGATGGGAGACGTGCCTTTGGGGAGCATCCTATCACTTAACTACTCGCCCTAAACGACCGTCTTCCTGGTTCGCCAAATCGGATTTAGTCCACCGAAACAGAGAAGCACGAAATCAACGACAATGGACGCAAAACTACGACAATTTTTTTTTCCAAGGGAAGAGAACGTCGCATAGCACGTGTACTTCCTGTACAGAGGCCCGTAGTTGGCGCTAGAGCAAGACACCAAACTGTTGGCCCAAGAAAGCCGCCAGATACAAGGTCTATTCAAATAGGTCGCCAAAAGCGGTTCAGAAGTTATTGCCAGCGACATGAGCACGGGGAGCTGTGGAAGCTGCGATTGAAGCGCGACTAAATGTGTGGAGGGGAACAAATATCAATTGGGAAATACCAAGTTTTATTCAATGTCGAGGCGTTCGCAATGTTTTACGAATGACATTTCTTTCCCCCGAGCAATATCATGCAGGAGTAATGAGCATAAAATGTAGGGCAGTTTATTATTATTACGAAAAATCTTTTTTTTTCTACCACCCTCTGCTCACGCTATCATTAGTCAGTGCAGCCCTTGCACTGCACGGAAAGGCACGCTCGAAAAATTCATCCGCGATGACGCAGACTCTTACGTGGTTTAGTGTCCCGCCCTTGCTTTCGTTCTGTGCTGTGCTTGAAGTTGCGAGGTTCATTTGTATCGTTGGTGACCGTCTTGATTGCAGTGTGCAACGGCCAGCGGAACGATGCGGATTAAATTTAACGCCGAGTGCTTTCGTCGGTACCTGCGTGCCTAAACAATGTGCTGTGCAAGCATGCAGTAGCCACAAACGTATGTCTGGCGACCCATGCTTTCTAAAAAATAAGAAAAACAAGGCTAATGGGTCGAAATACGGTGGTCACTGGACTTCCATGCAGCAGTATTCCTGCAGTCAGGTTTCTTTCCTTGCATGCAGTGCCTACTAGTATTCCCATTATCAATGAGCAGATCGCCGAGTTATCTATGGCGCTACCATTCACACGTCTGCATAGCAAAATGCAAAGTATCATAACACATGTAGTGTCCGCATACTTTTTGTGTTTATAGCCATTGTGTGCAGTGTAATAAATTCGAGTTATTGTGACCATTGAATAAAACTCGGGAAACGTAATAATTTTGACGTGACTATGCTTCATTTTTTCCTGTTAGTTCTGAAGAACACAATGATTGTGCACGCTAAAGGACCTGGGTCATCATCATCATCATCTTCATCATCATCAGCCTGACTACGTCCACTGCAGGACAAATGCCTCTCCCATGTTTCGCCAGTTAACTCGGTCCTGTGCTTGCTGCTGCCAATTTATACCCGCAAACTTCTTAATCTCATCTGCCCACCTAACCTTCTGTCTCCCCCTAACCCGCTTCCCTCCTCTGGGAATTCAGTTAGTTACCCTTAATGACCAGCGGTTATCCTGTCTACGCGCTACATGCCCTGCCCATGTCCATTTCTTCTTCTTGATTTCAGCTATGATATCCTTAACCCCCGTTTGTTCCCTAATCCACTCTGCTCTCTTCTTGTCTCTTAAGGTTACACCTACCATTTTTCTTTCCATTGCTCGCTGCGTCGTCCTCAATTTAAGCTGAACCCTCTTTGTAAGTCTCCAGGTTTCTGCTCCGTAGCTAAGTACCGGCAAGATACAGCTGTTATATACCTTCCTCTTGAGGGATAGTGGCAATACCCGCGATACCCAGGACATGGGTATCGTGAGGCAAATTAGCAACGCTGCAGAGATAACAAGTATACGCTGTTGGTTGCTTTCACTTATCTGTGGAGGATGCTACGAACTCCGAATAAAAGTTCGAATACTAAGTTTTCTTGTAAAGCCGAGGCAATGTGAACGGTACTAAACTTAAACATCACTATCAAATCGTAAGTCGGTTTTATTTTAGCTGGCGTTGACTCAGAGCGCACTCGTGGAGGACTCGCCAGCGATTTCCTTAGCGCGAATTGTTAGTGATCAGGGGCCTAGGAAAAGTAATTTGAGATCAAATTTCACGTTAGCGCACACAAAACGGTGTCACGTGTTTACTTGCTATTGCGTCACATCCGCATTTTTTTTTGTTTCACCGGAAGTGTTCCTTCTCACGGGGGGGGGGGGAGATGAACAACAAGAGAGAATGCAGGGAGGTTAACCAGGCACATGCCCGGTTTGCTACCCTACGCTGGGGGAATGGGAAGGGGGGCATAAAGATGAGAGAGAGAGAGGAAAGAGAAGAGGAAGAGAGAGAGAAAAAATGATTGTCAGTCGATGGGCTGACGCGTATGCAGCGGTGGCACTACACAAAAGTTAAAGGTGGTCACGTAGGCCTGTAGTCCTCAAAAAGCACAAGAAAGCTTTTACTGCTTTTTGAGCCGACGAAAAGCGAGGATGGTGTTCCAGTAGCATCTGCATAGAGAGTGGCCGATCGTCAAATTGTCGCAATACGTCCGAAAGCTTTTGTCTTTCAGGGGCAAATCGAGGGCAATGGTATATCAGATGGTCGATGTCTTCTTTGGTGCAGCGGACGTCGCATTCCGCATTGTCGGTCAATACGATGAGGGTTGTATATGCTTTTGTGAAGGCAACCCCCAACCAAAGGCGACAAAGAAGCGAAGCTTCACGTCGACGAAGTCCGGATGGAGGTCAAAGTTCCAGTCGAGGGTTTATTTGATAAAGTCTCATATGTCTTATGCTCAGGATGTTCCACTCCAGCAGACACAGACTTCGTGCCAGGTGACGAAGTTGCTTTGGAGCGTCAGTCCTTGACAAAGGAATCGGAGGGGTGTGCTCTTCTTGGTGCGATGTGCGAGCCGCGTTGTCTGCGGAAAAGGTGCCAAGCCCTATAAGCTGCTTATTGCCACCATTTTCTTAACGTATGGGTGTAGTATGGGCTTCTATGGAGCTTTCGTTACCAGTTGTATCTACATTGCCGGATACGCCGCAAGCTATGGCTGCCGCTGGGCAAGCAGACGTGTGATTTTCTGATTTTTCTTCCGTGCCATTACTACGATCCTGTAGCAACTGAGATTTAAAAGCTGCGCTTACTCTTGAGTGTGACAAGTTACAAGCTGCTTCACAAATGGTCGTATACGCTTGCGCCGCCGTAATTTACGGGATCCCAGACAATCGGGGTAGCGGTATGCAAGCGGTCAAGGTCACGGACTTTGATGTCGAGGTTAACTAAAGAAGACTGACATTATCAGTGTTGAAACTGGTCATTTTTACCTGAATACTTGGTTACGAAAGCAACTATTCAGGATGCTAACGCGTGTGTGCACGCACCTGTAGATGCAAGCTGCCTCGGTGCGCATTAACTGTTGAAGTTATACTTCCTAAAACTACGATGTGATTATGAGAGACCCCCTTAGCGCACCGCAATTTGACACCACCCGGGTTTCGTTAACGTGCTCCTAAATCTAAGCACGCGCTCCTCGAGCGTTGTGCCTCCGTCGAGTGCGTCCGCCACGGCTGGGGTTCGACCCCGCGACCTTCGGTTCAGCGCTCAGCCTAGGACCAATACCGCAGACCACCGCAATGGGTGCGCATAAAGGGCTCTTATACGAACTTGGTGTAACATTCTAGTGGTGGCCAAGAATGCGCAAAGCATTTGAGTATGGATCGACATGTTGTAAGTCTATTTTATCATTGTTAATATGGCGTATAAACAAAGAAGAAATACCCCCCCCCCTCTCACACATACGCACACAAATAAACGAAACACGACAGTATGTAGTACTTGGCTTGCCCGGCGAGACGTGGCAGTCGCTCCACGTGTTGCACTGGTCATAACACGAGGTCGTAACGCGGCCTGAGGGACGCAAAATAACAAGAAGCGCTTGAGAGACAAACGGCCGCATCGACTCTTTCAGGACAGTGTGCAGTGGACACGTGCCGTGGCGTCGCCCTTTCCAGCGATGACCAAGCATTCTCCTTTCCGCTCGAGAATGCTTGAAGCCACACGAAGTCGCATACTCCTTTGTCACGGCTGTTGTTTCAGGGCCTACGTCACGCGATGACGACCCTGGTTTCGAGACTGAGGACACGCTTTCTTGACGAGGCGAGAATTAACGACGGCATTGTTGGCCTGAGAGCTTGGTCGGCCTCCGCGACGACAACCCTCCGCGCCGCACCACCAAGAAAGGCACTTTCTGCGCGAGGAAAGTAGCTGCCCGATGACGCCAGGAAGCTGCACCACCGAAGCCGGAAACATCGCTTCAATGCCATTCGCTTCCGGGCGCTTTACAGGTGGGCATGCTTGCCTGTAGTCACAACGTGCTCTCCGTCTCTGAGGACGCAACCCCATATATTCGGTCGTGCGCCTGCGTTGCTATGACATTATTCCTAACGCACAGAAAGTATCAGTGTTATCAGAATTATCACATTACTCGTGTCGCGAAGCTGTCAACCTAGCATGATTCAAGACTTATTAAGTATGCAAAGGTTTCTGGTGGCACTCCACACGTTCAATCTTTAGTGTTCCAAACGTTAAAACGGACACGATGAGCAACCTTCTGAAGAGCTGGTGAATCGAGAGTTGGACGGTGTCATTTGCAACTAGGGGCGGGTACAGAATTTTTCCGAGAGGGAATCAGCTCCTGGGAAGTGCATAGTGAGCAATGGGAAGCCCTCACAGATCCTCTTCTTGGAAGGGGATCTTGGAAGTGCGGAATAAAAATTAGGCGTGGACGAGGTGGTTCTGCCGTCTTTACCCGTTCTCTGGATGAGCACCCACAATTGAGTGTTTTATATTGCCGTTGCTTCCATTTAATGCACATTAAAGAACCCGACGTGGTCAAAAGTTCTGGAGCCTTCCACTACAGCGTCTCCCATAATCCTGTCGTGGTTTTGGGATGTTAAACGGCAAAAATTATTACATTATAATGTATCACTGATTCCTCGTCTTACGTCTTCGGACGCTGTTTCTTTGGAAGTTATATACCGTGTAGCTAATGTCCCCATTGTGTTGCAATGTCCTCCCACTCACTTTCGTGCATAAAATGACGTTGTTGCTCAACGTGCATTCACACCTGCACATTTTAGGAAGAGTGCCTCTGATCCATAAAGACTTTTCGAAAAGCTCTGTCTGAATGTCACACATGTTGACAAGTTCTGTTAATTTTGTATACTCGAAAAAACAGTGAACTGGCAGAGACGAAAAGCATGGGAGTGTAGCACGCAGAAAAAATAATTTGTTCTGGTAGTCTAGCTGTCGTCAAAGGCTCCTCGCTTTGCAAACTTCGTTTGCTCACACATGCTCTGTGAATCTTGCAAAATGTCGATGTGATTCCGAAAATCTGCGAGTGCCTTTCCTGCAAAAACACATCATACACACAAACGCCGGCTAACACGCTCGTTTAGCGCTCTCAGCTTCTTTAGTGCTTCTTCACCCATACACATTCCAGCGAAGGTTAATCACGCCCTGAATTAAGCTGTACGGCGTACGGAGCGAAAGGCAGAAACGGAAAGGACGGGGACACGTGATTTTATATATATATATATATATATATATATATATATATATATATATATATATATATATATATATATATATATATATATATATATATATATATATATATATATAGTGTGTGTGTGTGTGTGATTTCTTTTCTGATATTCTGTGTCCAAGGTGTTCGTTTGAAGCATACACTTGCTCACGCATTCCAGCAATTATATTGCTTTGTCATTTGACCTGGCTTTGCCTCTTCCGTCACGACATGGCGCCACGTCAAATCAAACACGACGCTGCAAATGTTGCATCTTCAGCAATAATTTCTGTAGAAAATACAGAAACTTGGATGCAGTACGTTAACACGAATGCACCATGTGGTTTTCTCACACGCCTGACTTAAAGCTTCGATGATGGAATAACGATAGAAACGACGTGTGTTGTGACAAGGTTCGAACTACGATTCCCTTGTGAAGCAGCACTCATCCTTTATGAGTCTTTCTTTTTTTTTTCTCGAAAATTATGAGGCTCCCTCGTTTTTTTTTTAATTTAAGTGCAGTAAGGTGAACGGCTCGGTTCTCTCTGATCTTCGAGATCAAAGAAAATCCTTCTCCTACAGTGTATTCTGTTTCATATTCCACGTATTGATGTTCTGTTTGCTATCTATGCATGCGTACATTGGCATACATACATACATGCATATACATACATACATACATACATACATACATGCATACATACATACATATATACATACATACGTACGTACATACATACATACATACATACATACATACATACATACATACATACATACATACATACATACATACATACATACATACATACATACATGTAACCCTGACGACAGCTCTTCACTTCCTGCGCCTGTCTCCCCTTTACGGGTTTCTGCCAAACTCAGTCGTGTTGGTTGGCTTCCTTCCCAGTCACTTAATCATGGAGCTGTTCATGACGCTCACGGACTCAGGAAGTCGGCATAACTTATAACTAAGAAGGTTTCGGTGGCTCTAACCTCGAAACGAATACAATTTCAGAGATTGGGCAAACTTCCACCGTTTGCTTTCACCACCAAGTTTCCGCTTCGAACGTAAACTTGTTGACTCGGCAGGGAAGAGAAAAATGCTTATACGCAGTGAGCGGTCCTTTCGTAAACAGAGCAGCCATATAAATACCTCGAAAATTGACCAGGGAGTTTTTTTACGGACCAGGTACTGCACTAAAACTGGTTTATTTTAATAAATTTATTATAACTATTATTTGCACACAGATACTATACCCCCCCCCCCCACGATTTACGCAGAGATGGATACAATACAGACAGCCAAAAAATAGTAATACATTCGATAGCTTGGTATAACCCAAAGAATAAATAAAATGTTGGCAGATCCCACGTACAGTGGGAATCGATGATATGCGAAGCAGGAATGAGAAATGTCGATATGTCACTTTAAAATCAGCACAACGTTAAGAGGTGGAGGTAAATGATGCCGTACATGACTTTCATGTTACTGATTATCATGTTTTATGTGTATTTTACCTTCGTCATCTATTCACGTCATGTGATACCAAATTTAGCATATGTGGAGCTAGCGAAACGGCTGCGAGCACGCTATTAGCGTGGTATGTTGTAATGTTCTTACATGACACGCGTGTAAGGATTATCATGTGTGCACCAGTCATATATTTCGTCTTACATTAACGTTCCATAACACCAAATTTCGGTATATGTGGAGCTAGCAAAACGGCCGCGAGCGCAACATGAAGGGCCCAATTATACAGTACATTGTAGCGTTAACGCACGCCCACGCTGGGCACAGTGACGCAACGTTAGCAGAAGGCGAGCACTCTATAGTCTGACGCCAGGCGTGACCGGCGTCCGTCGGCGCGGCCCGACGCCAAACGGCGCAATAATTCGCGCCGATGCGTTACACAGACAACACTGCATCTCCTCTTTTCGTGACGGAGGGACGCCGGACGCGCTGAAACGCGCATGCGTCAAAGCAACGCAGCGTGGCGCACGCCTGCGAGTATATGGCAGGACTGGTGCCTGGCATGGAAACGTCGGCGTGACACGACGAAATGAACGCCGGCAAGCACGTGCACCACGTCATGTCGAAACGTGTTGGCGCCTTGCCTGTGGCATGTAGTAATTTTGTTACGTGACACGCATCTCATGATTATTTTGTTTGCACCAGTCACATACCTTGGTCATCCATTAGCGTCACGTAATACGAAATTTGGTATATGTGAAGCTTGCGAAACGGCCGCGAGTGCGTCATGAGTGTGGCATGTAGTCATGTTGTTACATGACACGCATGTCATGATTATCATGTTTGGATGTGTTATTTACCCATGTCGTCCGTTCGCGTCGCGTAATACCGAGTTTGGTATAGGTGAAGCTAGCGAGACGGCCGCCAGCGCATCATGGGCGTGGCATATAGTCATGTTGTTTCATGACACGCATCTCATGATTATCATGTTTGCACCAGTCACATACCTTCTTCCTCCATTGGCGTCACGTAATACCAAATTTGGTATGTGTGACGCTAGCGAAACGGCCACGAGTGCATCATGAGCGTGGCATGTAGTCATGTTTTTACATGACACGCGTGTCATGATTTTCATGTTAAGGTCTGTCGCTTGTGTTTGCCATCAATCATGTCATACCATACCAGTTTCGCAACATGCCACGTGAACGAAACCACAGCAAGAGCTGCAGGACCATGAAATGTAAATCATGACATTCATGACATACATGTTATAATTTTCATGTCATGACTATCCAGATATGTTCTTCATACAGTCATAGTATTCCATATCAAGTTTGGTATCGATACCATTATCAAAGCGGCCAGGAGAGCTAAAAGTCGTAGGTGGCTAGATAGATAGATAGATAGATAGATAGATAGATAGATAGATAGATAGATAGATAGATAGATAGATAGATAGATAGATAGATACGCTCAAACTCATCGAAGTTCGCTAAGAAATGCTTTGCATTTAATAAATGACAAGTATCCGAATGTAGTCATATAAATGTTCACTATCCGCGTCAAATGAAACCCGAACAGCGGCAAGCCCTCGGGATGGTATAGTGCGCGCCGTCCAGTTATCACCATTGACAGGGGCACTGACACAAAATTTCGCGGCTGAGATAGCCTTTGGGGTCGATTCCCGAGAACATTCGTATATCATCTGCAAAGTATCAACAGCGAATATAGCTTGGAAAGTATTTTAAAATAATTTTGAAGTTTGTGTGAGCCCTCGATTCCGTCGCGCCATCGACACTATCGAAGGGGACCCTGAGGTGACCCCCTATTTCCCCCGCATCACAGCGCTGCAGTAAACAAAGCAAGTTATAATGACGTTACAGCCGCCATTTTTTTTTTGCCACGTTTGTTTCCGCAGGCTAAACTTTTTAGCGGCTGGTTGCGAGTGCGTGTCCGTGCGTGGCGCATGCTTAGAAAGATATGTGTTTGGCGACACTCCAGTATCATTTCCTATTCGAAAGTACTTCATGATGCGTACCGTGCGGAAGTATGTAGTAGTTCTGTGTGGTGACGTGATCAAGATCTGCACACGCTAGGTGGCGACAGTTGCACCCAGTTTTTGGAGCTCTCTCAAACCGAAACTGAAACTGATCGATAATGATGGGCCTGTAGTTAATTAACTGTCGCGTGCTGCAGCAAACGATGTGTCGTGTAATGACTAACCTGCCCCCCAGTAACACATTGCAGCAGAAAAAGGCGAGGCCATAGTTTTCGTGTCAGTACCCCTTTAAGGGCGTAGGCGCGGTAACATGCGTTTTTTGTAATGGATGACCGGCTTTAAACCATGAAGTCATGAAGTGCACGGGGATCGAACCCGGGTTCGATCACCACTCGGATTCAGAATTGTTTAGCATTTATTTTATTTGTAACTAACTTTCTCAATTTTTCAGTCGTGTACAATATGACAATTTTTTGCTCACTACCAACGACGCCGACATCGTAATCTCCGCAAAATGAGCTATTTAACGCACTCGCGTTAAAAAAGACAATAAATGCAATTTGCATGCAAGTTTACCTGCGTCCTGACATTTGAATTTTAATTCATTTATTTATTTTTTTCGCTGTTAAACTGCTGTTTGAAAGGGGAAGAAAATACCTGCGTCTCGACACGCCCTTTGAAAATAGCAAGGAACCTGTAGTGACAAAAACCAGGAATAACAGAAAAAAAAGTGCCGCCATATCCACGAAGTGAATGGTGATGAGTGGGCGAAGCTCCGGAGGTAAACCTGGTAAACCATGAATCCTCCGTACATTTTGCCCACTCGATTTTATCACAACGCTCCCCCTAGTGTACGTCGCCGCACTAAATCTAACGATTGCCTTCCACCAATGGCACGCGCCATATGTGACATAATTCCTATTTTATAACATCTCGCATCTTTCGTCATCAGCTACAAGTACCGCCATCTAGTGAACACTGCAAGAACTAAACGAGAGGTGGCTACATACAGGGGACGGTACCACCATCTAGTGAACACTGCAAGAACTAAACGAGAGGTGGCTACATACAAGGGACGCACAGCCCACGCCTTAAGGAGCTTCGCTCCTAAAAAACATTGTGAGTGGTTACAATATGCGAGCCTTGCTGTGCAATCAAGGTCCGTTACGGAAGCAAACTGTATAGCGCGGGCTTGTTTCGCTCACTCCACGTCCATTTGCTGGAAGAAGTTTTGTTACCAGACATGCTTTAGAAATAGACTTGGAGAGTTTATTTCCGGGTTTATTAGACGAACGAGGCAGATAACTCGTTTTGAGGGAAGCTACGTGTTCTGTAATGCGTCGATCGTTGATAATGCGGCTCTAGTGCGTGCAGCCGCTACGCTAACAGAAAAATCTGTCAAAAGAAGCTGCCGCCACGAAATAAAACTCCTTGTAATGTAGTCGCGATGAGCGAAAGGTGCGGTGCATTGAGTATACAAAAAGAGCAGGACAAGTCTGCGCTCTTTGTCCTTGGACCTTCGGGATTTCCGCGCTGCGCAACTGCACTGCGATGTCAAACCAGCCATAGCTGAAGTTTAAGCTTTACTGAATGAAATAAAGCACACGATATGCGCAAGCCTACCGCGCAAAAGGAAAACTTCTCGTTAAATACGTTGGTTAGTATTGCCCGCATTCCTGCCGTTTTTCGCGTTGTCTATGCAACGGTACACTTAGCCCCACCGCGGTGGTCTAGTGGCTAAGGTACTCGGCTGCTGACCCGCAGGTCGCGGGCTCGAACCCCGGCAGCGGCGGCTGCATTCCCGATGGAGGCGGAAATGTTGTAGGCCCGTGTGCTCAGATTTGGGTGCACGTTAAAGAACCCCAGGTGGTCTAAATTTCCGGAGCCCTCCACTACGGCGTCTCTCATAATCATAGAGTGGTTTTGGGACGTTAAACCCAACATATCAAATCAAATCAACGGTACACTTAATTTTGTAGAAACCTGATTAACCTGTAAAAAGGTATTGCACAGGAACAAAAAGCAAAGTGACGTCGCCTAGATGTCCATTAAAAACAAGCTCAGTAGTGTGGCTTTTACTGCACAACATATATGCAAAGCGTCGGGTGCGCAAAAATATTAAAAGCAAAACGAAAATTGTGGTGCAGCGCTAACATATACATTGAGAGCCTTCCACTAAGGCCCAGGTGTAGGTATCAGACGCAAGACATGATCAGTCGATAACTACAGCTGTCGTGCAAACACGTTGCATGGACAGAAGGAGGGATAGATGAATGAAAGAAGTTTATTGAGGTCTAAAGGAGGCGTGCTGTCATGCCACACACGCAGCATTGCGTATACCCCGTGCCTTCTCGTGTTCGTGCGTTTTGCTCGCGCAACAGCTTGATTGTTCGATACATAATGTGAAAGAAACCTCGTCGCCAAACTCTTTCAATGCATTAACCAGTAATCTAATCAGGCAGCTCGTGAACCGATCTATAGATGAGCCAATCAAGTCGAACTTTTATGTTATGTGTGAACACTTCGTTTGTGAGAGTACTCGTGCTTCGTGAACATCTCTGTTGAGTGGGCACTTGTTTTTACATGTAAGAATGGAAGTCAGTGCGTAAGTTTTTGTCTGATACTCCTATTTGCACAGTTTTGTGCTTGTTTACTGCTTTGTGACTGCAGCTGTTATGAAAGAGAACAGTCGGCGTCACGAATTGGCACCACCATCTCCTTGTACACACTTATAGGTAGTTGATCGATCAATCAATCAATCAATCAATCAATCAATCAATCAATCAATCAATCAATCAATCAATCGATCGATCGATCAATCAATCAATCAATCAATCAATCGATCTATCACAAAACACTGCACTGACTAGTAGAGAGCGTACGTACAGGCTTCCGTGACGTAGGCCAACAGCTCCGCTTCACCTGCTTGATTTGCATTCGGATGACTTAGTCACTGACGAGACCGAACAGCCGCACGGCGTCAATTTACCGAAACGGCCTTGTTGCGTGGCGCACGACTCGATCGAATCGCTGAGACGCAGCAGCATTCGGAACTCGACCTGCTCTCCCTGTTCGTTGAGACTTGTGCAGCGTTTGCTCAAACACTCACCAGCTTCCCATGCCGGCCGCCGACCCTTTAGACGTGACTCAGAGGCGCCTGGTTCTATTCTTGTTTTTCCCACGTATTGTGTACGACTCATGTTTTTTTTTACTGAAACAAAATTGATGAAGGAGTTGTCGCCATTTCTTCGCTATGGCTATACCCTTTTTTCGCGCGGTTGTTAAGATAAAAAAGCAAAAAAAAGATAGTCTTACATTCAGGGTGTTCAAAAGTTGTCATTCCAACAAAGCTCATCAACATTCGGCACACACAAGCACTATGTGCACTCGCGTTGCAGTTCCACTTTCCTTTAATAAAAAAAGATAAAAGTATGTTGCGGTATAATTAAAAAAAACCTATAGTTCCCATTGCTTTGCACATAGACAACAACACTTTTTGCTCCCGCATGATAGATCTGGAAAGAAACAAAAAAAAAGCTAACCAAGCTTATTTTCTTTCCATTTAATCAGAAGACCGCGACAGTATTGTTGCACATGCTACGGCTAATCAGACTATCTTCTGTCTGCCTCTTTTCCTCGGTTCTAACACCATTTTACCACGCCTCGACAAGGGTTACAAATGGGAACGTTCCACCATTGTAACCCTTCGTCATTTTCTTTTTTTTCCGACTTCACTTCGCTCTCTCTGCCCTTGCGCTAGATTTCGAAGAGAGCCTACTCCTGGTTGAAGCTTTTGTCTTTGTTTTTGTAATTTTATTCTGAGGGTGGGGAACACAGAAATGCAGGATTGTAATGTTCTCATGACTATGTTGCTTGCCGCGGAACGAAATTTCGCAACCAATTCTCGTCCAGTCTAGTGCCCAGCAGCCTATTATTTATAGATTTCATTTTCCTCCGTTCATTACGAATATTTTCCCCTCGTGAATTTATGAATTGCTTGACCAAATTCTCCTGCTTTGATAAACGAATAATGTTAGCCTCACATATCCTGGTGAAAGGATGAATCTCGTTGAGAGAAGCCTGTTTAAGTAAAAATGAAGATATGTTTACGTATATTGTCTCTGTCTAATTTGAACTGTCTCATTACCAAAGAATTATATGAGGCTGATGATTTTGATCGCATAATACGCCTATTTCACGAAGCTGGCGCTCATTTGATGATAGCATGAAAAAAAAAGTGAACTCTATGCATAAACGTACAAGAAAAAGGGACGCTTGGTTGAAAGCGCTGATTCATTCTGAACCCAGTGGTATGGCTCGGACGATCGAGCCATATATGTATCTACTTTGTCAGAAAGCCTTTACGTTGCATTGTCAGTCTCAGCGCGCCTGTTGAACGTCAATATCACCTTACGTCAGTCCTCTAGAAGTTGCTCTGTCCCATCGATTCTACGCCGCCAACAGCTCCAAGCTGTCTTCAAAACTTTTGTGTAGATTTCACTGTATGTGCGTAATTATGTAAAATCCATATTTAGGACACGAGGTTCATTTCATTGTTTTTAAGGTTTAGCACAACAAGATTTTGAGTTAACTGAATATTATTCCCGCGAGTCCGATGGACTCCTCATGTTGAAAAAATCAAACCTGCGTAAATTCCTCGTGAGTTCGCTGTCTTGCTCTTCCGAGAATTTACTCCCGTGACCCACGCTGCTCAGCGAAATCAGACACGCCATGATGGCCAACATTTGCGCCAAAATATCTGGCGTTCACGACACTACGAAGGAGATAGCGAGAAAGAGAAATAGAGAGAGAGAGAGTGGAAGGAATAGACGAAAGGGGACGGGAGTGAAATTGTGAAACTGAAAAGAAAGAGCTAGACGTTGGGCTCGTGAGCTTCTCATCCAGAACTGCGTGGGAAGCGCGGCTGTTTCGCAGTCTTTGTTGTCGTTGTCGGCGGAGTGGTCCGGGACGGGACGGGAGGATCGCATTGGGAAGATGGGGAGAGATCGAGTCCGAGAGAGAGGCGGAAAATCGGGAGGCAGGGAGGGCACGGCGGGTCTCGAGTGGCGCAGTGGGTCAGGAAGGAGGGATCGCGTGACGTCAACGGGTCACGTGACGGGCGCGCGGGCGGGCGGGCCGTCCCGCGGTCCGATATAAGGAGCCCCACGCCGGGAAGTTTTCCTCACGTTCTTCCTCGGACGGGACGCTTGACTGCACGACGACAATGGGTGAGTTTTTTCTTTTTCTTCTTCCACCAAGTGAGGGAATCCGTGGCGTTTATCTGGATGCCGATATAGAAGACGGGTCCCGTCTGTGAATGCAGGGGTCGTAATGGGAAAAACACTCACAAGAGGCGCGATTGAGGGGGGTTGGGAGGTGACGGCTGGATGTGGCCGATAAGGGCAAAACTGACAAGCACAAAGAAAGAGGCGCGTCGTTATTGGAGAAAATACGAAATATACCAGCCGCAATATCGAAGAGAGCAGAAAGAGAAACAATCTTTTCCTCGTCCTTTCTGAAACGACTATCCGGTTGACGTTCAAAGTAGGCGTATATTGCTGCCAATGAACGGTTCTCGACTGTCCCTGGCACGTGCCGTAACGCAAAAGTGGTGCAAATTTTGCGCGTTGCAATCTTCACGATGACCAGAAAACTGATGGCATTAACTGACAGCCTTCATTTACAATGGTTCATGTAATTATCTTAACTTTGTGAACACGGGTAGGACGTTCATCAAACTTGTAGGCGGTCTTTAGGCAACCGAGTTAACGCATCGAGTTTGTAGACGTAAATAAAACGAATAACGGATACACATTATTGCCAAGCAAATATTTTCAACAAACGAGCGTTATTTCATGCACGCTGTCCATAACCTTTAGACGACAGCGACAGTGCCGCTGTGGCGTATGGGAAATTAATTCAACGTTAGCAATTGGTAAGAACAGTGACCAATTGGGGCGAAACTTCTCATCAGAAGTGGTAAGTGCACCGCATGTTTATGTTATTTCTTTTGTTTCATACAGTGCGTTGTCAAGAATTGTTATACATTCAATGTGCGTGTTTAACGCGTCAATATGGCGCATTAACTCTAAGAGACGCCGAGCTGCTAAAGCTTTTTTGACGTGTTTTGAAAATGCCAGAAAGGCACTTTCGCATTTTTCTAGAATCTTTGTCACCGGAGTCAATCATTTTAATTGTGACCTATGGTTCAGAGAAGCAAAACTCTAAATGATCCGATGCGTCATGGAAGGTCTATACCTGCAGGCTTGCAAACGTGGCATTTTAAACCAAGGCATATTGCAACATGGGTGATTACCAAAAGTGAAACATTGAGCTTGGTAACTACTTTCGTGTAACTTGTATGTTATTAGTGGTTACACAGGCGCGAAGCGTACCTATCTAGACCCAATGTTTACGTCTTTTATTTTTTCGTAAAAGTGTGAGCACTTCGCACCCCTTGCATGTCGAGTCAGTTCATGCGGACGCTGTAGAAGAAATGCGTAATGCTGACAAATACAAAACAAGGAAAAAAGTGGGCATGCAGCATTGTAACAGTGTGGCGGGTGTCACAAACTGAGCCCTCAAATCAAACGTGGATAATACCGCTAACCAGTATTCGTTTCCACACTGCCTTCAGGAACATTGTCCGAGCAGGATACATTCTCGAAGAAGAGGTCTAATCTGCCTGAAAGACGCAACCGCAGCTTTTGACGTTATTTAAGAACAATATCGCAGATTATCTTGGAAACCGTGACGACAAGCTCAATCCTGATCATTACAATAATCACAGCCTTGATAAATAAATCTGCAATTCTAGTTCAATCATGTCTCTAACTTAAACCTGGCTCAGAAGTCGACCACATAGTTGAGAGCAGCTAGTTAGCTGGAAGCTTCTAAAAAACCGACGTGGCTTAGCTCCTGTTTAGGATGCTGTGGTCATTGAGCAAGAGCTTAATGAAGTGATGAGTAAAGGTTATCTCGGCTGCTATGTCACCCCGCTTTTGAGAATTTGCGCAATCACATATATCGGTGTACGCATCAATCTTAATTGTCCGCAGAATAGGATCGGGAATATTGTCACCCATTTTTATTTTCGATATAAAAAGTGTTCAGAACAGCAGATGAACTGATAGAAACTATAGGAAGTGCTGTCTTTTCTCGACGGGACGGTGACTTGTAGAACGGAAAGAGTGGTTACTTTGAATGTAGAAGCATGCTACTCAGGCAGGTCGATCTCGGCTGACGTCAATAAAGCGTGGTGTCTTCTTTTGTACCTATTTCATTCATTGTCTACATGCCCGCTTACCCTGCACAGTGCGACGCAGCGCTGCTTGATATACGTAACACTGAATCGTGCAGTATTTGCATACTACATTTGTGCTTGCAACTAGGTTTAAAACTCGGCCTTCCATTACTTCGAGACCTTGGTCTGGCTGTTAACACTGTTCCTTCCGCAATAATTCACCCTCTTGATGCCGATTCGCAGATTTTATAGTTTGAGAGAAATGCCGTCATATACATCTATGCCATTGTATCGGCCGACAAGAAGACCGATAAATGGGTATTCCTGATTTCACTCATACTGAAAGCCGTATCCGTCGCTTCTCTTCTGTGCGTAGCGTGGGCGGAGCATGGAGGTCAAAGCTGTATCAACCCATTTCGGCATCGACTCAGCTCTGACTCCTCATCATCGACGGAGACGATGTGCTGAATAACACATGTTCCTCGCGATGTGTAATGAAAAGTCATGAGCGTGTTCGCTTTCTAATTCAAACATCGTTGTCGACGCTCTAGTTCGCAGGCCATGTAGGCCTTAAAGCCATGCTCGTAAGCCTTAAAGTTATGACTATCGACTTCCAGTCGGCCTTCGCCAGTGTCCGCATTCGGTTCACTGTCATCCTATTGTTCAGGAGAGGAAACGATGAGGAAAACAATGTTCATCCTTACCAACTTCATCGCGATCACTTGTTTAATAAACAACATGAGATCAGTGTGTTCATCAACGGGTTCGTTATCGTGCGCGAAATACGTCAAAAAATTTTGTTGTTTGCTGTCCGTTCATTACATAATTGCTAGCATTATAGAGTTCGGTGTAGTGCTCTTCAAGCATGGAGCGTTTGTCACGGATATACTGCCCAGTGCGCTCGTTTATGCATGCGGGAGAATGCTATCGTTTCTGTTTCAGACAACTGGATGGTTTCTCGCGAGTTTTCGAGATAGGGCATCCTGTACCTTACGGCATTCCAAGAGTAAGATTAACAGTGTCACCAGTGATGAGCAGCAGGCTATTTTGCACGAAAAAATTGCGAAGCAGACATGCATGTCCACAGCTGACACTTGGACGACTACTGATGATCCGGAAGTGCCACGCCTAAGCGCGTAGTGACTCTGATACTAAGACATACGCGTTAAACCTCCGTTTAGGAACAACTATTAACGCGCGATGATTAGCATATCCGCACATCCACAAAACACTACGTTATTGTCCTATTCACACAGTCGCCTCTACGCCATGCAGCATACCTAACGGCTTCTTCTGTAGACAAATTGCAATAATACTCACCTCAGACTTCCCTCAAAAACAGCGTCGAAAGATGCTTTGCTGACACGGAGGCTTAGATTAACATTCAGAGAAAATTTAGGCTTAGGTGATGTGCGCATTTTGCTTCGTCCATTCGAGACACCGCCCACCAATCTTTCCCTCGACTTCCGATGTTGCACCGTCCCGATGTTGCACAGCAGATGGACCAATGGGGCGCAGATGCGACTCGCGAGCGATGGCAAATCTCAGAAACTTGGTCGTTATTAGTGCCCTCTATTACTGACGTCAGCGTGACGCACAGCCGACCGCGGCGTATAACCGTGGAGGCGGAGTCAACGGTCGTTGCGTCATCGCCGAAACCTACGCGGCGCGCAACCGAGTTACAAGCAAGCTTCGCACTGTAGCTCACGACAAACGTAGTAATGCAGTTTTATTTCATCACTCGATAATCAGGGGCACGGTGAAGTATAGCATACGCAGTTGGGAGTTTACGGCATGTGACCCCACCCTGCTTTTTCTGGAATGTACCAGGCACTCTTGTCTCGCGAAGGGGCTCACACTCTTCGGAAAGTGCCTCTAGCACACCCATGCCAACACTTGGCACGTTCGATCCACTGCACGATACATACATAATACATACATACATACATACATACATACATACATACATACATACATACATACATACATACATACATACATACATACATACATACATACATACATACATACGTACGTACATACATACATACATACATACATACATACATACATACATACATACATACATACATACATACATACATACACACACACACATACATACATACATACATACATACATACATACATACATACACACACATACATACACATACATACATACATAGACATACATACATACATACATACATACATACATACATACATACATACATACATACATACATACATACATACATACATACATACATACATACATACATACATACATACGACTACAAATAAAACAGCACTCTAAAAAAGAACCAAAATCGATCGTGCGTAAAACGAGGCGATGTTTTACGGTGGATTTATAAAACCACTCCGCATCTTAGTCCCTTATTTGCATACGTTATCCTTTTCTATAGATGTAGTGTGTATTCCTGCTGAGAATCAGTGGTGACTACTTTTGCACAGCCACTTCTCCTGCTTTCCTAAATTAATAAGTCAGCACTACTATGCCCGCCTTATGGCCACAAACTTTTGCGGCTTATACTTACCCTTAACGTTGCGACTGGCATGCCCTTTGCTCGACATCCGCCATTCAGCCTTCATTGGTGTTCTAAATGTTCGTGCATTGAAAGGGCTGACCTTTGATCTGCTGCGTGTTCACAAACATTTGCGCAACATGTCGGCACAGCGTATACAAGCTCGAGGATGTACGGCCTTAGTTGCGCGGCAGGCGCAAGTCTCATCTTCAAATGAAATTCCGCTTCCCTATACTCAACGGAAATGTGCATTTCCGCAGCGTCTGTAGCCGCAGTCTTCTCGTCGGTCACACACCAGAAAACGCTGCCCTATTCAGCTATTGTATGTACGCGCTATATTTCTTTCCGTTTCGTCCGCAGTTTGTCAGCGGCTGTGGCGAAATACGGTCGTATACCACTTGGCGGCGCTATTGCGACATTATTCTCTTGAGACTCAAACGTCTTGTCTCAAATGAAACTCTCGCCAGTTCCTCTAAGCAGTGCACTTAAAGAAATGACTTTTGTTCCGCCTTACGACAGAAGCTTTCTGGTGCCAGAACACCCTTTCGTAACGCCGGCCACATTTGCATGTTCCAACCACATGCACATGTACTACGTCTGTTGTTCACATTGGGGACGTTGCCAACTGCGCAGTTTCTTGTCTCCGGGCCACCATAGTTAGGCTTAAGCTCTTCTCCTCGAGGTGGATCATTTTTGATCTCACGCCCGGCAGTATAACTGAAATCAAACTACAGTACTGGTTACGTTATTCACGTACGCCTGTTAGCGTAGTTAACTGCCCAGTTTCTTAATTCAGCTTACATTGTCATTGTAGTACATTGCCACTTACCATAAACTGTGTGGTACAAGGTGAATCACGCCAACTATACGCATCTCATTGGAGCCGTTTACATACCACCCGGAAGTCCACCCGAGTGTTTAGAACTAAATATGTTTTTGTGTGATCATGTAAATGAAAACACAAAGCTGATTATGACTGGCGACATTAATTTACCGCATATAAATTGGGCAAGCTTTTCAACTGGTCATGTGGGAACCGGTAGTGCTGATGGGTTATTAGAGCTGATGTTTTCTCCTAACCCCACACAAATCGGCACACTCTGTGCAGATGCTACTGGAACATCGTCCTTGCCTTTCGTCGGCTCAGAAAGTAGTCAAAGCTGTCTTGTGCTTTTTGAGGACTACAGGCCTACGTGACAACCTTTAACTTTTGTGTAGTGCCCCCGCTGGATACGCGCCAGCCGATAGACTGACAATCCTTTTTTTTTCTCTCTCTTTCTCTTCTCTTTTCTCTCTCTCTCATCTTTATGCCCCCTTCCCATTCCCCCAGCGTAGGGTAGCAAACCGGGCATGTGCTTGGTTAACCTCCCTGCCTTCTCTCTTGTTGTTCATCCCCCCCCCCACACACACACACAAATCGTGATAGATTGCACATCAATTGCTCTTACGCCACAGACTTGGTTTTCATATCAAGTAAAGTGACTGATTATGCCGTTTCAAATGACGGCATACGAGATCACAAAATAGTGGTGATTGACGTGTTTTTGATACCGGCTTTCGAGAGAAGCGTCATGTGTATGCACATATCAAAGATTACGGTCGTGCTGATGATACGGCACCCTGGACTTTTTAGAAATGTCGCTTGGCGAGTTTGAGAACGAATAAAAACAGGAGTTCATTGAACATCTCTGGAAACATTTTAAAGATATTATTTGGTACTCTTCAGACGACTTCATACACACTCGCGTAAAAAAAACACGAAGAAATCCACGAATAAATAGAAAAATAGCTCACATGAAGCATAAAATAACAAAGTTGCACGGGACTGATAAGGCCCCGACAGAAAGAACATGTGCCGTGACAAACTTGAGAAGTAGAGATCACGCAATCCAAGGAGCATTTTTTTCAATAACTGCTGTGGGTTACATCACGAGTCATGGATTCGTATAATGAACACTCGACATATCATGTCAAGTGTCGACGACCGGTGGCGCTTCTCGTCGTAAGAGCTGTTGTACTGGGTACGGAGAGCTGCTTATTTTACTGGGCATAAGTTAACGTCCAATGAAGAGTTGTGTTCTTGGTTCACAGTTTGACAGCGCCTGTTTCATCACCGTGATTATAAATGCGTCCTAAACTAAGCCCGCTAAATTAAATCACACAAGAATACATTTTCGTTCGACTGACTGTGGGCCGATTGCACAGTAGCTCATGGACCTCCTGTATTAGTAACAATAAGTGCTGTGGTTTTACGTGCAATGACTACGATGCGATCATGACGTACGCCGTTAATATTAATATCAACCATGAAATTCTTTAACGCGCAACTAACCATTAGTGCACGGGTGTTATTACACGTCTAAATCCAGCAACCATGGCCGCAAATCGGGAATCGAACCCGCGTCCTTCAGCTTAGCAGCGCGACACCATGCCTGCAAAGCCATGGCGCTGCGTGTAATGTGCCTTCCCTGATCTTCATCTTCTTCTTCTTCTTCTTCTTCTTCTTCTTCTTCTTTCTTCTTCTTCTTCTTCTTCTTTTCTTCTTCTTCTTCTTCTTCTTCTTCTTCTTCTTCTTCTTCTTCTTCTTCTTCTTCTTCTTCTTCTTCTTTTCTTTTTCTTCTCCTTTTCTTTTTCTTCTTCTTCTTTTCTTTCTTCTTTTTATTATTATTATTATTATTATTATTATTATTATTATTATTATTATTATTATTATTATTATTTGAACAACAAACAGCACTGACGAGTGTTCTGGGGCACCGAGTGCTGCAGTTTCATTTGTTGATCTTCAGATGGCGCGAATGCCGCACTCGAACTGGGCACATCAAGCACAGAAGCCCGATGTTCTAGTCGCTATATTGCATAGGCGCATCCCTTCGTAGGCGAGAGAGGCGTGCAATAATAATTCCTCATCTTTCACGAGTCAAGTGCATGGTATACGATTATGAGGCGTATCGTAGCGTAGAACATTCGTAAGACCGGGAACTCCGGCTTATTTAACGTGCGCCTAATTCTAAGCGCAAGGTCCTCCAGCGTTCCGCTTCGGTATCGAACCCGCGATTTTCGGAAAAGCAATCGATCACCATAACCACTGTACCATCGCGGCGGCTGGAAACGCATGGCCAGCTACAATTATCACAGCACTTGTCGAACACAGTGCCCGCCTTATTCCTTTGCTTCGCGCTTTTTAGTGCACACGTGCGGTCAACGCACGCCTCTCACAGAAGACTTCGTGGGAGTGCTCCTTATCTGCATGAATATTAAGATAATTTCCCTAAGTTTAGCTGTAATGTAGTGTTAATTACTTTTCTACGTTTGATCTAGCTGTACGCTACTTCTTTGGTGTTTTTATGTTATTCCGGATAGTTGTCGTGGAAGATTACACTGGTCATCTGTCTGAGTCCCCTAACTTAGATGAATGGAAAATATATAGAAATATATAAAAAGAAGCAAGGCGTAAAGGTGCGTGAACGGTAGTCGCATGCACCAGTGATGGACGTGCAGGTTAATCTGCTCATTCCAGTTGACTGTCCAGCTCGAGAATGGGTAATCGGATAAGAGGGATTAGAGGATCTAAGGCCACTCACTGGAGCCCGGCAACGAAGAGAGGAACGCCCTAAATGATCAGGAGCGGCTTCTCAGTATGCGTAACTTAGGTGCCAGCAAGACCCTCGACCGTGCACAGTGACAACGTGCGTTAGAATATATTGTGACACGTGCCAAAGTATTGAGGCAAACGCGCACAGAGTACTAAGCCTCGTCATGCAAGCGTACAAGTCACAACGGAACACTTTTTTTTAGCGTTTAGAGAGCCCTGCCACGGTGGTCTAGTGGCTAAGGTACTCGGCTGCTGACCCGCAGGTCGCGGGTTCGAATCCCAGCTGCGGCGGCTGCATTTCCGATGGAGGCGGAAATGTTGTATAGGCCCGTGAGCTAATATTTGGGGGCACGTTAAAGAACCCCAGGTGGTCGAAACTTCCGGAGCCCGCCACTACGGCGTCTCTCATAATCATATGGCGGTTTTTGGGACGTTAAACCCCACATATAAATCAATTAGCGTTCAGAAAAAAAGGGTGGGGTGAGCCTATTTCGAGCACAGCGTACTCTACTAGAGAAGCAATTAGCTATTTCTATTGCGCTCTGCCATGAAATCTGCCCGCCGAACGCGGCTGCTGGGACAAAGGAGGCATGAAAAGGAGGCATGAAAGAAAGAAATTGGGGCCCATAAGCACAGACATATTGATTCTGGGCGTATCATTATAGAAAAGCAGGCTAGCCAACTTGAAACTGCCCAGACTACGACTGTGTCAATAATCATTAAAAATAATTACTGTCGCGTATGCAGTGACTAGTAATATCGATATGGGAGTGAGAGTGGCAGCCTAAACGGGGTAAGATGGCGACCAGCCAAAACTGCTGCTGAGTAGTGGCTAAAATTTTGCTGTTGTAGCCTCACTAATACGATGGACGCATGCTTTGAACGGGGATGTAAAATCATTAGGTCCTGTCCACGTAATACGCAAAAACTGTTGCACGTCAGCTGTTGTGAAGTAAGTGTGGATGGGTTAGAGGGAAGTGGGATGATGCCCCTGGCATGAATGGTCAAAGGTATCGGCTAAGAGTCGGGCGGATCATATGTATACCAATACTTAAAATTTTTTTAAATTATAGTTGAACATATTGCGTCGATTAGACAAAAAAGTTATTGTTTATGGCTTGTTAACATTCTTTTTATGAGCAGATGCCTTCGTGTATGAATGTCGCGTTGCTTCACGGTTACTGGTAAGTTCATCTTGCAAATTAATATTGATAAGATAAAAAAGGAGCATTTGGAACTATATATATTAGGCACCATTTTCTTATCTAACACGTTTGATAAAAATAACGATTATTCGTAATGAATCTTAGTTTCAGAAAACTAAATGAACCATTCGATCGCAGTAATGTTATTTCGATAACCTCCCAATCGGTTCAGTGTGAATTCACTTCTTCCTTGCCAATTAGCTGCGGGAAGTGGCTCAAGTACTTCTGACAAACATTCACATAGGGTCGCCTAGACTTGACGTTCAATTACGACATGGTAAACGTGACGTAGTTTACAGGATGAGGTGCGGACACGAAGACATTAAGAGTAAAAGGCAGTGGAGTCATTTCAACGATCAAGTAGTGCTAGTATAGCTCATGCACGAAACTAAATGCAGCGCGTCCTGCCACGAGTAGTGTTCTGTGAAGATATCTTTCAAATGAACGTCACAATCGTGCGATTTGTCAATGATGAATATATTGGGCTGATTAGCTTTTAAACTTCGTGGTTGTGGCCACGCCGTTCCGACCGAAGATTATGCAGCAAAAAGACGGCGTTTCTTTCTTTCTTTCTTTCTTTCTTTCTTTCTTTCTTTCTTTCTTCTTTCTTTCTTTCTTTCTTTCTTTCTTTCTTTCTTTCTTTCTTTCTTTCTTTCTTTCTTTCTTTCTTTCTTTCTCAACTCTGGAGCAGTGTAGCAGACATGTTCCAAATGATTTCTTTTTTTTTCTTTCAGAACAGCCTCTAGCGGCTTTCCGATAAACACGAGACACATATGCAGTCTTTTCTAAGACGTTAGATCGACCATTGTCGGCATGCAGTAGTACGTTTTTCTAAATAGCTCCTCTCTAAGCAACTTTTTCTAAAGCTCACTTATACAAACAACCAATCTTTCTTTGTTTTTTTTTATTCAATGGTATGTTTATTCAGAATGTGTTAAAAAAAGACTTAATTTCGAAGGATGCTTTTGTCTCTTATTTAGTTTTCTTTATATATATCCCGCCTGTCTCATCTCGACCATTACTTCATTATTACAAACAATTTTACGATGCAGTTCCCATCGTATAGCATATCAACTACAGCTATTATTACTCTGGGTGAAATAAAATAAAAAGAACATAAAATTGGGTCGACAAGGGGCCACTAAACTGTAACTACACACGTTCGAAAAACGAGCACATCAGCGCTTTTAAATGTTCCTAGAGCAAACGAAGAGCTATAAATGACGAGGAGATATACCAAGGCTTGCTGAGTAAGTGAAAGAATGAAAAAAAAAGGAATATAGGATAGAGCACTGAATAGCGAGTGCTTAGAGGAAGAACGGATCCACTATTTGTGATGAATACTAATGAAAGCTTCAAAGCAATTGGAAGCTACTGGCAAAATATTAAAGAAAAGTTAGACGGCTCGAACCAATGTACGCTATCGAGAACGTCGAAAAGTAGGCTAATGGCAATCTTCGATTTGCATCAGTGAGCACTGATCTGGTGACAGCATATATACTTGGTTACTTGAGTGTCCTTTTTTAAAGGGATTCGTATTCGACATTAAAGCATCACGTCGCCAGCCTGACCGTTTTCGCAGGATGCAGTGAACGACAAGATAGCGCGATAGTGCAAAACGTTGCTTAAAGTGCATTCGGAGCAGTCATCAAGCCTTAATCTTTTCAGTCATTTATGTATTCGTCTGGAACTTTCTTTTTTCGGCCTTTTCTAGCAATATTCTTTTTTTAGATTATTTAATAACGAGCCGTCACGTGACTGGAATTCTTTTGAAATGAGTTTGTTTTTTTTGTGTGTAAAAATGTAAATGATGCACGTGCAACTGATGCGTTACAAATGATTCCCGATAATAGAATGCCACTCACAAACGGCTCTAAATTCACGTGACCTAAGGGAAGTTGGTGGCGTGATTGCACTAACAGAAAAAAAAACACGGCTCTGTCGACATGCTTCTTTCCGCGCAGTATGAATTCGCTTATTTTCTCAGCTTCTAGAGCAAAAGAAAAAGAAAGAGAATCATTCGCCACTGCAGGCTCTTCGATGGACTGGCCGTGCGTTGGCACCCCCAGTCGGCATTATTACATAAGTGTCTTATACTTTCGCGGTCGGCCCGGCCTAATCTCGAAAGGAGCTTATGAGATTCAGACGGCGCCGCTGCGGGCGACAGGAGGAATCGGTAAGCCGCTGCTCGACCTAACCACTTTAGTCCTGTATTATTCGGAGCCATGCCCGGGCACTATGCGTTCCTTTCGAAAGAAGTAGCGCTGCTTCTTCCTTTGATATTATGAAAAGATGCTCTTGCGTTGTGAGCGTTCCGACTCATACGTATAGTAATAATGAAAACATCGATGTCCATTCGTTTCGTCGAACAGAAGCTCGTCTCATCTGTCCAGCGAACTTATTTTTGCGGAAGGATCACGCCTCGGTTGAAATGATTAGCGAACTTTCTCAGAATCACTTGCGCGCGTCATAGTTTCCTTGTTTCTCAATTTCATCTTTCCCTATTAATCTATCTTTCTTGTTAAGTGTCCCGCCTTTCTCGTCCGCTGCTGACGAAACGCTTGCCCGAGGAATTCAATAGAAGAAGCCACAGTGGTTAATTGCAGAACGCGAGCTACCGGCGGGACAAAGCAGAGCACACAGATCTCAGGGTGAACGCCAATCGGCAATTATGTTTATTGCGAAAAATATGACTGCATGAGTACAATATTCACAAATTGGAACGGGACACTTTAAGGGCTAAGTGACGCGGATCTTTTCGTTTCTGGCATCTTTAGTTTGGGTCATGCCGGCGTAATTTTGACTCGAATGCATAGATTAACGTTATCTTTATAGGTACGAAATTCATCAGAACATGACGTCGTTGTCTCGAGCGTTTATTTATTTATTTATTTATTTATTTATTTATTTATTTATTTATTTATTCAAAATACCTTACAGACCCAACAGGGCATCGTGTAAGGGGAGCATAAAAGAATTACATACACGAATTCGTACGATTTCCATACAAACAATAACATGAACTAATTGTCAATTATTATACAAGTCCTAACAGGAATAACAATGAGAAAATATACCACCTCGTTATACTAAAAAGAAATGATGCCGCGTTTGAATCCCCGAGTACCGTACATCCCGCCGCGGTGGCCTATAGTGGTCTATGGTGGTCGACTGCTGCTCCAAAGGTCGCGGGATCGAATCTTGGTGGCAGCTGCGTTTGCAGTGGAGACGAAAATGATAGGGGCCCATGAGCTCAAATTTGGGTGCGCGTTAAAGAACTCCGGGAGGTCGAAATTTCCGACGATCTTCACTATACGGCGTCCCTCTTAACCATATCGTGGTTTCAGGACGTTAATCCTCGAACACATATATTGGTACTATGCATTGTTCAGCCAGCACGCACAATCACTCATGCCATCGTAACCCCCAAAGCACACATGTCGCTCGAATGCATGACTCGTGATGTCTCTACCTACGGAGGCACGTCGACATGTCTAGGCCGTATACGCCAAGATTAGCCGAATACATTAATTAATGACGGTACTGAGCCACTTGACAATAAGTTACTAGACGATAATCTGTCGTTTAATATTATTAATTGTCGAAGTGCAAAAAAAAACGAAAATAAATATCTAGTTTGTGTTGTAAGCTATACTGGAAGCGAAACGGTGTAAAATAAGAACATTTCGCCACGTTGCAAGCATTTTCTTGCTTTAGAAAAAAACAAAACAGACAAGGCGCGAAAAGTACGGGCACGAATTGAAGAAACCAACTGACCGACATTGGCGCCAGCTTCCAACTGTCTAATCACGCTAACCGCACCGATATATAAAGGCTGACAAACAAAATAATCTCACAGCATATCTAGACGCCTAATAGACACAACTTGCAACCGAATAAACAGTTGAAAGTTGGCACCCTTGTCTGTCAGGTCCTTTCTTCAATTCGAGCCCTGTTGATTTATATTTCTTGCTTTAATTGTGCAATGATCCCTATACTTCAAGTATATTCCAGTCTAAGTCAACTCAAGTCGTATTCGTCAAAGTCAACCCTAAATCACTCAAGTCAATCCAGCATCACGCTTAACTATCCGGTAATGCGTTATTATGTTGGTTGCCTAAGTAGGCACCCTGAGCCATTTTCGCCGAATAAGCGTTTTCCTATGGGTGGTATTCAGCTAAGAACGCTGAACCTTTCTTTTCGCGAATTCGTTTAATAATTGCATCTGCAATAAAGGCAGCTAAAAGAAGCTGGACATCTTCGGGGCGATCCAATGAAACCGGTGAATGAAGCATTCTCTCGTATCCCCGCCGAACCTCCCCGTTTCACCACGAGCTTTCGTGATGACTATGACGGAGTTAAACCAAAATAGGAAGCAACGTGAAAGATCACGTCGCTATAAGCAGGTTCACTTGCGGTTATACGGAAGCGCAAGTTAACTGAAGCGCAGAGAGGAACAATCATTCTTTGAAATTGATTTTTTTTTTCAAGACATATTGGAAGGATGCCCTTTCACAGTCAGTCGAACCCCAACCCTCGCCAATATAGAAAACTACCGCGTCAGCGCAAATTCAAGCACCTTTGCTTAAAATATCGCGCAAGCGTTGCGAATTCGTCCCCATTTTAAGAGGAAAAACCCTTTGAGATGCCATTAAAGTGTTAGTTGAATCTCTCATGTATGTATTATTCGAATCAGCCTCGCTAATGACAGCGCATGTTCCCAAAAGTTGAGCCCCTCAGCAATTGAGCGAGCCTTATTCAAATAAAACTTTCATTCGCGAAAACAGACCCACATCTTTATGTGTTTTCTTATTTCTCCCCTTTGAAATTCTGTTGCGTACGTACCATACCCGTCCACACGTGAGCCAGGTGGAGTGCTAGTTAATTTCATTCCTTCCACAGCTCAAACGAGTGTGACTCTGTTTGAGCGTCCTGCTTGAATGTTATGTTGGCGTGTTACTGACGTTGATGACAATAAAAGTTATATGGGCGACACGCACAATTCAGCCGCAGTGCATTCAGCTTGCACTGGTTGGTCAACTTTTTTTCTCTCTCTCTAACATATTTTTCTCCTTCGCCGTATATTTTTCACTTTTCTCCTCTTTCATCATTTCTAGGCACTAATTTATTTTCACCCTACAATGGCTATGTATAAAGCAAATTATTTTTCTGCTCTCTCCTTAGGTCTATTGCGCTCTTAGCTTGTAGTTTTTATTTCAAAGAAAAGCTGCTGATCTCCCACCCCTCCTAAATATAAAGAGAGGGCTTCTCTGTCCACATCGAATCGTCATGGGAGCACTTTTACCTGCGGACACTTCGCACTTCCTGTTCTGTACCAAGCACCACAGCTGTATCCGTGGGGTAAGCGGAACTTTTATCGAAGATCTGTGCATATACTCGAGGAACTTGCCACTCTGTGCGATTGGTGCTATGATCACATTTATTTCCTCTCCCCTCATTTTCGAACACCTGTGCCTATTCTCAGGGCACTGTGACGTGTTACCTGATACTGCAGAGAAAATTGTTGTACATGAGTAAACGCGGTACTTTTCGGGTGCTTCTGGCTCAGCTCTTCGTTCTTCTTAATGAATGGCATAACTGGAACACCTGCCGCATTTTCGCACATGCACGGTTCTGCATTCCTTGCCGTTTCGTGTCAACAGCCGGCCAGCCATGCCTCCATCAGCCGTCCCGTTCCCCTAGCTATCTCGCAGAGCCAATTAAAACCGGTTCGCGCCGCAGGCCACTCTAAGCGAGAACGCAAGTGTCGAAGACGAATTTGCAGTATAAGCATTTTGAACCAGGCAGCTTTCATCTTATGGTCACTTATACCAAGACCCAAAAATGCTAGGACATGTTCTCTTATTAAATCTCATCTTCCATCTATCCATTAATCTCACGTAATGGTTTTTTTTTTGCTGTTCCTTAGACAAACTGCGGTGAAAGAGATCCATGGAACTCTCAGACCAGATTATGTCAGGGTTAGACCAATTTATTTAAGTGCGTGCATCATTCCTCGTGAAACAAACATTGGTGAGCGAGTGAAACAAAATGTCAACGGGACGACATGCAAAATATTAACAAAAAGTTCGGCAGATGCCACGTACCATCGAAATAGATGTCCATGCGAAGTGCGGAGGAAACGTGTTTATGGTGTAATCTTTTTTTGACCGAAGCGTTACGAAATGACGCTAAATATATGTACATATCTTGTATGCACTGAAATATGTTGAACAGTCACGCATGTTTTATATAACCAGTTGTTAACAGTTGCGTAACGATGTCAAAAGCAACATGCAGTATTAGCAACACCAGAAATGGTAAGCTGATTTGTAGCACTTGTGCTCTCGAGGATGGTAGTTATGGACACAGTTACATAAAGTAACTTCGGTCTTCGAAGCTATTTTATGTAACAGTGTCGAGGACTACCATCCTCGCGAACACAGCAGCGTCGACTGGTCAGGCAGGTGATCTAATGCTCTGCCTTTAGCTTGTTGATGAAAAAAAAATAACAGCAACAGTCTATTTATACTATTTAAAACTTCTTCGCTGGATGGCACTTGACTATAATTGATGGTAACCCGACGTGACGGCTGTATCAAAGGAGAACGTATGTAATTGTTCCGAGACCTGGGGTGGCTTTGTACTTGAATATTTGATTGCGAAGCACAATGCTAGGATTCGATTCCTGCTGGGACCATGATATTAATTCTTTGCAGTCGTCAGGTCAACGTTGCCGATGTCAGCATTTTTTCTTAACGCTCTCGCGTTGAAATTGTCCGTGTGAGTTCTAGTCGTTCCTGGGTAGATACTAAGTGTCACTCACTTATGGCACATACCCGCATACCAGCGGCACATACCCGACCTTGGTATACGGGTATGTGCCAAACATGTGTGTGGAGGAAAGAGTTTGACGATGTGCGCAACAAAATTGTGACCCGGGCAGCCACTGTTGAAAAGTGTTTGACGACGTACGCGGTGAGATCCGACGTTATTCACGTCAGTCATGACCAGCGCGTTGTATTTGTCGAAATATCTTACCATCCGGTACTAATTTTGGTGTACCCCAACTGCAGGAGGTAATTATGATAGCACCCAGACGTAGGCGGATAGATAGATAGATAGATAGATAGATAGATAGATAGATAGATAGATAGATAGATAGATAGATAGATAGATAGATAGATAGATAGATAGATAGATAGATAGATAGATAGATAGATAGATAGATAGATAGATTGTTGGGGAGTGGATGAGCTTTCCACTTTAGTGCGCCCGTGCCTACGCATCGTTCCAGTGCTTAAGAAACCAGTCGAAGAAGCTGACTATTAAGTGCCAGGCAATTGATAACTTGCTATCGGCTAACGTCGTCCTGTGGTGTACCACACATGTAAGCGTTGAGGACTACGCGTCGTTAAAAAGTATACGAAAGTCACACTAAGCCGGCTCTCCTTTTTCCGTCCCTCCGCTCCCACCAGAAAGAGAAGGTAACTTTAATTTCTCACGTAAAACTGCGTCTCAAAAAAAAAACAAGAATACAGAATTATATTTTGAAGCAGCCCTCTTTTGATAACACCTATGGTTCCTTGCGTTCCAGGACGAGATAGATAGATAGATAGATAGAGAGAGAGAGAGAGAGAGAGAGAGAGAGAGAGAGAGAGAGACGACTACTCCTTTAGCGTTTGGCAACAGCTTTTGAGTTCCAGTTCCCAGTGATCTTCGATTCGAACCTGAAAGTTTCATTGTAAGTACAGTGGGCTACACGCATGTGTGTGCGTTCATCCAGTTCCAGTTGCAGTCAGAAACTATGAAGCCAACGATTAAAAACAACACGTTCATCGAGCTTTTTTAAAAAACCCGCGTTGGTGTTTCGGAGAGGCAGTGCGAAGAAAAAAGATATCGCGAAGTAAAGAAGCTCCTTTAGAAATCAAAGATGATTATATCGTCAGTCGGCCATCTATTTCATCACTACAAGTCCGTGAGCCCGGTCTTCGCCACTTCGCCGACAACGGTGCGGAATAAATTGTGGCTTCAATCTGAGCCATTTGCTCCCGCGCCCTTTCGATAGGATAAACCAGGTAGTGACCAAAAAGGATGAAAAAAAAGACATACGTAAACATCACTCTCACTGGCCACAGCGCATTTACACGTCAATAGTCTCATCCGGCGATCGTCTCGACATCGGCCGGCTGTCTTCCACGACTTATCCGCGTCGTTTCAATTTATGCTGCGAGTTCCTTTACCGTAGTGACAGACGAAATATCTTCCCGAGCGGAACGTGGCGCCTCTCAGTCTGGAGCTTAGGGTTAATGTAAAAACTGAGAAAGTGATGTGCAGCCATGCGCGAATCGTTTTCGCTATACTGCAGTGCGCAGCCTCCCATACTATCCGCTTTCTCCATCTCCCTTAATCTTATACGCTGGCTTTCGAGATGCTGGGCGAATGTATACATTTGCCTGCTTCGGTCTTAGGGGTGACCTTCGCCACGTTCTTTTGTTCATCGTCGGGCGCGCGACGTTGCCATAGTCCTTCTCATTGGCCCCACGGTGTTCGGCATGCTGGCTTGTTTTTCGCGACGTCACATCCTTTACCCTCACAACACACACTAATCCTAGGCTGTTTCTTCGTTCCTGCTTCACACTTTCCTATTCGCGCAGTCACCAAATGTTCGGTCGTTGTTATAGCATGCAATACAAGTAATGGCTCCACTCTCGCGATGAATAAACTTCAGAATACAAAACGCACGTTTATTTTTTTATGGGTGAGGAGGAGTGCCGAAACTGCGACCTTGGACTGACCGTAACACAGGCCGTATATATACAGGGTGTCCCACGTAAATTTAGCCAGAGTTTTAAAATATGCCGGAACACGTAATTACGACGCGACCAAATGCATGTTGCTCACCGTTGCCTAGAGTTGGTGTCAGACTATTTTGTGTTCTCAAGTATTGTTTAATTAGATCTGTCTAATTAACTAGCTTTTGAAGGAACGAAGATGGATCAAATATTTCAATGAGAAAGTTGTAGATTGGTTTGCGAAACGTCCAAATATATAGTTTTTAACATTATATCTGCTAAGTATTAGTGCTTTTTGCTAATTACAAATGCCAGTGAAATAGAAAAAATACCACGTGACAAACCCGCTCGCGCGTCAGTGCGCACAATGATTCTTGTGCTCCCTAACGTGTGTACGTGTGTGTGTGTGCGTGCGTGCGTGCGTGCGTGTGTGTGTGTGTGTGTGTGTGTGTGTGTGTGTGTCTTTTGTGTCCTTGTCATGAACCTTAACCGACTAGCCCGGCAACATGCCTTAGCAAAGTGTATTAGCGATGACTCGAAGAGTGACACTGCATTTTTAATCCCACTTGCTAACAAACCTGGACTATTAGCAAGCTATACGCTTTCCGCGTTTCGAGCCCAAGCAACATTTTTTACCTCGGTTTTTTGTTTTGCGTAGCAAATTACTCCAAATGATTTCATCACGACAACTTTGTAAGTGTAAAAATGTTATCAAGTCGTTGAGCGTTCTTAAAAAATGGTGCGACACACTACAAAGCGACAACATTAGGTTGTCATGGCCCTGAGTCACCGCACAGTGCTGGAGGGAGAATTAAAAAGGGCCGTCATCCTGATTTTTTTTTTTGGCTTCTGCGTATTCCTGCGTTCAAAGTAATCAAACCAAAAGTGCCTGGAGGGGAAAAAAAGCCATGTAGTTTATCAAACATTAATTTAAGTTGAATCGAAGTCGAAAGCCCTTTTTTTTTCTGAGTCAATAACGGAGGGAAATGCAGTCGATGCATTAGGAAGCACGAAACGTGAGCCATGGCTTGATGCACCACTGCCCAGCTCGGTTTTTATTTTTCCCTCTTGAGGAAGAACGGCTATTTGGGCTGGTTGGTTTAATTCCTCTTGGGGTCACGCGCTCTCTAGTTTTGTTCACCGCGCAATGGAGGACGTTAAGATGACATCCTGTGGCGTTACGTCACACTATGTTACGCTAGAATATGCGATGTCGCGATGACGTCACTATTTTCTTAAGATATGTGACGTCATTGCGTGCTGATTTCATGCATCACTCGTACCTAACGCCAGGAGACGGTCGCTGCGGACGGTCTAATCCTCCACTTGATGAGGCATCTAATAAGGGTACTTGGTCTTTCGCGATGTCGATCTAAACTCATGAAGCTTAAGGCCCAATCACAGCGCGATCAACACTCGTATCTCTAGCACAGCCGTATGCGGTCGCAGTGCAGGCCGTGACTGTCGCAGTACAGTTGCTCTTTTTTTGCGCACCCTAGCAGTGCGTGTTTTGTCGGCAGTTAATCACAGCACTTTGCATACTTGAACTTCTCATTGCTTCCTTTCGAAGTGGAATAGACGAGAGTAAGACCGGAGTCTTTTCTCAGATTGATTGCTGTCTTCCACTCGTCTCGTATCCAAGCTGGAATCGCATTGAGCCAGATTTAACCACAATATTATCGAGCATGGAAGGGCCAGTACCATCGGTTTCTGAAAAATAAAATTGAATACTGACCCTGACCTACTGGCGAAGTGACTGTGACCACACCATTGCAGATAGTCTGATAGCGCCTGGCACGATATTGACCTTTACGTGAAGGTATTCTAGTTGTGATAGTGCCAAAGTTAATTCGGGTTGGTATGTACTTTCAGAAACGTCAGTATTGAAGCGATGTACTTAAATCAGTTAAGTCTTTATGTCTAAGTTCCATCGTAATTTGCTTTTCGCTGCTAACAAGCTGACTTCAACTCACTTCACTGTTTTGGTAAGGCTGCATCTCCGCAAACATACCCTTGTTGGGGCAAAGCCATCAGTACAAAGATTCCAAGGGCTTTTGTGTTTTCTTTTCGGTCATTACCAGCATTGATACGGTTCTACCAAAGCAATTGTTTACGGCAGCAGCGTCACTTTATATGATAAAAATTTCGCCATGGGGTGAAATATTGCTTTAAAGTACGATACTATTAATTTTAAGATATAAATGAAGAGATTTGGAGCTGTTGTTCCAGACTGAGATGTCAACTTTGGTCCTGCACAGTGAAAAAGTGTCGCAAAGAACAGTGCCTGCGTGTAGTCCAGTAACTCTAGCCTAGCAGGTAGACAGCGCAGCATATATGCGCGATACAATGATATTGTACGTGTGAAAAGAGACGTTCGTTTCAGCGGTGTCTTACGGTAACGTAAAATTATACTTAACGGCTTTTCACAGACGTGTAACGTAAAACTTACCTCAAATTGAATGCTCCGGCACATGCAGATTAAGCAAAACAAAATAATTATCCTGATTTCTTTCAATGTAATATTGGTGGTCGTTGAACGTTTTAAATCGAAAACAAAATGGCGTCACCTCTCAAAGGTTTCTACATTCTGTATCACACGTGGCGAAATGCACTTCTTGTTTTTTTTTTAATCCGACAGTCCTTTAGCTAGAACTTGTGCCCGAGAACAGAGCTGTCACCTCCACTTGCATATGCACTTGCATGTGCTGGCGGCAATATTATGAAATATACTTATAGTATATATGTTGCCAACATCGCTCTTCCCGTTTCAGACGAGGAAACATTTTGTTTCTCGACAACGTGGTCTCTCTACACTGTAGCACCGCTGCAAGTCTGTAGAAATCTCTAGAAAACTGCTTCTATCCGAGGACATGCATTGTAAAATTAAGAAAAATGACAAGTTCTATGTACGTTACATTGGGAAATGAGCAAGAAAAGTGACCGAGTTGTCAGTTTCGAAACGATGTCGCATTTATGTGACATCAAGCGCGAGGGAAAAATACACAAAGAAAAGAAGTAGAAAGTGAGGAACATTTTCCGAAATTTCATTCTACAGAGCATTTCCGGTTGGCTTCTTTTTGTCGTCGAGATTTAGCATTTAATATATGTTATGTTGATTTTCTTGAAAGAAGTTAGCTAGCGTATAAAAATGAGCCTTGTAAGACGTCCTCCAAGTTTCGTCATTCTTGCCATATAAGCAAAAAAAACAACAACAAATTGATCATGTCAATGCAGAAAAATACTTGGTCTTTGTATACATATAGAAAAGGGCTTTGCGTATAAATCAATTCAAGCACGGATAAGATATAATAATGATATAAGCAAAAAAGTAATAAAACATTTATAATACAATTTCATTTTTTGTAAAAATAAGAACGAAGATATCATGACTATTGCCAGGAATAGATCTTCCAATTCCAGACTTAAGTTTTTCGGGAATGAAGGGGAGCAAAAATAAGTTTATTTTTATTCTGCGGAATAGAAAAATTTTTTGTATGTAAAAAACACACACACGCACATGCACACACCACATACACACATGTGCGTGTGTCGATATAATTAATTTTAATTATAGAAAAAGACAGACAGACAGACAGACAGACAGACAGACAGACAGACAGACAGAATAGATAGATAGATAGATAGATAGAAGATAGATAGATAGATAGATAGAAGATAGAAGATAGATAGATAGATAGATAGATAGATAGATAGATAGGATAGATAGATAGATAGATAGATAGATAGATAGATAGATAGATAGATAGATAGATAGAAGATAGATAGATAGATAGATAGATAGATAGATAGATAGATAGATAGATAGATAGATAGATAGATAGATAGATAGATAGATAGATAGATAGATAGATAGATAGATAGGATAGTAGATAGATAGATAGATAGATAGATAGATAGATAGATAGATAGATAGATAGATAGAAACCTGACCAAAGAGGGACGCCCAAATGCATGGTCCACAATTTTTTTATAACGATGTGTGCACAAACAACGGTCAAGGTCAGCACAGTACTCGCACTATGTCTTCCTGTTAAGGGGCTGCAGCAGATGAATGATCCGTATGAAAGTAGCCTCCAGCTTCCGTAGAAAACCGTTTTACGACCGCAAGAGTATGTTATTATGGCTCATACAGGGCCGCAGCCGCTACAGCTCATAGAACAGCATAGAGTAACATATGTTACTCTATGGAAACAGGATGAATGCACACTATCGCCGAAGAGGACTCGCGGAACTGGGAAAAATTGATTGCTTATTACGCATAAATCATTTGTAACTTTCATAACATGTAAGTGTATATATTCTACTCAAGCTGGATGCCGTTGCCATGGCCGGTCTTTGAAGTTTGTTTTGTTTCTCACTGCCATTAGCAACAACAGAATACCAAGCCCATCCCGCGAGTTCCCGCATGTTTGCGATCCCAAAGTGCGTGAGTCAGTGAACCGAAACAAAACACTTAGAGAGATAACGTTTCCGCTATTTATTTCTTATCTACGTGCTCTGTTTCTATGATGAGTTTTTGTCTCATCCAGAAACGGGCACGGAGAGTTTATGACGGTAAGGTCTGTACTCATGTTGATTTTTCCGCCGTCTCACTTGTACTGATCACAACTTTTTAGGAAAGAAACACCAGCCACCCTTCGTATTGAAGGATACAAAAAGAATCTTCCTTGTACACGTGCCTAGAGTTAAACGCTGCGAATCTATACTTTCGACAATCGCGATCTCCGGTCACGTTTGATGCGAAAGCGTATCGACACAGGCTTCGTTTATCTCAATCGTCTGTGTCTGTAGCGCAGAGGCAAACACTCTCGTTACCAGTTGTTTGACTCTTTCTCCACTCGGTCTCCACTGTGATCCCAGTCATTGCAGTAAAGTGTGATCCATTTTAGACGACACGCGAATTGAATTTACGTATAGGCAGGATTGAATTACACTCTACGCAGCTGCGTTAGACCTACTTTTCACAATATGTTCAGCCTACGAGAACTAAACCCTCTTTTGTGATGGAATTCGGTTAGTGGTTTTCATTCCCAGACACCACTTTCAAGGGGCTGCTCTCACGTTGAACCAGCTGCTATAGAACTATGTCGTGCTCACGATATTGAGGAAAAAAAAAGATGAGGCCTCACGAATTTTTTGTGAATTTGCCTTTTGTTCTCGTCTTTATCGGTTCTTCGAAGACCACTTGCAAGTGAGTTCTGCTTTTTTTTTTTACTTCGGCGACAAAGCAGCACTTTAGCTCGCTGAAGCGGACGTTTAGTGTGTCCTATACAATGACGACAAGTAGTGCGCAAACGGAGCACTTGAGAAGAGCAAAAGCTCGATTGGCTACGCCACCAGAGAGTGGAGTGATGTGGAACACAACAGGAAATGACACAGAACTAATGCGCAGAGCGCCACATATACTGCCGAGCTGAAGCATCGATGAGACAACAAATGTTGAAGGCCGTTCGTTGGGGCGGTGGTCTACGAGTAGCGCCCTCTGCCCGCAGTGAGCGCAACTGTTATACGAGTGCTGTTGCGCACACGCGTGCGC
>WOVY01013646.1:0-112500 GCA_013436015.1 Rhipicephalus annulatus
GACCAGCAATGTCCAACAGCCTTGTCGCCATCCGCTTGTTCTCTGACTCAGGACCCGCAGTTTGGTGGAGACTGAGTTTCTTCGCTCTTTCGTTTAGGTAGCTTTTTCTGGTGAGTATTACTTTCCTCACGTACTTGCATGAAATGCATGAAGAACCTGGAAGTATACGAGAAAAAAATATGAAGAGCTTCCAGTTTTTACCATGCATGTTTGAAACGCAATTTATGCACTTTCACTTTCTGTAGGCAAACTATTCTTTCGTAAATGATTACTTACGAGTACTACAAAAATAGGGGCCACACAAAATGTTCTAGCATTAAACAGGTTACTGATTGATTAATTGTACAATACAAGTGACGTCCAATAAACGTTTGCCGCACTCACCTTTTGTTTAACCGCTCCTTTGCACGTGACACTGAAGACAAGGCCGTCGGAATGAGAGATTTGCTGCTCCAGTTTCTTCGTAAGAACGTCATAGGTGAAGTCCTTCGCCCTACCTGCTCCTCTGCAAGGGTGAAGAGATTCTGCGCAGTCCAGGACTTGTTTGGCATCTTCAAGGTTATAGGCGACCTTTTCGGAGATCAGCGTCTTCCGAACATATGTCCGACAAATCACTTCACTCCGGTCGGTACCGTAATTCATGAGCACAGTCTTTTCGATGCTTACGAGTTCACGACTTAGGGAGGCCGAAACATAAGCAATTCCGTCATAATGACGAAACTTGTGCATTGCCCAGTGGTCGTTTGGCGGACAACGTCTTCAAGTTCAAATGCGTTGTCGCTTTGCCTCGCACTTTCGCAATCTTCAAATCTCAGTTGCGGCTCAACTGATTGCAGCGCAGTTCTTTTTGACGGCTGGTCTTCACAGGTTGGTGGTGAAGCCGCTCTCTTCTTCGTTGACTGCTCCGGTGTGGGCTGCTCGTCAGGACACTTCAGGAGATGAGGTATAATTATGGTACAGCATCACTGCGAAGTTCCGGCTTCCCCGCTCTATATATACTTCTCGGCCTTCGATAATATGTACATATTGCCTTAGTATGTATTTTTGCTCGAAGTGCAGCTCGCAAATGGCATCGGTGACTTGCAAGGGCCGATCAGCGCGGTTGAGATTCTGGTCCCATAGCGCGGCGTCTTTCTTCGTCTCTGAGGTACTCCAAGAGTGAGAGCTTGGCTGGTGGTTTTTAACTCTGCTGTATCGGTTTGGCAGCCTACGACACAACAGTAATTTCTACGCCTAGACGTGCTCATCCTCTAATCTTTTGAAGCAGCTTGGAACGCTCCGTTATGCAACCGCAGACACATATCTGCGCACGCAAACGTGCCGTCTGCCGCGTATTCTTTGTCCAGACGGCTTTGCTCAAAGGGAAATACAAACCTACGCGTTCACGAAAAAAAGCATACATTTTATTTCATGTCACTTGTTTTGTCTCTAATAATGTGTAAAAAAAGAACCAGGAGACAAATTGGGAAAACAGCGCACGAACGACGGTGCATCGAACAGACGACGGCGCGTCGAGCAGACGACAACATCGAGCGCTCAGCGTCCCCGCCAGCGCGTCGTGCGGCCCGAACCGCCGCACGACTCGCACGCTCCCGCCGAAACTGACGTCACTTCAGGAGAAGGCTACTGCAGCGCCACCAAATTTTCCGCCGTTTTTGCTTCACCCGCACCGCTTGCGCCGGCCCACAGTGGACCCACTCCCCCATTCTAGTACACTCTAGGCGTGGTGGCGTTGTTCACCTCCATTGTCGTATGTAGCCGCGATGGCACATACCCCGCTCTAGAGCGAGTATGTGCCACAGTGGATGCGAGATGGTAGATGGCGGTACTGGAGTGTTCATAGATGGACGCACGGACGGACGCATAGACAGACTAGCAGATGGACGGATGGATAAATGGAGGCGCGGAGTGGGTATGTGCCACAGGGGATGCGAGATGGCGGTACTTGAAGTGTTCACTAGATGGACGCACGGATGGACGGATGTACAGACTGGCAGATGGACGGATGGATAAATTGAGGTGCGGAGTGGGTATGTGCCACAGGGGATGCGAGATGGCGGTACTTGAAGTGTTCACTAGATGGACGCACGGATGGACGGATGTACAGACCAGAAGATGGACGAACAGATGGACGGGCGCGTGGACGTACTGACGGATGGGCGACGAACAGATGGGCAGACGGATGGACTGACTTACGGACTGACGCGCATGGACAGACGTGCGGACACATGGACAGACGGATGGACGTATGGATAGTCGCGTGGATGGTCGCGCAGACGGACGGACGGACGGAAGCACGGATGGGCTGACGGATGCTTCGCCCTACTCATCATTCTGCTCCGTGGATATGCTGCAATTTTTGTTCTGCCTTAGGAAATTTCGCGCAGTGTCGAATATGGTATACGGCTGCAATATCTATCTGCTTTTAAAAAGAAGCTCGTTTTTCATCTCTCAATTATTTAAGTATATCTTCAGTGCACGTGCGCTCTGCTAGCCTATAGTGTTGGGGGGGGAGAGAGCCGCGACGGTCACACTTTACCAAGTACGAAGGGCACTACTGAACTGCAATGCCACTTTCGAATTAACCAGAAGGGCTTTCCTTCGTGTAGCTTCGCGTATTTCGCGGCAAAAGAACTGCCTTCCCTTTCCTCAACAAGGTCACGCTCAACAATAACTATAAACACACCCGCATCCATTCTGTACAAGGCCAGCTAATTGACGCCATTGTTTACGTACAGGCCGAAAGATGAGATCTTCGATTACTTCTACGGTGTGAACCGAACGCCGCCTGCCGTGTGTACGCGCAAGTATTTAGGCTATAATCTCATCCGGGCATCGGAATTGTGCGCATTGCATGCCGTCCCCGACCGCGTTTTCGTAGCAAGGAAGGAAATTGCCACAGCCATTATATCCGCTTCTAAGCCTCCACTTGGTTCTAGGCTGACGTGTGTGTGGTTGCAATGGTGACCGCGAGGCCGCAATTTTATGGTATACAATGGCTGTTTCTGCGTGTACAGAGCCATATAGCTGCATCCGAAGTATCTACGACCCCTATTTTAAGTATGTTCTGGCGTGTGATTGGTTATTGATATGTGGGGTTTAACGTCCCAAACCCACTACTTGATTATGAGAGACGCCGTAGTGGAGGGCTCCGGAGATTTCGACCACCTGGGGTTCTTTAACGTGCACCCAAATCTGAGCACACGGGCCTACACATTTCCGCCTCCATCGGAGATGCAGCCGCCGCAGCCGGGATTCGAACCCGCGACCTGCGGCTCAGCAGCCGAGTACCTTAGCCACTAGACCACCGCGGCGGGTCATGTTTTGGCGTGTGTTGGCCACTAAACACTGTATTCACAATGTAAAAGCTTCGGGTAGTCATGCCTGAACCCTTTCCCCGCCCCTGCCTACGTGCTGCATATGTACTGTGTGGCATCCCATCTCACTGACATTCGCATAATGTAAAGCTATGGGCCTTTGGCACAAGGTAAGTGGGACATCCGGAATGTAATCGCACTGAACTTTATTATGGCACTTAAGTCTTTGCAACGACTTTGTGTTGCCCCACCGTAGTGGTCTAGTGGCTATAAGGTACTCGGCTCGAATCCCGGCTGCGGTGGCAGCATTTTCGATGGAGGCGTAATGCTATAGGCCCATGTGCTCAGATTTGGGTGCATGCACGTTAAGGAACCCCAGATGGTCGGAATTTCCGGAGCCCTCCACTACGGCGTTTCTCACAATCATAAGGTGGTTTTAGTACTTTGAACCCCACGTATCAATGAGTCAATCAATCAACCAACCAACCAATCAATCAATCAACGATTTTGTGTTGCCAAGACTTATCACAATGTCGCACACAGCTTTAGCATACAAGTGAATCCGCTTGCCTGTTTGCTCGGAGGCAGTAATTATCACCGCTGGCATTTTGCCACTGTCCCAATGCCAGCTAGAAGACTGAGAAGACGGTGCTAAAATCGCTAAAGTACAGTGTTAGCAACAACAAAAAAAGTTTCAGTCGTTCAAAGCTTTCGCAGTATGTGCCAAGTTTTTAGCTATCGTGCATGAGTGGCAGTTTTTCTTTGTAAAGTTTGCCACATGACTGAATTAAGTTCCAAAAAAAAGATGAGGGCAAGTGTACGCCCAAAAAGCACCTGTCCTGGAAGCAACTTTTTTTTTTGTAACTCGGCTTCGTGATATTTTGCTGAGAGACAAAAAGTGGCCGCCGCGCACAATAGTTAAGTTTTGGCCGACTCTAAGTACCACAAGGACTTTCTACGAAACTTTGCCTTTCTGGGGGACATCTCGGAAGATTAGATATAACACCGGAAAAGCGTGCTAATCCTTTCTACAACTGTGTCGGCAAGGACACCGCAATAGACATCCTTAATAAGGACAGAAGGCAATTTGCACCTTTGGTGTCTGTCGCTGCAAGCAGGGCCAATACAGTGCAGTGAGAGAAAATTCGGGGCATTGACTCTATAGATAATTACACTTTGTGCGCGCCGTGACTTCTGTTCTGGGTTATTGACAATTAATAAATTACGGGAAACACAATCCATTTCAGGTTCAATAGCTGAGAATTGATACTGTAGCCTGAAGCTACGACAGTGTCAATGTCAGTAGATACGCCATGCGAAAGTTGGCTTCAACGTGAAAATAAAATACCTCAACAGCATTTCTCAAACTCCTTTAATAGCTGATCAGAGACGTGGAACAAACCTGCGTTATAAATTGGTTTTAGCACTCGTCTGAAAAAAAAAACTTGCAATGAATATATCTCAAGGGCTTTCACGCTGTAATGCTGTATTAGAGGCGTCAGCGGTGCGGTATAGTAACGAACGACGACAACCAATCCTATAGCCCTTGTGAGTTTGTTTAGAATGAGGGAAAGCCCAGCATGTTGTTCCGGGTTCGTGATAAAATAAAGTATGCTGGGCGCGCAGTCGCACACAAGAGAAGAAATCCAGACAACACAAACGTCGTTTGTTTCTTCCGCTCCAATCGATATAGCACCGTTGTGGTTGGGAATCGAACCCGAGTCCTCGTGCATAGTGGTATAGAAGTGGACGCTCCCCTCCCAACCTCCCCCTATTGACTGAAGAGAATCAAATCAAAACAAAATAAAACAAACGAAAAAGCGTTATGATGCACACCGAGAACGGCATACCGAAGATGGGACGGATGGATACTTAATTTTTTTTAAATACAAGTGAATGTGGTTGGGCCCCTAGACGTCCAGGAGCTGCTTGGCTGACATCTCTAGGCAGGCCCGGTCCACCAGGCTCAACTGGTCGTCCGATCCAGTGGTGCGAAGAGCGGCCTCTTACGAGGAAGAAGGAAAGGATTAAGAATAGGTTTTACGAAATGGGGCTCAAGGCGTACCAGTATACACCAGAAGAGGGCCCAACTTTCCTTCGGTAGATCAGGCACACGTCGTGGCATACATATCACACGTGTTACACAGTGATGACAGTATTTATATACAGTGTCATACAATGCGTCAGAGAAACAATGTATGAAATCACTACATCGAATCAAGCACGTGCCATGCTAACGCAATAATAAAAAAATATGAAGTAAAGAATACATCTCCACCAGTCACATGTACACAGCAGTACTCTAACACATATGCTATCAATAGCTAGTAATATCATGGCAGAATTACCCTATATTGAAAAGACAAGACAAGAATGTTTAGTGTTTCTTTTTTTCACAATACTGCTAATAGCAAACTATTAACATGCTTGCAGGAAGGTTTACAGCTTTGTAAGCTAATTCTGCCCTTTAGATTTAATAAGTGACACCTTTATCACACATTTCTACTTTACCCCCTTACAGCGGAGGAACGAATGGAGGCCGTAGTGGGCAACTCGTCCTCGCTTTATTGCACCGCGTGTGCATTCATTGAAAAGCTTTTTTCTGTTAAGACTGGAGCGTCGGGTGCGTATATCTGTTGAATAGGAAGAGGGTTGGAGCGCTGCCTTGAATCGTGCCCCCTTAAAGTGCCCCTTAATGTACGAACGCCTATACCAAGCAAATCAATACCATAGACGACCGTGAAACAAGGAGCGGGGGGGGGGGGGGGGGGCTCTATTTGGCTCAGTACTCGCATTACATCTTCAGCTTACTATCTATAGTGACCCATGAGATCGGTCCTTGCGATAGTCTGGCTCAGTCAAGGTCGTTTTCTCGGGATGCATTCGAGCAGTTTGATAGTACTCGCCCAGGCGCAGCCCACGATACTCGGCCTTCGATGTATAGCGTTACGTTTCTGCGGACAATTGATTCTTATCTCGTACGAGATGCTATCTATATCCATGCACAAATGTCCTTGCCATTACTTGGTCAAGGGCGATACAGACTTCGACCCTAAGCGGTGGTCAGTAGGCCGATTTGATCGACCTTACCTCCATGACCTTCATCGAACTCCTTCAGGAAAGTGTTAGCGCATGTGTGTGTGTGTGCATTTTGTTGGCATGCGTGGCTGGCTTGTGAAATGCGCGGGTGGACGGGGTGTGCGATAACTTGTCGGTTTTCTATCCGTGCAATGTTTCCTTGATCTCGATGTCCACATTCGTGCAGCGCAGCTGTAAACGCGCGCAGTAGTGGTTGTTGCTGTTAAGCGATTGCTGCACGGCTTGTCTGTGCCGTCCTCATATAGAGGTTAAATAATATTCGACGCGACTTTATTGTTCCAGCAAGTCGTTATGTTGAAGGTTGCGACAGTTGCGTGCGCTGCAATCTAGATAGTACAGACTTTGCAGGCATTGAATGCGCTATATGTTTCGAAAACGGCGATAACGCTGAGCGTATCAGTCGAGCTCTATAACTACGAGGTTAGACAACTGAGGTTTAGGGCTGTATCAGCTGTTGTAATGCTACGCTCATATGAATTCGATCCTTGGGCGCCGCAAATCAGAGCGAGGGACATCTTTTGAAGCATCTCACTCAGAAATGACCCGCTCTTTTCCGCAGCGAGTTTTGACGATTGATACGTGGAAACTGAACCGCACTATTCTCGGCATTTTATGTAAGCAGGTGTGACGTCACAATGTGTCCTGAATTGATGAAATGAAAACAAAAATGGGGTTAAGAAATAGAAAACCACTTTCGCTCATAGAGAGAGAGAGAGAGAGAGAGAGAAAAAAACAACATATGTTGAGAAGAGGGACTATAATGTGCGTCTACAGTCAGTCTTCGCGAAATGATATCCTCTCTGAGATTCATAATGAAACAAGCGATAAAAAATGCGCACATCGGGGAGGACGCAGACGAGCGGTTACTGGCAACTGAAAATTTTATCGCCTAACTGTCACTGAGCTCATTGGCCAAGTGTGCACAAGACCTGTTGGATCTTGTGAACATCACGCGCAAATCGCTTATTTTTTTGTAGTACGCTTGAATATGTGTCGCGTGCTAGAATTTCCATCAGTTTTATCGGCCTATGTAAGCCTTGCTTTGGGCTGGTCGCATTTCGCCCGTTTGCACCCCGCCGCTGTGGTAGTAGCTAAGACAATCGACTGCTGACCCACAGGTCGCGCGATCGAATCCCGGATGCGGCGGCTGCATTTCCAATGGAGGCGGAAATGTTGTAGGCCCGTTTGCTCAGATTTCGTTGCACGGTAAATAACCCCGAATGGTCGATATTTCTGGAGCCCTCCACTACGGCGTCTCTCATAATTATACGGTGGTTTTGGGACGTTATCTCCACATATCAACCCAGCCTTTATATTTCTATGATGTACATTTATTTGCGTTCTACCGATGTATACCATTCTTTTGTTTTACACTTCTAATTTTCTCTTTTTAGTGTGTGAACCGCTGACAACGCGATCACTTCCATCCACTCTCAAACGAGCATTTGTAAGGCGCACGCGTCTTCCTCGTGTCTTGTTGAATGGATATGCTGGCATTCTGTTGCAATGCGCATTGAGTGTCGGGCCTATACATCGCTGGTGAATACTGGCTGCGGTATGCTTTGTTCCTGGGCAGCCAGATCTGGCTTCATAGAGCGAGGCAATGTCCAATTCCATTTATCACGTGGAGTTTTCCCTCATGGTCGACTTACTTCTTGCTTTGTCTGGGCGCAATGTCCCTTACGTACAAGAAGAGAAAGATTTTATGTATAATGGAAAGCAGGACTAGTTGGTGCAGATTCACCGTGGCTAGGCTAACAGTGCAAAAAATAATCAAATCGGCAGATCTCGTGTTCCTTAGGAATCGATGTTATGCCTAGACGGCCAGACAGACAGACAGACAGACAGACAGACAGACAGACGGACGGACGGACGGACGGACGGACGGATGGACGGACAGACGGACGGACGGACGGACGGACGGACGGACGGACGGACGGACGGACGGACGACGGACGGAACGGACGGATAGATAGATAGATAGATAGATAGATAGATAGATAGATAGATAGATAGATAGATAGATAGATAGATAGATAGATAGATAGATAGATAGAAGATAGATAGATAGATAGATAGATAGATAGATAGATAGATAGATAGATAGATAGATAGATAGATAGATAGATAGATTCGATAGATAGATAGATAGATAGATAGATAGATAGATAGATAGATAGTACATTTATTTGGGGTCCAGAAGAGTGTAAAAGAAACACTTGTCATAGCAAGGGGTATTAAAAATGCTTTTGTCATAGTATAAGTGGTAAGAATGGTCACACACTTTCACTCAACGTAATGTGGCATTTTACAGAGCACCCTTCAATTTTAGGAGCTTGCTCCTTTTGCTGGGGGGTTGTCTCTCGTCGTTGCGCTAGAGCGTACGTTGGTGCTCATTGCTCCGCTAGAGGCGCATTTGTACGTTTCATTTCAAAAGCGCTCACTAGATGGCGCGCCGCCCCTCAGGCAACGCTCGCTCCATTTTAGTTCACAACACCTGAACTGCGGTCACGGTAGGTCTTGACCCACGTGATGCACAGCTTGAGTACGTCTTCATACGCCTTTGCCTATCAAGTGCTCTCAGCAGCCTATGTACGTGCTTAACATATACAGTTGACCCAAGTCTCATAAGCATACCTTCATCGAGGTCATCCGCAAAGCCAGGAAACAAGCTCTGAATGCTCCGCTGCTTATAGTAGCTGACTTTAACGCCCGACACGCCTCCTGGGGTTATCCGCAAGAGGACACCAATGGACGAAAATTGTACGACCTCATGGCTCTCGAGGGCATCACTCTCCTCACCGAACCAGCCTATACGACCTGCACGGGTAACAGTGTATCGAGGGATACATGCCCCGATCTAACGATGGGTATCAACCTTCCTCAGCCACGCTGGTAAAACTCGCAAGAGAACCTCGGGAGCGACCATTTCATCATTCACACGTCCTTATTGTATGGAAGACACAAGAAACATCAAAAGACAGTCAAGTTAATAGATTGGGCAGCTTTCCTCAAAACAGAAAACTTTCCCTTTCATCAAACTCCTACATCTTACTCGGAATGGACCAGCACCTTACTGTAATTTAAAAAAAGGTTACCAAAACTGTTGTACCTACACTTGAAGCTCCAGTGGTCGATAGCAATCACTTGCATTTATGGAATGCCAGGCGCCAACTCACAAGACGCTGAAAACGACAAAGACTAATCACCGACTTAAGACACGTTATGCCGCCCTCACTCTTATGACAGAGAAATACGCTCTAAAGAAAAAATACTCGCTAAAGAAAATTGGTTCTCGAAATCTGACTCTCTTATAGGGTCTCCCCGTACGAAATCTGCCTGGCTCCTGCTGCGTCACCTCATTGGCCCAGACTCTACCAGAGGTGCGACCAGAAGAAGCCTTCAGAGGGTTATACGCGGCTTCCCTGGCAACAATGAGAACTTACTCGGCACCCCACAGAGGAAGTATGTCAACACTGCGCAGGACCACGCATCCATACCCCTTTATGACGGCCCGGATAATCCAGAAATTTCAAAAGCGTTTACGGTCGTCGAAATTAAAGCGGCAATACAAAGCATGAGAAAAGGTACCACCCGGGACCCGACCAGGCATCGATAGGGCTGCTCTCTAACCCAAGCGATGACATGTCTCAGTTGCTAGTAGATAAAATGAACCAGTACTGGAACGCCGGAACGCTTCCCAAAGAGTGGAAATTGGCCGAGCTCACTTTCATCCCGAAAGCCGGCAAAGCGCTCAATATTGATAACCTCCGTCCCATATCCCTCACGTCATGCGCTGGTAAGGTGATGGAAAAGACCATAAAAACAAGGCTAACCGAATATCTAGAAGAACAGAACCTCTTGCCTGACACTATGTACGGCTTGCGTCCCCATTTGTCAGCCCAGAACATCCTCCTCCAACTAATACACGAGATTGTCAACCTACCCAGTGGTACCACTCAAGCGGAAAGGGCCATTCTTGCAATTGATTTCAAGGTTGCCTTTGACAATGTTCCGCACTTCACTATCTTGAAAAATTTACGGAAACTTAGGTGCGGTCGAAAATTATATGCATATGTGCGGGACTTCCTTACAGACAGAAAAGTCACTATCCACATAGGAAACCTTAAATCTCCACCCATCACATGGTTAATTTCGCTACACCCCAAGGGGCTGCGCTTTCCCCGCTCCTCTTCAATATCGCCCTCATGCGCCTCCCGGAGGCCCTAAATGAAATTTCTCAAGTCATCATCATCAGCATCATCAGCCTGACTACGTCCACTGCAGGACGAAGGCCTCTCCCATGTTTCGCCAGTTAACCCGGTCCTGTGCTTGCTGCTGCCAATTTATATCCGCAAACTTCTTAATCTCATCTGCCCACCTAACCTTCTGTCTCCCTCTAACCCACTCCCCTTCTCTGGGGATCCAGTTAGTTACCCTTAATGACCAGTGGTATCCTGTCTACGCGCTACATGCCCGGCCCATGTCCATTTCCTCTTCTTTACTTCAACTATAATATCCTTAACCCCCGTTTGTCCCCTAATCCACTCTGCTCTCTTCTTGTCTCTTAATTAAGGTTACACCTACCATTTTTCTTTCCATTGCTCGCTGCGTCGTCCTCAATTTAAGCTGAACCCTCTTTGTAAGTCTCCAGGTTTCTGCTCCATAGCTAAGTACCGGCAAGATACAGCTGTTATATACCTTCCTCTTGAGGGATAGTGGCAAAATACCTGTCATAATTTGAGAGTGCTTGCTGAATGTGCTCTACCCCATTCTTATTCTTCTAGTTGCTTCAATCTCGTGGTTCGGCTCTGCGGTTATTACCTGATAGTCTTTTACAACTTCAAGTGCACTGTTACCTATCTCGAAGCGCTGCTCCTTGCCGAGGTTGTTGTACATTACTTTCGTTTTCTGCAGATTAATTTTAAGACCCACCTTTCTGCTGTCCTTGTCTAACTCCGTAATCATGAGTTGCGATTCGTCCCCTGAGTTACTTAGCAATGCAATGTCATCGGCGAAGCGCAGGTTACTAAGGTATTCTCCATTAACTCTTATCCCTAACTTTTCCCATTCTAGGCTTCTGAAAACCTCCGGTAAGCACGCGGTAAATAGCATTGGGGAGATTGTGTCCCCTTGCCTTACACCCTTCTTGATCGGTATTCTGTTGCTTTCTTTATAAAGCACTATGGTAGCATAATCTCGTGTAGATTTCTTCCAGAATGTATATATATACTTCATCTACGCCCTGATTCCGCAGTGTCTGCATGACGGCTGATATTTCTACTGAATCAAACGCCTTCTCGTAATCTATGAACGCTATGTATTGTGGTTGGTTATACTCTGAGCATTTCTCTATTACCTGATTGATAGTATGAATGAGGTCAATTGTTGAGTAGCCTGTTCGAAATCCTGCTTGTTCCTTTGGTTGATTGAATTCTAATGTTTTCTTTACTCTGTTAGCAATTACCTTTGTAAATAGGTTGTATACTACAGAGAGCAAACTGATCGGCCTGTAGTTCTTCAAGTCTTTGTCATCTCCTTTCTTATGTATTAAGATGATGTTAGCGTTCTTCCAAGACTCTGGTACTCTTCCCGCCAGGAGACACCTCGCAAGTACGTCACGCAATATATGCTGATGACGTCACAATCTGGAGCCGGTCTGGTAACCTGGGTAGATGAAAGAAGCCTTCAACAGGCCGCCTCCATCGTGGAAAAGACACAAGAGTGGTCTGGAGTGCTCCCCAACCAAATCAGAAATCCTAGTATATAGAAATAAGGCATCTGACAATAGATACCTGAACTTACACCTCAATGGAACGCAAATTGAAGAGGTTGAAACCATCAGAATTCTGGGGCCCTCTTCAATAATCGGGGCAACAACTCATTTGCTTTACATAAACTAGAAACGTCCTGCCTACAAATCTCTCGCATGATTAGTCGCGTGGCTAACCGACGACGAGGGATGAAAGAACACGACATATTGCGACTCATTAAGACATTTGTTATCAGTCGCATAACCTATAGCTTTCCTTACCTGAGGGTCTTGAAAGCAGACGAGCACAAAATCGACAGAGTCATACGTGTGACTCTCAAGAAGTCTCTGAACCTTCCCCCGTGGACACTCACGGAACGTCTGCTTCAAATGGGGCTCCACAATACCGTATCAGAACTATTCCATGCACACCACACGAATCAAGTCATGCACCTCGCCATCACTAAAACTGGACGGAAAACACTATCAGAACTTGGCATCGAAGTCCCCATTGAGAGAAGAGAAAACAATGTATCCCACATGAATGGAGGCTGGACTTCATCATCAAACCACTTCCACGCAACATGCATCCTCAGTTCCACGAACATCGACGTTGGGCACGGGCAAAAGTTAACGAAAACTACTGAGATACTGAGGGCGCCTTCTTTGTCGATGCAGCTGGACCAGTGAACGGCAAATATACAGCAAGCGTCAATCATTGTGGAAAACTGGTTGATTGTATATTAGCCCAGGACACGGACACAACTAGTATGGAAGAAGCAGGAATCACCCTCGCCCTACGAAACCCAAGGTGCACCTGCGTTTCAACCGATTCAAAAGCAGCCTACCAAAATTTTTGTAAATGCTACATTGGCCCCGTTGCGCATCGACTTCTTACACAACTCTCGTCCTCACGCTCAGAGGGCGAATGGAATGAGCTGATGTGGATACCCGGCCACCGCGGAGTTAGAGGCAATGAGCTCGCCCATGCCTCGACCGGAGCATTACTCTTCCGGACCTCCGACCCCGGCATATCGCACCCACCCTCGGCTATTCATATGGACCGGCTCCTAACATGGACAGATATTCTAGAACGTCAAAGACTCGAAAGACGGAAACTTCCGCCCCCGGGACCAAAGCTCAGTAAATAATCACAGATATAGCGTGGCGTTGCCTGCAGACCTTGTCTTACCCCAATCCATACACACTGTCCAAGATAGATCCCGACACATACGCACCACAGGGCAGGTTCTGGGCCACTAAAACAGCCACCCTGTACCGCATGGTATGGGAATGCCCACACAATCCCCCTCTACAACCCAGAGCACAGCACAACACTGTAGGGTGGGAGGCAGATATGTCCAGCTCTGATCCGAAGACCCAAAAAGCCCTCGTGAGGCGAGCGAGGACAGCGGCCCGTGCCAATGGGATCTCGGACTAAGGAACCCACTCACCGACATTCGTTCCTCGTCGCAAATAAATGTTTTATTCTCTCTATCTCGCTCCACTTTCGGTGTGTGCTCTAGTATGGTAGGAGACCACTAGGTGGTCGTGCTTATATAGAGGTAGGGTGGCTAGAATGGGGAGGTGTGATGACCGGCCTCCGGAGGCTGGCCCAAAAGCGCGTTCCTGCCGTGCGGTGGCGCTACCGGTGGGGGCGCTGTGCTTTTCTCGCGTCGTCTACTTGCCTCTGGGCGGGTAAATGATTCGACCGCGCTCAGTTTTACCGCTGTAGTCTTTTCAATTATGTTGTTGACGTCGAGAAACTTGCACGTGTAATCTACAAGCGCAAACCACGCAGCCGATACAGAGCGTGGGTTTCGCGGCCACTTCTTGCGAGGTGGGCGCGCTTGTCACGCGAAAAATAGTTTAGAGGAATCTCTCCCGCAGACCAGCAGGTGGCAACAACCCTGCGTGTGTCGCTCGCATATTTGTTATACATTTTCGATTGCAATAGTACTTTAAAGAGTGGAAGTCAATGCAGTTTTTATGCAGTGCGGCAGAAGAATGCAATAAAGTACAAGACTACAAGACTGGTGGCTTGATACAAGTTTATTGGAAACAGTACTCTAAAACATTACATAACACAGGGCTTCACCTTCTTGGCTTTATTCTGCACAGCATGCTGGTTTAGCCCTTTCAGCAGAAAATGAACACGCGTAATGCTGTAGAACCTGACAACCGATGTTGTTAAAGAAGCTGAATACTCACTGCAGCCAATTTACCTGGAAGAAAAAATACCTGGAAGAAACAACAAAATGGGCGACATGTGAAGTATATGAAATAATTTTTCACAGTTGTGATATGCCCAAGACGTATGTACCAAAACACAACATACCTTGTGACACAGATCCATCACACACAGCGGAGAACAGGCCATTTGCTGACAATGTTGTGCAGTCAGACACATCTAATCGCTTAAACTCGTTGGTATTTCCCACTCCACAACACACAGAGAGTTTTTCTGCATACACCAGAAGCTCTTGGGCCTCTTCCTCAGACTCAACGGTGCGCTGACAGTGAAGGTGGCCAGCCAGGAAAATGGTGCAGGAGGGTGAATTTCGCTCTCCAATTTCGAACACAGCTATCTTGTTGAAGGCAACAGGAGGTACTTTGTTTTTATGATGTTCAGCTGTTTGGTAACTCGCTATGTTTTTGTTTTGGAATGTCTGACGTGACCAATACTCCGATGGTAGTCGAAGACCAAAAATGAAGTGTTTCCGAGGTACTTCATCGTTGACTATGTCCAGTTCGTCATGAGGAATGAGCTGAACCGATTCGCGTTCTGAATCGTCAATGTCCTCGCGGCTCTTCTTTGCAGGCACGGAAGAGCCCTGTCCCATTCTCCTCTTCCTCTCTTTTGGCAGAGTTTTCGTCATATACTTTGGAAGGTTCGGGAAAATTGTTGGAATAGCACTCTCCTTAAGGGCAGGCACATCGCGTGGTATATGGACCTCCTTTCCATTCACAATGTGCACGTAGTGTCTCATGATAAACCTGAAAACATAATAAAAAGTGAGCGTAGCCTCTGTAATGAAGACACTTCGGATTTCCAAGCAACGAAACAACAATTAATGCATGTGCTGCAGCGTTAGGTGACACACATCTAGCCGCGGGTCGATGGAGGCAGAACGCAAAACGCGCCCACGTGGAGCAACATGCCAATGTAAGTACAAGAACAACCGATCATCTGAATTAGTCTGGCTCTTTCCACTGCACTTCTGCTGCTCATGACCCGTGTGTCACACCGGGTCAGTGTGTTAACTTGTAGAAACCTCAACTTTTCTATATGCTTAAACATGTACGAATTCCATACGTACCTTGGGTCAAAATGCCTTTCGCAAACTGCAGAATTCTCTTGCAGTGGCTTGTCGGCCCTTGGTATGGCACGTGCCCACTTTTCAAATTCATCCTCACGGGCAGGTGCACGAAAGAGAGACAGTCTTTCACCGCAGGACTTGTAGCCGGCGTCGCAACCTGGCACAAAGCACCACCTCTGCGTTTTCTTTTCCCCGTCGACGGCATTCTTCAGAGCGGTTCAAAAATCGACGACAACCGCTGACATCATCTCCTTCAAGAAATCGGGAAGCGATAGAAAAAGCAGGCCGTACTTCGCGAACAGCGACAGCTTACTTGCGCTGCTCCGTCACCAACGAGACACGAGCAACACATGCTCACAGTCGGCACATGCCAACAGCGCCCCAGACTGACGCGCCAAATTTCCCCCCAGCGGCGAGAACGCGCAGAGGGGCCTCGCTAGGCAAGAGGCCGCCGCCGCAGTCATCACACCTCCCCATTCTAGCCACCCTAATAGAGGCTCGCTCTCGGCGCGCTTCATTTTTCCTTTACCGGACATCACTTAATGCGCGTCGATACCGCAACCCACTATGAACACCGCAGAAGTCAATGTGATGGCGCGGAGGGCTCACAATGCGGCTGAAGAACGTGTTTGCCATCAGTACCCTTCTCGACCTTTCCACTAGATCCTATAATTCCAGATCCTCTGGCCTTGTACGTTACGGATCACAAAGCCATGTTGATAAAAGGAAAACGTACGTTCGTACGAGCTTATGGGATCCGTAAATGAGTTCTTGAACAAAATGTATATATTGCAGCAGTATGTAAATATCTGCAAATAGTACATTGATACTTAAATAATAAACATTGCGTATGTAACGTGTTATGCAATCTCACCCCAACTCTCGCGTCGCGTCCTTATATGGTGAAGATTGGGCATATGTACAGTGGATTTGCAGTTTACCAGATGTAACCTCTAGAGCAAGCTCCTTCATCATCATTCACTTCATGAGTATGCGGGATTTTTTTATCGCACAGGCTGGAGGCTAAAAGCGCTCTAGCCTTCCTTGACGAGACAGTCTCGTAACGATAGTTATAGCGCAAGAAGAAAATGACGACACAGAGACAAAAAGGACACGAAAGACAGAGCTCAGTCCTTTTTGTCTCTGTGTCGTCGTTTTCTTCTCGCGCTATAACTATCGTCACGCCATACCAACTAGCCCAAGCTGCCACACTTCTAAGTCGCGTAACGTTCCAAAATCGCGCGCATTTTTCCGAAGTGCGGCGGCGAATCGTGCGCGCGTGCTGGCCACACTGTTGGGTCGCCTATCTCAATATGGCCGCCGTCGAAGTCGTGAAATCGAAATCGTTGTTAGGAACGTGCATCGAAGTGACCTGCTGAGTGTCACCGCCTATAAGTTTCTGCCAGCGCTTGTTTTTCTCGTTGCCATTCAAGCCAGACGGAGTGTTGTGCACGACCGAGGTTTAAACTGCCATAATTTGGCTCTTCTTTTTTTTTCTCTCTCTTCCTCGCGCCATCAAGGCCGTCCGACGTAGAAAAAAAAGAAAACCGACGTTTGGGAGTTCTCCTACCTGCTTGGTGGCATCGTGCGCCCGCCTGAGAGCGAAAAAAAAGTAAGCGATCCGTTCTTTTGCACAGCTCGGAGTACCCTAAACAAGCTCTGTGACGGTATGTGAAATGAAAGGGGCGGGCGGGGTCCTTTAATCGTTAAATCGAGCTGCGGCTGTGTGCGAGGCAGTGCGTTCCAAGCGTGGTTTCGCGCTGTGCGTACCTACGTGGTATGTTGGTTCGGGTATTTAGGCAGCCGCCCGGCCTTCAAGCATAATCGATCGGCGCTAGCTCTCCCCCGAATTTCCGCCTACAAAACTTCGCTGTGCATTCTTTTAACCAAACACCGTCGGAACTGCGAAAGCTATATGCGCCGCGAAAAGGTCGCTTACCCGGCTCTTCATAAATCTCACCGGGCAGGGTAGCTAGAGTGGTTCCAGTTATTTCTTTCCAACGCATCTCGCGTTATTTGCATGAGCGCGGCGTTGTGACGGCGATTTCATTGCTCTCCGCCAGTTAAACGAGTTAGTTCTCCGGTCACGCCTCTTGCACGTCATGTGCCGCGGACTTTGCTCGTTTCCAATTCGAGCAATAAACACGACTGCCGCGTACTTTACCCTTTGCGCGTGCTAGTGTAGACGGCGCATCTCCGATTTCGCTGTAGCGACTGGCATCCGAGTGGCTACCCACGGCTCCTAGCGTTGTTTCCCGTTTTGCGTGGGTGAAATATTGCTGGCAAGTCTCGTAAATACAAAAGGCGCTTCGTTATTTAGGGTTTTAGCCTAATTGGGCTTCTAATCACCAGAATTTCTATACTGTCGAAGTTCTACTCGCTATTCTATTGTGGGGACAGGTGAACTGCTGCCGTGCGCAATTAAATGTATAATGACCTGGCTTGACGAATATCTAATACTTCTGAACTCTCTTGCCTTCAAATGTGTGAAACGTAACACGTGTTGTCTGCACACTCGCTGAAAGGCAGGGCTATGGTGCTTACAACGTTTTGTTAACACCATAATTGCTAACTAATTTGTTCTCCTCATATTTGATTGACTTTTGTCTTTACAAATGTCGTCCACACTGTGCTCTTAATTTCTACACTGCTGATGATGTTGTAATGTCATTGACTGCTTGAATGTGACGTCACTTAGGCATCCCATCACTTCTATACTCCTCCAACTTGGTAGTTAAGATGACTTCAACGACAGAAACTGATGTAACGACAACAATGTTGTCAATGTCAGGCATGCTAGCTGTCGCAGTGACGGCGTCACTTATGATAATCCACGTGACATGTCATTTGACGGTTAGGATCACCCTGGTGCAATGCATCTTTGAGACAGTTGCACGTGACCTCTCACAGGTAGCTTATTACCTTGGCACTGTTAAGTACGGCAGTTTAAGTTACTTTTGTGGGAGGGGTCTTTAACAATGCTCGCATGTGACGTAATGGATGTAGGTTTCAACCTTGCGACTACTATAACCTGGCGGTTCAAATTGCCTTGGTGGGAGGCATCCACAAGACAGTGCACGTGATGTAATGCATGTACTGTAAGGTGGTGGTTTGAATCACCTCAATGTGAAGCATCTGCAAGATGTCTTGCATGTGGTGTCATGCACGTTGCCAAATACCTTGCTGCAACTGTAATGTGGCAGTTTAGAAGCTTGGTCTACATTCCCTGTAAGGCATTGCATGTTATGTCCTGCTGCATGGTACCTATAATATTACTGTGCAACTACATAAAGTGCCACTTTGGACTTCCTCATTTTGAGGCATCCATAAGATTGATAGCTTGCACATTACGTCATGCATGCAGCTGACCACCGGGCTGTTCCTCTGCCATGGTAACTGGTCCTTCGAAGATCACGGCGATGCAAGCCTTCTATGCTTTAGTAAGGCTATGCTGTGCTTGGCGCAAGTATTCCGGCGCCAGATGCTTATATGTAGAGATGTTATTAAATATATTTGGAACTTTTTGTGATATTTGGGAACCTTCAACTTTGTGCAAGCTCTCAGTCTTTTTCATGAAATACACGTATTACCCAGGAATGCTTTTAAGAAATGGTTGCTGGATATACCCAGACAAACTTGCTTGCATCTAGGAAAGCACACTCTCCATGCATATTATTTTTGTATTTCCGAAATAGGTAGGCACAAAGAAAGCAAACACACTGTCATCTGTATCGAAAGGATACGTTAATGCATCTGGAACAGTGCAACTTGGTACCTTAGTTTACAGATTATTCGAAATTTTAACAGTTGTAATGATTTTGCAAAAGCCCTTCTTAAAGATTAGTTGTGAATGTTTTTAAGGCTGTGTATCATATATCAGTTTTGTCTACTCTAAATATAATATCAATTTTGTGTACTCTAAATGTATGATTAAGTGCAGCTTACAGATATGTTACTTTCTAACTGCTAAATCAAAGCTGTGAGATGGATAGTTTCTTTTAAAATGTTCAGCAACTTCTAAAACGAAAAACATAGGCAGCATTGATGAAAAAAAAAAAAAAAACTGTAGTCGATTGATTCAACAAACCTCAGCATTGTTTGTTTAGTGCTTCCCAAAAAACAATTACTCTATTTATTTGAAGTTAAGTGGGAGGTTTGGAGCTTAATTTCAAATTAAACTAGTAATAGACTAGTGTCACTCAGCTGAAACTAATGTTTACTTGAAAACTTATTGGCTGGTTGAAGAGTGCTATTTTCTGGATACAAATCTTGTAAAAGTTTATCAAGCGTAGTCGGGTTCACTGGACAGACCTTTTTTTCCCGTGCCCTTCGCTCTTTCAAGTGGGGAATGAAATGGTTTGTTGATTGTCTGACAATTGCTTAAATATGACCTCTGCCATGTCGTTAAACTTGCGATACCGTCCTGTTTGATTGGCAACGACGAGGGCATGCCTTCTTAGTTTGGCTGGTCACAGCATAATAATTCGATGCTTTGCGTTGGGGAACTTAGCATCATTAAGGATAGCGCTTCAGTGCCAATCAATTGCGGTTAGGTTCATTCTCAATCTTGAAGCAGCTAGTGCAGGGTGCATATTTGCAACTTAAAATTTTTTTTGTTCGAGGTGGGTCAAGTGATTTGGTTCTTATGCCCATGCTTTTGTTCGAATGTAGATGCCTGGCCCTCCCTTCAGACTCTGATTTCTCAGTAGACTTTAACCCCTTTAGGATTAATCTTGTACTCCAGCATTTGTTTTGTGTGTTTTCTCAGCCATGGAAATTGCAGCTGATGTCTTTTTACTATGCTACACTTCAGCAAACATCTAGATTTAAGCATACTTTAGTTCTTCGTTTTTGTGCTATTTTAGGTAATAAAGACTAATCTTTCACAGCTTTTTTTTTTGGTCCGTGTCGTAGTCATTTTTAGATACCATAATTAATTGCTTAATCATTATTGTTATCGCTTGAAGCCATGGGCTGGCAAAAATCGACTCGCTTAAATACATTGTGTTTAGGGCCCACTCAGACTCTTCAGAACTTTTCTCAACGGGACTCACGTGGAGTCAGGCTGCTCGCTGGATCTTATTTAGTCCAAGTCTGCTCACAAGAGAGTTGGCAGGCTTACGCTTGTAGCTGTTGCCATAAACTGCCAGTATTGAGCATGTGTTGTTACTGGCTGTTCTTCATTCATTTTGGCTGAGGCCTTGTGAGGACAGCACACAGACCTAGGGATGTCTCCAATTAGGAGGAAGAGGGTGTGTCGGCACCCCCCCCCCTAACAACCCCCAGACTTAATGACGAGGGGGACTAGCCTTGCCCCTCCAGGGCTACATACTTAAGATGGTAATTAGTTATTTCATTTTGTCGTAGACATGTGTTCTAATGTTGTATCAAACTTTAAACAGGCTGTCAAAATTTTATCACATCCATGACAAGTTTACTTTGTTTACATCGCTATGAAAAGGTATGCCTTTGCTTAAACCTGTGCTTTGCTATTTTGACTTGGTTTTCCCACCATCACTAGCACAATTCTGAAATCTTGTTGAGCTAACCTTTTGAAGCATGTGGCCCACACGGGGACATCGGTTTTAAAGGGTCACTGAACAGCAAAAAATGATTTTTCGTGTATTAGCAAAGCACAATTTCACAATCCCGAAAACACCACTCTTACTGTGAGACAACACTTGGCAAGCGAGGAAACACATGAAAAGAAAATTATAGTGGAGACGCCACCTCGAGATTTCCACGTCAAACATCGTGACTTCATAGATTTTGAAGGCGCCTACTGGGACATACGTAGCTGATATTTGATAAAAATAAAGTAGGTCGTCATTTGTGGGTGCCATAGGCATAGCATATGAAGTTTCAGAAAATTTCGTCGAGCCTATGTCGTGAAAACGCGTAAAATACACTTTGAAATCTCTGATGCCACGTGGGGAGATTTCAGTGCAAAATTAAAAAATTAAACTACAATCTTGAGTTTCTCCTCTATCAATGAACTTACGATTGTGAAACTTGTGGAATTAGTGTGCTCAGAGTACAGTCTATCAATCTAAACAAAGTCACTGTGTCTCTTTAGTGCCTTTTTAAAACTGGCTAATGCATGTTTGTATACAATGAGCTTACGATTACTGTCTTGCCCCATTGCTATAGCCTTCGTTTTGTTTCACCTTTGAGATCATTGGCCTCTTTCGAAGAAGGCCTCTGCTTTGAAAGCACTCTATGACAATTAAGAACGAGGAAAAAACAGGCATCACTGCATCTCAGTGATGCAATCTCAATAATCCAGCGACTGAGAGGGTACTAAGTGAAAGGACATGAAACGTGCACAGACATTTCAAGTTGGGCAGAAAAGGAGCAAGAAAGGAAGGTGAGGCTATGGAGTCTAAAGTGGCATAAAGTGAAATGAAAAAAAAAAGAGTAAACAAAAAGAAAAAGGTGCATCCTTGCTTTATCACTACGTAGCATTGTTATCTGAAAGAAGGAAGTCTGGAATGGCGTTCATTGTCCTGGCCTTGAGGTCAGTAACAAGGATGTTGTCTACGCGTGTCGGAATGAAAATGGTCGTTTCGCATCGTCGTGTCCTTTTCATCACTGCTGCTGCACTTCGTTAACTCATACATTTGGGGCCAAAAAGTTGCTGCCCTGTCCTTCATTCTCAGTCTGCTCGTCTTTCCCCCTTAATTTCAGTCGCGATTCATGGCCAGCGGTCGTGCTTACACTTTTCTTAAGGCATTTGCTCTGTGGGAGAGCATATAATTCTTACATGTTTTGGCGTCTTTCTGCTGGAGGAACACTAGATGGGAAAGCGTTTCTTTCTCGTGTTAGTTGATTGCTCTATCACGATTCCGAGATTGCCGCACTTGCTGCGAGAGAACGTCCAGAAAGAAAATACTTTTGGGGGACGTTTGCATGAAATTCCCACATCCAAACTCCGCAATGTTATGTTTTCACGGCACCTACTGGGTCCCACGTGGTTCCTGACCAGTAAAAATGAAACTTGTAGCCCCCAAGGTGGCCGGAGACTTGACCTATCGTGTTTAGGAAATTTCCTTCGAGCCGATGTTCCCAAAATACAAAAAATGTACGTTTTAAATCCGTGACGCCACACGCGGCGATTTCGGTGCCAAATTTAAGTGGGATTTCGAGCTTGAATTTATCCTGTGTTAAACAACCTATGATTATGAGATTGAAATTGTTACAGTTCTCATTTCACTGAAGTGTCTGCGGTAAGCATGTGTGTTGCACTATTGTGTAGCTGTCATCGTAAAAAAAGACAGGCATCTCTGCCAGTGACAGTAGAAAAAGTTTAACTTGTGCTTCATTTGTTTTGGTGAAGTTTGCAAAAGGCAGAGCGTAATTTTATTTGGTCTGTGAGGTTGGTAGTTGCCCTGTTGGTGCTATTACCTGTAGTTTTTGTCTTCAAGTACAGTGTTGTTTGAGGTAATAAATTTTGCACGAGTAACCAACTTTTTATGGGAAGCTGTTTTCTGTACGAAACTTACTTCCAGTTTTAAGGCCTTCCGTGTCTCTGATTCGATTTGTGGTAATGATAAATCAAGCAAACTTACACAAGTACACTTGTACATCTAAACATTTCCTTTTGTGTTGCAAATAAGTAATTGGCTGTTTGCTTATTCTTTCTAGCTTCCCAGCCTATTTAAGCTTGGGGCGCCCTAGTGAGCTAGGTGGTTATGCAGGTCTATATGATCGCAGTGCACAAAAGCTTCATAATTTGAACCACCAAGAATGTCTGCTCTGTCAGTCCATGTTTAACAAGCTTTTGCGCGCTTCGATCGCGTAGACTCGCTCACAGCACTACGCATCACCGCTCTCGTGGCCGCCAAAGCCGGCTCCCTATCGTTTGTTTGGCCTTGTCAGATCAGTCGACTCTCGAGCATTTTCACGGTCAGGAACGTACGGCTCTTGCAGTGCAGCCAAGTTCTTATATTTTTTTTTCTCGTTGCGCTTTGATATTGTTGTTTGGGTGCACAGATAATGGGGCGACTCCACTATGGGCACCTGTTATTATCTATAACATGCTCTCCCAATCTCTTTGAGGGCACGAGACGTTCTCTCGTGGAGGATACGTGCCGTTGCGTCGTCTGAGTTGCGATTGCGTCGCGTGCACGTTTTTTGTCATCGTCACGTGTTGAGTTGCCCGCACGGTGCATGGGACCATCAGCAGAGCTTGTCGTGTCAGTCATCGGGACGTGAAGCAGGCAGGAGGGGGTAATCTGTATAAAGTATCATTCGTGCTCTTAGCTCTTTCTCAAAAGTTTTACGCGAGATGCTGCTTTCAGTTGCCCTCTGTTGCTGCTATCGAAGGAGACGCAGGAATGCACAACGACAAGAGCTGGATGCAAACGAAGTATTCTCATTTTTAATTTCCAGCTTTAGCTTGCCCTTCATTAATTCGTGTTTCGAAAAACGAGCTCTGGCTCGCACCAGCTGTTAAACCGATGTAGTTGCCAAAACAATGGTGGTGCAAGAAATTGGGCTATGTTAAGGCACATTTTGTTGGATGTGCTGAGCTGCTATTCTTGTTATGCTTTTTCATAGGGCATCCCAGAAAGCGGTTACGTAGGTTCCCCAGATGAAAAAAAAAAGTTTGAATTTGCCTGCTGGAATATTGAGCCCTTCAAGCTGGACGGATAATCTAGTTTGGTAATTCAGTTATGTAGCCCTATCAATATGCTTGAATTTCATAAGTATCCAACTGGAAGATACAACCAAACTTTTGCCGGTAGCAGACAAAGTTCCTGCAGGATATTCCTTATCGAACCATAAGTCTTTCTTTGTGGGCACATAAGCCAGGTAAAAAATGGCACCTAAATGCATTTAACAAAACTTGCTTTAAAAAATAACACAATTTTTCACACCATCACACCTTTGGCAGCCACGTCAGGTTTAACAAAGCTGGTGCGTGGGGCAGCTTGTTTCGCGATACACAATTTAATAAAGCGCAAACCAAACCTGGAAAATGAAAAGCAGTCCTCTGGTCATGCTCACTTTGAAATATTTTTCGTTAGAGTATCGGAGAATTAACGTGTGGGAACTTGGTAAAATATGTTTTCTTAGGTGCAGTTTGTTTCTGTTCTCGTCCCTACGTTAATTCGCATAGACTGGTGAAAGCGATGATGTGCTCCCGCTTTGTTTTCATTTCATTGTATTGTTCAAATGTCAGTGCCACAGACAGGAGATAATTGTCCTCACAATGCTAATGGAGGGACCTGACGAAACAGAACGGCGCAGGAAAGAAAACAGAAGCGAGCACAGCTAGAATAATCGCAAATGCTTGGCCCATGGCGGACTCTTTGAAAAAGTTGAATATGTTGATTCTTTTGGAGTCATTGTTTTGCACCTTTATTTTTCACCTGTGGATCACCTATGGTTTGCTTTTTCCAATAGCTATTTGTATTTTAATTTGACCAGCTTGACATATATTCTCTCCTAGTTTTGTTTTTCTAACTCCTCCTGTTGACAGCCTGTTTTGTGAAACATCACTTCAATCAGCTATTTCTACTTGATGTAATAGACTGTTCCAAAAAAGTTTAGTTGTCAGTGAACTTAATCCTGCAAAGTTGAGGCAGCTGATTACTAATTGTAGTGAATGTAAATAGTAAGTCAGTTGGTAGTTGCATTTTTCTGATAGCTGTGCTTTAATTGCTTCAAGCACATTGCATGAAATTTGGCTTCGTTAGTTTCCGAGTTTACATCTCCCCTGTGTCTGATGGCTTGCTGACGACTTCAAAGAGACATTACATAGGTTTGATAAGCTGTGTTTGTAAGTCGTACTTTTACAATAGTGGAACAGCCTTGCATGTGGGTGGAGGAAGCTTCATAACTTATAATTCACAAAAGTGGAAATATTTAAATACTGGGTACAGCGTGCCATGAAATTTACACACCAACCTACTGTAGTGTGTCACTAGTGTAGATAATTATCTGCTTAGAGAAGGAACCACTGGAGTATACCCCCCCTCCCTTTCTTCCAGGCGATCATGTTTTGAGGGCATTTGCTGTGCTTAGAATACAATTTCGTGCAAGAAACGGTCCACCCAAGACTTCGAAACCCTCATTACTCCGACGTCACTGCGAATGTTTTGATACAGAAGTCAGTGGGGAAGCTTCTCTCTTAATAGTAAACCATCTTCTGTCAGTTTCATATCATTTCACTCATATTTACAAACTTTTGTTGTGCTGTATGCAATATCAGCCATAGTACTGTTTCAATGCAAATACTCTTGGGAAGGCAGGAAAAGATGGGAAAATGAAAAAAAAAAAAAAATGGTCACACTGTCTGCTCTGAAGTTGCTGCACCAGCACACCATGCCCTCATGTATTTTAAAGAGACACTGAAGAGAACCAACGGGTTGTTTGAGAACCCTAATGTCAACTTTTCACTATCATAAGTTCATAATTAGTGGCACAAATTAAGGTTGACGTTCTATTTTAAAATTTTGAGCTGAAATCTCCGTGCGTGATGCCAAAATTTCAAAATGTATTCTTCATTATTTTGCAAAATTTTTTCAACGAAATTTTTTGAAACTTCGTTTGCTAGGTGCTAGGCACCCCCCACGGATGACAATGTACAGGGGGTAGTCAAAAGTTCCCAGGCCACTATCCCACGTATTCCTGTGGGAGCATGGCTGGGGGGAACTTTTGACCCCCTCATTGTACTTCATTTTAATCGATTAGAAACCGGAAGACACTTTCAAAGTCTATGACGTCACAGGGTTTGGTGCAGGAATCTCAAGGTGGTGTCCCCACATGCATTTTTTCTCGCACGTTTTCTTGCTTGCCAAGCGTTGTGTTGCAGTAAGAGTGGTGTTTTTGGGATTGGGAAATTGTACCTTATTATTATGTGAAAAATCTTTTTCTTCTTTAGTGTTCCTTTAAAAGCATCTCCTAGGTCATAGTTAATTCTTTATGATTAAAATAGTATAGCACTTTGGAAACGTTGAAGTTGTGACGTACCAGAGTTAGGACATTAACCAGAAATTTTGAAAAAAAACCTCTTTCACTTTCCTTGCCATAATAAATTTATGATCGTCGTGAAATAGCTTCAAATGGTTTAACATCTTACTTTGTTATTTTTTAGTGCTGTTGATTGTCTGGCGGCTTCTGGTGTCACCACAAATAAATGGAAACTAGTGAGATCAGTTTGTACGAGCCAATCAAGATGTTCCCTACTGCCTTAAGAATACTTTCAAACTGTCTTGATCATGGTTGATCTTTCTTTTCTCTTACCCTCCCCTTTGACTAGCATTAATTTTTTTTGGTTTAACATTCCCTTCAGCAGTGACATGTATGATTCTACACATCACCTGTGAGGATGCTGTTCAATGCCTTTAGCTGAGCAAGTCAACACGCGCAAGGACTGTTATTATGCCTACATCATTGCTCGAGTTACCTGAAGAAACATGTGGTCCACGACGTGGCTCTATAGGTTAATGCTTCAATACCACTCGCGAATGCACTCAAAGATTCCAGAGAAAGGTGCAGGACAACTGCGAAACTTCGACATCCCGCGATGTCCAGCAGTTGTCCCACGCCATTTGCTTCTTAGTAGTCATCGCACATGTTCACTAGTAATATGGCAGCATTCACTTATGGAGCCACGTCACGCACCATGTGTAACTTCAGCGAGGTCTAGACGTGATGTGCACATGATGGCACAGCAACAACGCCTTGTTTAACTTCTGTGCTGTGTGTTGCTGCAGAGGACCACTTCGTTGAAGACACTACAACATTTGAGGAGTTTATTCACCGGGAGCTGCACCAAAACAAAAGTATTCGTTTGGAATTTAATCGATAACGAACTATGTTTTTATTTCAAGTGCGGAAGTCACTTGTTCTTATACAAGGATGAAACAAAACTGACTTCACAAATAATAGATCTGTAATTACTCATTAATTAATTATTTACTGAGAAATGCACTGATCGGCAAAAAGAAGAAAAAACGCAGGCAGACGAATACAGCACTTACGCTTGCCAGTTCATGTCTGCACTTCACCCCCCCCTCCCCCGTCCTTCTTGTGCCATGCCTATTTTTCTGAAGCAATGAACCAACTGGCTCGGCTACAAGCCATGTTATTCCAAATGAAAACTGTGAGTGGAAAAAGAATCAAAAGACTAATTGAACGGCGCAGTGTCGAATACGTCATATTGGTTGGTTACATGTGTAGAAAGACCAGTGAAGCAGGCTACCTTGATGAGCAGTATGTTGCTCAGAATGTGTGCATATGAAAGGAACAGAAATGGAGGCTTGCGGTTTGGCACTGACGGTGCACCTGCACCTCCGAGGCATCCCGTGGAGTTCTTTATGACTGTGCGGTGTGGCCGTGCCGCTCTGGCGCGCAAGTGTTTGGCACGTGTTTCACGACCTCTGCTGGGCGTCAATGCCTAAACGCATTCCCAGTGTGCCTGACACACAACGGTGCTTTCGATTGACCCAGGGCACTGCGGCCAGCCAGGAAGGTGCGGGCTGCCACGGCAGGATGTGGACGGTGCGTCTGGAGGGAGGTCCGCGCCGCGTAAACCACGCGGCCGTGGCCATCAACGGCAAGGTCTACTCGTTTGGTGGCTACTGCACCGGCGAGGACTACAATACCCGCAAGCCCATTGATGTTCATGTCCTGAACACAGGCAAGAGTTTCTCCGCTCACTCTTGTCTTGACTAGGGAATTTGTGCTTCTCGGTTGAGGGTGGATCCCACGTGTCATGAGTTTGTCGAAATCGGAAGTCTCCGGCGGGGAAATTTCACACTGCTGAACACGTCATCTTTCTTGTGGTTTTGAAAGAACTTGAAGAAACCCAATAGAACACCAAAAAAGGAAAAATACTGAGAGGCAGAGACAGGGAACACAAAAGGGTGTCTGCGTTGACCGTCTGTGCCTCTCTGTTTTTCTTTTTTCGACGTTCTATTGGCTTTCTTCTAACTACATACCAACTTGCCCGACAAGCAGCACTTTTGAAAGAACCTCTGTGCATAATTATACACTTGAAACCTTATATGCTGTGAAACACTTATGAAGATATCTTTTTGATACTAAATGAAATTCTGTTAGTACTACTTGATCCTGTAAAACCTGTAACGTCAAATAAGAGTCCATGATGTGCTTTTGCATGAGATCTGAGACCAACCAATGTCTGCTTTAGTTTGTTGAAAATCTTGCAGTTTGGGTAGCATTACATTTGGCATTTGCATCATATCCACTATAATGTAGTCTATATAGGTGCATATATATATATATATATATATATATATATATATATATATATATATAGATATATATATATATATATATATATATATATATATATATATATATATATATATATATATAGTCCTGTAGATCCTCCGTGAGCGGTCACAACGTGATTTATTTCGACGTTTCGGCCTAGAGTCTGGCCTTCATCAGGATTAAAGGCACAGTTTGTTGGTGCTTAGCTTTATACAATCTCAAATCAGAGGGAAAAGAAAGAGCAAAAAGACAAAAAAAAAGAAAACAAAGGAAAAGAAAAGAAAAAAAAAGAAGACAAGGTGGACTCTCCTCGGGCGCCCCCCCTTCCACTCTTTCTTCCTCTTCCCCCTTCATCTCTCTCCCCTTTCTCCCCTTCACCTTTTTGATGTCAGCGGTCTGTGTATGCTTCCTTTCACTAACGCATTCCGCCCGACCAGACGGCACCTCCTGGCACTGGCGGTTCAGTGTGGGACAAAAAAGAGCTTTTTTAGGAAGTTCTAAGTTTTTAACTACTCGGAGCCCCGTCAACATTTCGTCGTAGAAAGAGGGGTGCCGCGTATTTCGGCAGAAGCTGGTAATCGGTCATTTTAGGAAGTTTTAAGCCTTTAACTACTCGGCGCCCCGTCAACATTTCGTCGTAAAAGGAGGGGTGACGCATGTTGCGGCAGAGGCTGGTAAGCGGGTGCAATGCGAATTCCTTGCCCGCTTCTGGATTACGCGTGTAGTGGTGGCCTCCCAGCTGTGCACAGGGTTGCTGTTGGACATGTCATGCATGGCACAATTGATTGGGTAGTAAAATAAAACTGAAAACAGACGACAGCTGCACTTAGGAAGAGTAGTTACACTTGGAATTGTTTTGAGTTGTCCAGTGCCCTTCGCAGCTGCAGTGCCGTGAACTCAGTTACTATTTTCATTATTGCCGTCATTGTTTTCTGATGCTTTAATTGCTGCAAGTCTACCAGGATTCTCATTTATTTCTCTATCGAGGGTGTTAAATCGGTGGATCCACCGATTTAACACCTATATATATATATAGGTGCTACTCATTGCTCAGTCGGACACAGTAAAATGTCATTGCGGTTCATCATAATCCTAATTGATCAAGGTCCTATCCCCATATCCACAGAAATTGGCATTGATAAATAACACAGCACTGCAAGGACATCAGACAATGGCTCAAGAAATATACGGACAGAGATAGGTTGCTTGTCCCATAACCTGTGCCATCTAGTACATAAGCAAGCCGGTGGCGGCTAGTTGTCTTTGCCCGAAATAACCGTGGCTCAAATAGGCCCGATCCTAGCACTCACCTTAGACGGCTAAATAGGCAGCTACGTGGACAGCAGCCAGATTTAGTATCATTCTACTTGTGACAAAGACCGCCAAAATAGATGACTTCGTGAACACGATATCGAGGTTGAAAAGGTTGCAGGTTACCTCGTCGATTCAAGCAAAGGGATGCTCTGGTAGAAGGCTTCTGAAACTGCTGGCAAGGTCGTCTGCTGACAGCGAAGTGTAGTTTTGCTTACTTGTGGGGGTTAAAGTAAGATGCGTTGTTTTTTTTTTGTAGATTTAAACATAAAGGAAGGAAAAGAACGCCTTTATGTGTTTCTCTTCACTTTCTCTTGTAGACATGAAGCGACATCTTTTGAACTCATTTTATGACTTGAAGGCGAGTAAGTCTCGAAGGAGCCTTCTCAAACCTTGTGGTTGGCTATTCATCGTGCTGGGCTTATTTAAACACGCCCTCATATTGTATAAAAGTGGGGTTACCTTGGCCCAACTGGCAGTGTTACTCATGTTTTTGATTAATATGTACTGACACTCGACGATGCTAGATTTTGCGAGCCATGATCTTTTGATGAAGCAGCCCATTGAAAAAGAAAAAAAAAAACACACAGAAATAAAAGATATACACAAGCTCTGTGTTTGCCTCCATTATGTGTGTGCATCTGTTTTCTTCTGTGCGCTGCTTCATCAAAAGATCTCTGTTTTGACTTGGCTTGTCTGCTCGTGCAGTGTCCCTCCGATGGGTCCTGGTGCAGACCCAGTCGCAACCCGACGACGTGCCCTTCCAGAGGTATGGTCACACTGTCATGGGGTACGGAGACTACGCCTACCTGTGGGGCGGTCGCAACGATGACGGAGCCTGCAACACCCTCTACCGATTTGACACCAGTGAGTTGTTGGCTGTTGTGGGGTTGAGTGGAACTTAAGAGGACTCTAAAGTGAAATGGGGAATTGATTTAAATAGAGAAATCATACTGTGAAAACCCTATGTCAATTTCACCATTATATGTTGAAGGACAAAACAGAGGTCAATGTTCATTTTTAAATTTTGCTCTGAAAGCTCTGCCCTTGCCATCGCAAATATAAAGTGTACTTTGATGACATTGTGTCAGTGAAATGTCCTGAAGCTCAATATGCTAAATGTCCAAACCCCTCAGAAGGTAGTCTACATCATTCGTGCCTACCAGGAACTTTGTAGGCCCTAGTAGATGCTGTCAAAATCTGGGACCTCATGGCGAATGGCGTGGGAATTTAAGGGTGGCATCTCCACCTGCATTTTTTTTCTTATCTCGTTTACTAAGCATGTGCTTTTGGTCAGGGCAGTGATTTCGGTATCGTGAAAGTAGTTTACTAGCACAAAAATAGTAGTTTCCTCTTTGGTGTCTCTTTTAGAAGTTGACCAAAGCACAGTAGGGCATTGTCTCTGTGACTAGGGAAAGTTTTGCTCACGCTCCTGCCAGTATTTTTCCGACTGTGGTGTTGCCATTTGTCTGACTCATGGCGTCGGTCTAAAGTGCGTGACCGTTGGGGCATTTGAGTTTGCATATGCTTGTGAGGTGGAACTGCTGCTTAGCTCTGAAGTTCTGCTATACTGAAGTTCGCTAATGTTATTAGGGCTGTATTTCTTGAGGGTCAACTTTTTTCAAGAGATAATCCCAAAAATGTGTTTTTTTATTGCCGAGTTAATTTTTCCAGACGAATATATAAAAAAAAAAGGTCTGAAATTTTCTGAGTGACGGTAAAGGGATAAAAACAATATTTTGTGTTGTTACATACACATGGTTTTTTTAAAGAGTAGCAGCAAGGTAAATTCTAGAAAAGAAAAACAAAAAAAACCATAGGACTGGCAAAAATTGAGTTGCACTGAACGTGTGCAGTTCATAGAAATACAAGAATAAGTCTGCGAAGCAGTGTCAAGTGAAAACACGGAGGGAGAAAAGCCTCTCTTTATCGAATTGGCATCGTCTCGCCACGCACGCTTTTGACGTGTCGCTTGCTGGTCAACATTTGAATCTTAACTTGCTAGTTATACCTCATATGACAGTAGTGACATTTACTGAATCATATTCTGATTTGCAAAACGAGTGGCGATTCGGATAAATCATTGCTAGACTCGATTTTGTATTCTAGAAACCAACGCGCACTTCCATAGTGTAAGAAAACTGCACAAGCAATCGTACTTAAGTAAGTTGCTTAGTTGTTAGTGATTTGAAGGGAAAACAAGTCTGGAACTTATGATAATCATTCGTCTTATGACCAACTAAGCAAGAAGTGGTTTTGCGAGTCTCTAAAACTGGAAATGCAGCGTCTGCTTGGAAATAGGTGTGATTTTGTGCCGGGAAGCAAGAAACATGAGTAACCAATCGTCAGTTTTTGAAAGATTCTAAACCAGAGAGCCATTAGTTTTGTGGGTGCAATAAACGGGAACCGGCCGAAAGTCGAAGCCGAAACTAGTCGTTGCAACGCTGTAGTAGAGCATAAAAGAAAAAAAGACGAATAGGCATTGGCATTAAAAACATTCCACATTTTCATGAAACGTGGTGGCACATGCCAAGCAAGAAATATAATCGAAAAAGGCGCGCATTGTAGACGTACATCTAACGACGTACATGCACACCGTTGACAGCTTTGTGGCTGTTTGGTATGATCAGCGGGTATGTCTTACACGCTCCGAAAAGGGCTAAGTGTAGGCTTGTGCGAATGTCGAAATTTTTCGAACGAAAAATGCAGTATTCCAATTAGCTCCAAATTGGATTTACATTATTGAAAATTTTAATTATTCGAATTGGACCAAAAATTGGGGGACCCTTAAGCTTCGCCTTTAGGAGTTGAACGCCATAGCGAAATCCGGCCCCTAGTGCACCCCTCAACTCCTAAGTGCATACTTATTCATATGTTTTGTTACATACATACGCACACAAACATGCATACAGTAGATTGGACCAGCGCGCACTATTATCGCTGAACGGGATGTTTTTGTCATGACACCTGTTGAACGAAATGCGTTAAAGGGGCCCCTGAAACAGTTTTTCAAGTAATCATGGAATTAATTTACTAGAATAGTTTATTGCCTCACAAATTCAACGGCGCAAAAATTTTAAGAATTCGTCTAGTGCGAGTGAAGTTACAAAGGTTTGTCGCATGCTGCAATTGCCTTATCTCTTCTCTCGTCCCGACGAAACCGCTGGAAGCTATGCAGGGAGGGTTGGCAGGGCAAGGGAACTACGGCGCCTCACGATCTGGAGCACTTTTTTTTCCTTCGAATGCACAACTTTTTCAGTGTGATCGCACGCATGGACGAGTAGCGGGCCTCCCACGGCTATCTCGGTAACTTGATTTTTCGGTCACAGACGCAAAGACGATTTTTCGCTCACAACCAATGGGGCCGACGCCGGCGGCGGGTATTTTTCGAACATGAGCTCTTTATTGCTATTGCGTAAATAGACGCATATTATGGGCCTTTTTTATGGAGAGGAGGATTTCCTCCTTTCTGGGCTGTTGCACTAGAGTACAAAAGCTGACGTCACAGCCTTGGCAGTGCATTTCTTGGGGGCTTACACGCACTACCAACAGCCCAGAAAGGACAATGGCGGGGACCAGGGTGCCTTCAGTGAAGAAATGTATAATCCGCGTGTGACACCCTCTAATGAAGGTTTCACTGCAGTGGAGCGGCGCTGAGCCGTGAAAACACTTGTCCGGGTGTACATTTTTTTATATGTATCGTCCCGGTAAAAGACTTATTACTCCAGTAAAGTTGTGCTAAGCCGTGAAAACATGTATCCAGGCGAAATTTGCACTGCCGGGAAGCCTCTTTTTAAAGTTGAATGAGGATATCACTCTCACGCCAATACATTTTGTTAAATTTAAAATCTTGTTATAACAACCTATATGCTCCAAATATAGCACGTTTTAAAAGGTGACATATTTTCCAGGTTATCACTTGCATTCTATTAAAAGTAAAATCCTGCTACTATTCAAAGTTGTTTCAACTTCCTGTGAACAAAAAAAAATTGGCATATGCACAAGCCTTCTTTAAATGAAAAAAAAAAAAATATTGTGCACATTAGTTACGTCATGACAAGTATGTCCATTTTTTTAATAATATGCACTATATATACTGTTTGACTTCGATTAGAAATTATTTAATTGAAGTTACTATTTTTTTGCTTTGAATTTGCTTTGAACCTAAAATTCTCTGTTTGCACAAGCCTAATTAGGTGTTTGTGAAACTTGAGGTTAAAGATATGGTAGGGGAAAAATGTGCATTCAGGCTTGTGTACCAAGTGTCAGTTAGCAGTGCAGTCATGTGATCAGGTTTTGTTAGCACTGACTTTCAACTCGGCAATACTATCCACTGTGTAGAGTGAACATTGGCTTAGTGTTTGCTGCAGTGATCTGCTGTGAGTGTGCAAAACTAGTATGAGAGTGATTGCAGTGTTGTGGTTACAGAATAGAAACCACTGCAGCACCATTACCAGATCCTAATAAATGCCACATTGCTGTTTAAAATGAGAGCTAAGGTTCCTGGTTTACGTTGTGTGCGGTAGAGTCTCGGTGTACAGTATTAAAACAAATTAGATTTATGCGTGTTGAATATACAGTGACATTTCATTTATATATTCACTGAATTCACTAAATTCTATTACTGAAACTAAACAATCTCCTTGGAAGAAAAGCCACAATTAACGACACTGACTGAAGGGCCTATTTAAAAAACTGCAATTAACCATGGTGTGTTCACATGGTGCTGGAGCTCAAGAACCTGTGATGCTTCACAATGTCCTTGGGTAACGTATTCCACTTAGGTTAGGCACCCAAGCTGTACGAATGGAGCCTGCTAACAGAAGCCAATGTGTGTGCCATGGACAGCGCACAAGTAATAAATGACTTGACAAACTTGAGGTCATTCTTCGTTTCACAGGTTAGTCAACGCAAGAGATGGAGGGAACTGCGTGCTGTGCTGAATACGCTAAACTATTCGACCTAACAAACACCTTCAATATTTTTTGGGAAACTCCAACAAATGGTTGTTTCATTCGTTACCTGATTCAACTGTATAATGTAAGAGTAGCTCACTTTCGTTGTAAAGCTTAGGCTGCAAAGGCAAGCATTTCTAGAGTCCCCCAGTCTGCAGTGATGATTTGGGGCCTTTACATTGAGAGAAGAAAAGTCAGTCAAAAAACTGGCTAGTTTTTTCTGCATATTTCAATAGGTAACAGCACTAAGGATGTGAACAAAGGATTTAACTTAACCACGACACAGGCGTGTCTTCTGTGTGACTAAAGCTTTGTCCATACCCACGAAGCTGCTGCTGCTAATTGAAGTGATGCCTGGAGTCGCCTCGCACGCTCATTCTCCTCGTTGGACGCAGACACCCTGACCTGGAGCCGCCCAAAAGTGTGTGGCCATGTGCCGGGAGCACGGGACGGCCACTCGGCGTGCGTCATGGGCAACCGGATGTACGTGTTTGGTGGCTTTGAAGAGCAAGCGGACCGTTTCTCGCAGGACGTCCACTACCTGGACCTGGACACCATGCTGTGGCAGTATGTGCCGACCAGGGTGAGGGTGCACACCGTGTTGCTAAGTCCTTCATATCTAGTATTAAGGTTAACCCTTAGAGTTAACACGTTGCTCAGAGGACGGGTATGCATTGCGAGGCAGAATGCATTAATGAAAACGAAGGAATTAACTTGCTTGTAAAGCGAAAGCAGGGCGCGAAGGAAAAATAATCTAGCAAAGAAAATTGCACTTTGTGAGAAAGGACAACGTTTGAAGTAGAGCAGCACGAAAAATAGTTACTGCACAACACAGTAAACCATAATTGCTCATGTTAAGCAGTAATCTCCTAAAGTGCAGTGCAGTGTATTCTTGACAGCTGTAGCTTCTGTGGTAGCAGGTTCCAGTGTGTCCAAGCTTTGGGTAAAAATGTTTGTTTAGGTTTCAGCATGTGCAAATTCAGGCATTTGTAAAGTACATGCACACCCACATTGCTTCTTGTAAACTTTCATGTACCTTAGCTCCTTAAGGATTGACAGTGAAATACAGAAGTGCTCAGCTATCACCCCACCCACGTAGGCTGCGCACCAAACATTTTGAGCTAATTTTGGCCAGACTTGAGCCTGCGATCGCCTGAGCTTAATATGTGAGTGTGAAATGAGAGCTGGGGCGATGATGTAGAAACATTTCAACGCGTCCACCCATTCATTTCTTGGACATTGCATCACTGATGTCCAGTCTGCCTGGCGTGGCGACTGGATAATGTGTGTCATTAGTAGGATTATGTGCTGATGTCAGTCCTACATCAGCATGTTAGCAAAGACCACGCTTGCCATAAAGATTAACTCTGGCAGAAAAACTATCTGTGCTGAGGCAGTGATGACAGATGAGACACCACCTTGATTTACAACCCTAGAGAGTACCTGTGGAAGAGGTGTCAAAAAATTCAGTTTCTATCAATAGTGGGGTAAAACGTGGTGGAGGAGGAAGATGTGATCTATCGCAGCAGGGAAGGGTCTGGTTTTGGACCCTGGGTGCCCAGCTGCACATGACAGCCTCCCAGTGCTCTTTGCATAAAGTGGTACTGATGCAAAATTGCATGAAGGGGTATTGATGCAAAAATTTTGGCCTCTCAATTTCCAACGCAGTGTGTTGCTGGGGGCCTGTTAGTCATAGTACGATGCATTGTTTTCTGCAGGATGTGGCTGATAATCAATTACAGGCTTGTTGTTACCGACGACCAGTGTCACTTTTGGTTTCAAAAACGATAAGCTGCCGGGTGCAACTATGGCCACGCAGTGTGTGCAGCTCTTGACCACGTCGGCACACATAACTGTGACACACTTACGCACGGTCCACATCAAGAATTGCTTTAGAATAGGAAACGGGACTGCAGTGTTGCTAAACACACAACTTTCAAAGCGTGTGCCACGGCCACGCACTCACGACTAGCCGTTAAGAAGTATAGGCTGCGGGAACAAACGCGGCATAAAAAAAATGGCGGCTATGGCGTCATCATAACTAGTTTTATTGTAGCATCATCGCATGAGGGAAGTAGGGGGTCCCCAAGAGGTCCCCTTCGAGGGTGTCAGCGGTATGATGGAGTCGAGCGCTCATGCAAACTTCAAGATAAATTTGAAATAACTTCCAAGCTATATTTGCTGGTATGGTGACCCTGCTACTCACCGTAGCGGATGATCACCGCGGGTTCACGCTTAGCGAGCCACAGGGCCGCGACTCCATCACCTACTCGCGTGTAGCGCACCGCTCCGCGCGCGCTCAACTAATAAGGCGTTTAGCGCGGCGCGGCAAAACAGACAGTGTTCAAATACAAAATTACACTACACTTTATTGCCTTTGGCGGCACCCCGAACAACAGTACAACGTCCTCTCCCGGGACGCGGGGAGCAAAGGCATCCGCACGCCGATGTTCACAAAAAGGGGTAACCGCGAGCACGTCACAGCTGGCAATGGCGAGCTTTGACACGCCGGTCAGGAAAAGGTCCCTCGCGGCTATGCTGCGCACTCTCACGATGGCCACTGGGCCTGGTCGTGAGTGTTAGGGCAAACCTCGTACGCGTAGGCTTGCGGCGAGTGCGACTCGGTGTGGTACGACCACTTCAAGCACTAGGCACCGCTGTGGGCTTTGCGTACAGTACCGAAGCTAGCACTCAAGTAAACACGCCTGCCGAGGTGCCAAAGGCCACCCCAGGCAGGCTACAGTCCGGCGATTCCCAAAGGGCACGGAGACGAAAGAAACACGTTCTTACCCTGCGCTGACCACGGAGGAGAGAGAGCTCCCTCAGCGCGCACGTGACACGTGTCGTGCCCGCACGGGGTGCCATCTATCGCCACGCGCCGTTGCCAGAGCAGAAAAAACAAAAGGGTGTGGTCGTGCGCCGGAATGCCCGCGAAATGGTCGCGGGCACGCCTCAGATCCCCACATCCTCGTCTCCTTAATTCACCCTATATACCGGTCTGCAAAGGCAGCCGGTCGTCGTCCATGCATGCAAAGACGTCATGCAATGGGCAACAGCTAGCCTCAACCTCGCTCTGCAACCGCTACTGAAGAAAAACATAGAACGCAAGAATACACTTGAGAAATACAATGGCACCGCGGAAGAGGGGTAACGGGAGTTCACGATGCTCACGCAAGAGCGCGCCCACGGCTTGGAGGGGAAACGTCACGTAATGTTTGACTTGGGTGACTGCGTGGATGCGAGAGTACAAGGCGAGAGTTCTGGTTGAGGCCCTCATGCGAGGAACGGGCTCACCTTCGTCTCGTCGATGTTGACGACAGCCCTGCGAGTCCGATGAACGTTGCCTCGGTGAAGGTTCGGATGGTCCTCGCTGCGACAGCCGGCCCTTCTGCTGGAATCATGGTCGCCAAACCCACTGGCTGCGAGGTGTCCTGTGGCGTCGGTCGAGTCGTGCACAGTGTCTGCGACAGCTGGCCTCGTGCAGGAGCCGTGATAGAAAGGCCAGCAGAGCTTATCAGTGACGGTCAGGAGCAGGGCACAACCGGGCTGCCTAACGACCGCAGGTCTATGAACACCTCCAGAGTCCAAGGTGGTGTAGGGGTCGGTGACTTTTTAAGTTGTTGTCGCCACACGCACATACACAAGCACACACACCTCCGATGGTTGGGTCTCCCCAAATGCGCTCTGTAAAGGAAGGCGCGGAGTGTCCTTTGTCCCTCTCCCCATGCTAAAGCACCAATTCACGATCCCCTCCTTCAGTGAGGAGAAAAAAAAACACGAAAAAAAACATCAAGTAAGCAAGAACAATCAAATTAAAATCAGCAGCAGCAGCTGGGCGGAGACTACTTCTCTGCAAGCACTGGCTGTAAAGAAGTTAGCTGAGACTAGACAGTAAAAATGAGGTCCTTCAGTTGCGGAAATAAGCCCGCCCTCCGGCGTGAAATCACTGAGGTGACCACTTCCTCAGATTATACCAATGCGTGGTCCGAATGCGGTCCGCCGTGCCGGGTGTGCGCCGTTGCTTGCGCGAAGAGCCACTGGGTGCTGGCGCAACCTCGTCAGACCTCGACGCGAAGACTTTAAGGTCTGCGATGTGGGCAAGGCTGAGTTTTCCGGAAAGTGGGTCTTTCAGCAAGTACGCGAGTGGAGTCCAAGCTTTCTCCACTCGGTACGGACCAAGCCACTTTTGAGTGAGCGAAGCTGAGAAACCCTTGCTCGCGTCGCTAAGAGCATGGTTGCGCTTCAGGACGAGGTCACCTACCTTAAATAAAAGGTGGCGACGTTTTCGGTCGTACTGGGCCTTTTGCTCGGCCCTGGCTGATGCCAAACTCTGCCTCGCTCTACTGAGAGCTCGACAAAGTTTGTCCCGAAGTGTTGAAGCGTAAGCAGAACAGTCTGCCGGTTCTTCCTCTTCCCCAAGCTGGCATTGCATGACACTGGTCACCTGATTCGCCAACTCTGCCGAAATTAAGGAAGGCGGGAGAGAAACTTGTTGAGCGACTCTCGGAGGTTCGGATTGCAAACGCGAGTTCACTCAAATGGTCTGCCCAGTCCTTTTGAGTTTCAGCAAAGGCCACCAACATCGGTTTGAGCGTACGATTGGTTCGCTCTGTCAAATTGAACTGAAAATGGTAGGGCGAAGTGCTGCAGTATCTATTGCTAGGGAACGGCACGTATCACCAAACACCCGAGCGGTGAAATACGACGCATTGTCCGTGATCTATCTTTCGGGAAGCCGAACCGACAAAACACTTCCTGTAGCCTCTCTAGCACCGCTCGCGCTGTCACTTTCCGCAGCGGAAACAACTCCGCCCTTTTGAAAAAATGATAAACGACTACCATCAGATGTATAAACCCCTGCTTACTCCTGGGGAATGGCCCCACTAGATCGCAGATGGCTACTTGCCACGGACGCTCACTAAAAATTGGTTTCATCAAGCCGGGCAGCTTGCCACCCCTTGATTTCACCGCTTGACAGACGTCGCAGGAACGGCAATAGCGAAAAATGTCGCGCTTCATGCCAAGCCAAGTCACAACCTTGCTCAGTTTCGCAAAAACTTTGGAGCCACTCAGGCGACCGGCCATGGGCTCATCGTGAGAGGCTCGCAACAGTGCGCTTCTCAGACTTTTGGGCACAACCACCTTAAATGGGTCCACTGACTCTTCATCGGTGGCTATGTATTTCAGCAGGAGTCCATCATGGTCTAGCGAGTACGCATCCGTGGGGGACCCAGCGACGCACGCCGGTTTCCCTTCTCCCTGCGCCCGCCGCACTACCAGCAGCGTCTCGGCGCTCCCTCTCCCTGAGACTGTCGCTCAACTCTTGACAAAACGGATCACCTTGCTGGGCCTTCAATAACACTTGTCTGCTGAAAGCGATTCCCATTCTCCCAAAGGGGAGTCTGGTATCGTTCCCACTCAGGACTGCAGCCATTGCCTTCACTCGCATCGGCGTCATGGGTTCGCTTCCCTTTCGCTCCCCCTCTCGCCCGCTTCGCGGCGGGCTGCTTGCCTGGCACCTGGGAAGGGTATGCTCGTCGGTGCACTCACCCTTTTCTCCGCTCGGGGGCACCGCCGCCGTTTCGCCCGTGCCGCTCGCTTGCGCAAAGGCAGAGCTAGCGGTTGTCGCACCGATAACTAGGCTCCTGGTAGACACTTGGGCACGAAATAGCGCATCAGCTGCAACGTTAGTGCTCCCCTTCCTATATTGCACTAAAAGTCATAATTTTGTATTAGGAGAGCCCAGAGTGCTGGCCTGCCTGCAGGCTCACGAAGCCGCATCAGCCAGCTAAGCGTGCTGCGATATGTTTGCTCCACAAATTTCGTCCCATCAGGGTAGACATCAAACTTCCGCAGCGCAAGCACAATGGCGAGACACTTCCTCTCGGTCACGAAATAATTCCTTTTCGCGTGTATCAACGAGCCGCTGGCAAAGGCCAACGGCTGCAACACATCATCGTATTCCTGTAGGAGAACTGCTTCTAATCCCAGATCACTTGCATCAGTCTGGACAACAAACAGTCCGGTCAGGTCGGGGAGCTTGAGCTGCGCCGTCTCCGCAATGGTGCTAGACAGATGGCAAAACGCCTCTTGCGCCTCAGGTCCCCATCGCCACTCAGCTGACTTACCCAAGAGCTTGGTCAAGGGCGCCTGCACTCGGGCACAGGACGGAATGAACGACTGGTAAAAATTGGCCATTCCGAGAAAGCGGCGCAGGCCGCGTACGTCCTTGGGCGTTAGGAAATCGAGGATTGCTCGAAGTTTCTCCCGATCTGGCTCAATGAAGCCTTCGCCCAGCATGAAGCCAAGTAACTGAACTCGGGTTTGCGCTAGTTTGGCCTTTGCGGGATTAAACGTCATCCCGGTGGCTCTCACCCTCTCGAGCACATCGGCAATGTGGGCCAAGTGCTTTTCGAAGGTTCGTGAATAAATCACGATGTCATCAAGGTAGCACATGCAGTAAGACCACCTTGCTTCCCCGAGGACGTGCTCCATGAGTCTCTGAAAAGTCGCAGGAGCATTTCAAAGACTAAAGGGCATACGAGTGAACTCAAATAACCCTCTGTGGGACGTGAACGCGGTCTTGCACCGGTCACACTCATCCATCCGGACCTGTAGATAACCTTTGGAGGCATCTAATGTGGTAAAATACCCCGCAGTGCCGAATTTTCCTACGATGGAGCTAATCGTGGGGAGTGGATAGGCATCCTTACGAGTCACTCCGTTGAGACGGCGATAGTCTACGCACAGGCGATGACTGCCATCTTTCTTAGGCACCAACACAATTGGAGACGCCCAGGCGCTGGACAAACGGCGAACAATGCCAGCTGAGAGCATCTCGTCGAGCAAACCATCAATTACCTGCCTCTTGGCCTGGCTGACGGGCCTGGGGTTGCACTTCAAAGGAAGCGCGTTGCCAGTTTCGATCAAATGGCTCACCAAATCGGTACAGCCTGGTTGATCGATGAAAAGCTCATCGTATTCACGTGACAGACGAGCCTTCTGTGTATCATACAATTGAGTCGCACTGGCGATCAAAGGATGCGGAGCCTCTTCGTGCTGTGCCGCTCGATTCCGATAGAGATTTTAAGCCGACGAGTGCATAGCGCAGGGGCCTGCCCCCGAAGTTTGCACGTGACACGATTTCGACGCTTCTACTGCACAGGCAACAGAAAGCGCCGGTGGGCTGATGAACGGCTTTAGCTCGGAAAAAGGTCCGTCGCGATAGCCTCCATTCGCAATGTCCACTACGACACCGGCTTTTAGGAGAAAGTCCTGACCGAGAATCACAGGAACACTGAGCCCTGTAAGATGAACGAAACGTGCGTGTCTCATTAGGCCTCCCTATCTGACAGTCAACCTCGCGGTGCCCGCCGACTGGGCCACGCCTTTCGCGAGGGTGAATGTCGTTCGGCTGTCCGGCAAGTGCACCGAGCGCTTCTGCAAGTGGGACAACACCTGTTCGCCAAACAACGAAGTGCTTGGGCCCTGTCCAGCAACGCCGAGAATTTGCGACCGACAATGGTTACCGAAATAAACGGCGCGTGCGCACCAGCAAGACTGCTTGCCCGGTACGCAGAGGGGAGAAGCAAGGGTTTGGCCGCTCGTGCCTTCACGAACAGCCCGCGCTCCCGTTTCCCTGCCTCACAGGAGGCACAAACGTGGAGTACTCCCTCGCTATGTGCCCTCGTTGACGGCAGCGGAAGCAGCGCACTCCATCGGGGTGTCTTTCCTGAGACGGAGCAGCTTCGAGCTGCAGGGGTCGGTTCACCGTGTGATCGAAGGAACCGCTCTGACGACCGTCACCACCGGTGATGCGCTGGGTCGGATTTCGTCCCTGCTCGCGCGCGTCGAGTTGTGATGCAGCACCGGCTGCACGCCTCCCGTACGTGTAGGGATCTAAAACTGGATCGCTTATCTCCCACGTGCGCCCACCCGTAGCGGAGCCACAAAGGCAGCTCAGGCGGGCTGTTGCCGCTGGGGGGTGGTCATGGCCCCTCCCCACGTGCAGCCCGGTTTAAGGGCCTCGCTGGCTGGCGGTGGCGGGCGATAGGCACGCGCGGTTAGAATGTTGCCTTGAATGCTGTTTGCCTCGACGGCCAAATCCTCCAAATCACGGAATCGACTGCCGCGCAGGTGCGCCAAAAAAGTCGGGTGTGCCTCTGCCTGATCACCCTTTCGACGCGCTCCTCGTGCGCGGCTCTGGGCTCAGCGATAGAAAAAAGGTCTTACATCGCGCGTACATACTCCTAAAGCAACTCATCAGGAGCTTGTGTGTGCGGAGCTCGAGCTCGCACCGCAATCTACTCTCGTAGTCAGCGGGTAAGAATTCGCGCAGGAAGGCCGCGCGGAACTCATCGAGGGTTGCTGCTCGGTGGCTGGAGGCCGATGCCACCTGGCCGCCGCGTCAGTCAGAGCAGCCAGGACGACGCGTCCGAGCACTTCCTGGTCGTCTAGACCCATGGCTCTCTGATAACATGTGAGGGAGTCCAGGTAATCTCTTGCACTCTGTAGATCAGAACGGCCAGCATAACAGCGGGATGGGGGCCTTTCAGAATAGCCGAAGAGATTTGGACTGCCCTCGTTAGTGCCTGAATCATTTGGGAGGCATTTTGCAGCTGCGTCTGTGCGCCCACTTCAAAGGAAACTGTCGGTGCATTTGCAGCGCGGGGGGGCGATGGGGAACTGTCTCCGAGCTCGATAAGTGGCGTGGTTTCAAAATGGATACCGGCTGTCGCCACATTGTGGAGCGCCTGTTGTTCACAGCTGACTCTTGGGGCAGCTTCACGTGAGATTGCTAGGCCGCTTGCGGCTAGCGGTACAGGCACGGGCTTGAGATGAGCTTGGCTGCTAGGTTGCGTAGAGCAGCCAGCGGGCGAAATTCGGCAACGGATGAGGCCACGGTGCTGATCTGCTCCCCGGAAGCTCCACTGAGAGCGGTTTCGAAGCGCTGTGACATGGAACTGCCATGCATTCCAAAGGGAGCAGTAGCGATCCTATTCGCCCGCATGCATTGTTCGGGTTGGGCTATGGCCCCGGACCCAAAACACGCTACCTCTTCAGTGGAAGCTGTTACGTAGCGCCTCGTGTCATCCCGACTGGGCTTGTGACAAGTGAGGGTGCGCGATTGTGATGCTCAAGGGCGGCACTGGCCCTGTTCTTGAGCAATGCGGTATCTGCTAAAAGGGTCAGCAAACAAAACTCACGCAGAGCCGACATAACGCGGGTAAACACGGCGAGCCTGATTCGCAAAGGCAGGCTGCCTCGGCTAAGACTAATCAAAGGCTTAATGAACCTTTGATACCGCGTTGGGCGCCAGTATGGTGACCCTGCTACTCACCGTAGCGGATGATCACCGCGGGTTCACGCTTAGCAAGCCACAGGGCCGCGACTTCGTCACCTACTTGAGTGTAGCCCACCGCTTCGCGCGCGCTCAACTAATAAGGCGTTTAGCGCGGCACGGCAAAACAGACAGTGTTCAAATACAAAAATATACAACACTTTATTGCTTTTGGCGGCACCCAGAACAACAGTACAACGTCCGCTCTCGGGACGCGGGGAGCAAAGGCATCCGCACGCCGATGTTCACAATAAGGGGAAACCGCGAGCATGTCGCAGCTGGCAATGGCGAGCTTTGACACGCTGGTCGGGAAAAGGTCCCTCGCGGCTATGCTGCGCACTCTCACGATGGCCACTGGGCCTGGTCGCGAGTGTTAGGGCAAGTGCGGCTCGGTGTGATACGACCACTTCAAACACTAGGCACCGCTGTGGGCTTAGCGTACGGTACCGAAGTTAGCACTCAAGTAAACACGCCTGCCGAGGTGCCAAAGGCCATCCCAGGCAGGCGACAGTCTGGCGATTCCCAAAGGGGACGCGGACGAAGAAAACACGTGCTTACCCGGCATGGACCACGGAGGAGAGAGAGCTCCCTCAGCGCGCACGTAACACGTGCCGTCCCCGCACGTGGAGCTATCGCCACGCGCCGTTGCCAGAGCAGAAAAAGCAAAAGGAAGTGGCCGTGCGGCGAAATGCCCGCGAAATGGTCGCGGGCGCGCCTCAGATCCCCACATTGTTGATATTGTTATGAGACAATGTCCCACAAAAGCGGTTAGATAGGCGCGGAGAAAGACGACGTGATTTCGGTGTAGGGCACAGCACTCATTCTGCATCTTGGGATGTGCTGCGCGTTGGCGCTGTGTAAATATATCTTCAAACGCCTAGTTTCGCGTGTACCTTCATGTAACATTTTGGTGGGAGGTGCTGCGTTAGAACGCACGACGGAGTTACGCAGCGGCCGCCTAGTTGCTGCTTCTGACATGTCCACCGGCAGCAACGCTTCATCAACTGCCGTGCCCAATGCATCAACAACGCCGACCTCACCTGTTTTTCTCGTGGTGGCTCCACCCCGCAATCCCGGCAACTTTTCGGGAATGGAAGGCGAGGACGTGAATGAGTGGCTTAATATCTACGAGCTCGTCAGCGAAAACCACAGGTGGGATCCAACCTTGATGCTGGCAAACATTATCTTTTATTTGCAAGGAACGGCCAAGGCATGGTTTAATAACAATGTGGACGCGATCATGAGCTGGGACGTATGCAAGACCAAGTTACGCGAGTTGTTTGGTCTATCTGCCGGCTGCAAGCAGGTCGCTAGGAAAGAATTTGGCACACGTGTTCAGACGTCCACGGAGTCCTACTTGGCGTATATACAAGATGTGCTGACCCTTTGCCGTAAAATTGACCGAACCATGGCTGAAGCAGACAAGATAGCGCACATGCTCAAGGGCATCGCACACGATGCATTTAACCTCCTTGTGTGCAGAGGCTGTTCTACCGTGCAAGATGTTATCTCACAGTGCCAACGCTTTCAAGAGGCTAAAAGCCGTCGCATTGCCCACCACCTCACGCGCCTTCCCTACACTGCTGCGACATCAACTTGCGAGGATCTTCGTATAGCGACCCAGCTCAATTCACACTCCGGTGACATCACGAGAATCGTAGGTCGCGAAATCGAGGCCATATCACCCGCACCCTTGAGAGCACTAGCACCGAGTGATCCTCATCCAACCATTTCGCTAATACAGACCGTTTTTTGCCGAGAACTAGCCAACGCGGGTATTCACACGGTTTGTTCTGTGCACCGTCCCGATGCTGTCAGTTCATCTACCTCCAGCCACCCACAGCATTATCGCCACCCTGCTCCTCGTAACCGTGACCCAAATGCGTGGAGGACGCCTGACGAAAGGCCGATTTGCTTTCGATGTGAACGCGTGGGACACATTTCCCGCCATTACCGAAGCACGTGGACCTCACCGTATTGGGCAAACTCAAGCTTCTCCAACCTCCACTCACCAGTCCATCTCTATGGCCAGGAACTACCACGGCGTGATGGCTCAGCTAATTACGACCGACCACTACCCAGCACAGTCGCTCACCTTCACCTCGACGTCGATTTTTCCGACTTCCACCGCCGCACCGTTCCCTGTCCCCATCCTCTGCCCGGCGGTTTTCTTCGGAAAACTAATGGCTGCAGCTCCTGGAGATGACGCTGCTGATACGACTTGCCCTCCAATTCCTCTGTTGACGCTGCCGACCAATCAGAACCTGATCAAGGTTGAAGTGGACGGTTTATCTGTTAAAGCCTTGGTGGACACTGGCGCCAATATTTCTGTGATGAGCTTGCACATTCGTGACCACTTAAAGAAAGTCCTCACTCCAGCCCCTTCACGCAGTGTTCGTGTTGCTGATGGTGGTGCGGCTTCTGTTATTAGCGTCGGTACTGCACGCGTCACTATCGCCGGCTGTCAAACTTCAGTTCTCTTCACTGTTCTCTCTCACTGCACCAAGGATGTGATCCTCGGTCTTGACTTTTTGTACACTCATTCCGCCTTCATCGTCTGCTCAACTGGTACTGTGCAACTTGACCTAGCGTGTCCTATTGATCCGCCCAGTCCACCCCAAGCTCGTATGTGCTCTGCTGAGCATGTCCGTTTGTCACCGCAAACTGTGACCTGCATCACTGTAATGCCCTCACCACCTGTATCCGATGGCGACTATGTGCTCGCACCCATTACATCCATTCTTTTGACTCGCAGTGTTACCTTACCACACACTATTCAGTTACGTGCAAACCGCGTCTTGATTCCTGTGCTCAACTTTGCTCTGTGTCCACAAGTTCCCCCGTGGGAATTGCCCTCGCCATGCTGACTCCCTCTGACGAATGCGTCATCTCAGCTCTGTCTTCGAACCATGCTGGACACTGTAGCTACACGCATGCTCGATCTTCGCAAGCAACCCATCTGCTAACGTTAAAAAAATGATCGCGTCAGACCTTTTGCCGCATCAAGCTGACGCACTTCTTCACGTCCTTGAGTCATACTGGGACGTATTTGAATTTTTGTGATCGTCCGCTAGGTCAAGCCACTGCTGTAAAGCACCGCATTGACACCGGCGATGCCTCCCCTGTCCATCGACGGCCATACCGCGTATCTCCAACCGAGCGTCACATATTTCAAGCGGAAGTCGACAAAATGCTCGCCAGAGATATAATTGAGCCATCATGTAGTCCATGGGCTTCCCCTGTAGTTCTTGTCAAAGAGAAGGACAACACTTGGCGATTCTGTGTTGACTATCGACATCTGAACAAGATTACTAAAAAGGACGTCTACCCGCTACCACGCGTAGATGACGCCCTGGATTGTCTTCACGGCGCTAACTATTTTTCATCCATTGATCTAAGATCAGGGTACTGGCAAATTGCTGTCGACGACATGGACCGCGAAAAGACCACTTTTGTCGCGCAGATGGTCTTTACCAGTTTAAGATCATGACCTTCGGGTTATGCAATGCTCCGGCCACCTTCGAGCGGATGATAGACTCTTTTGCAGGGGTTCAAATGGTCAATTTGTCTGTTACCTTGACGACGTTATTGTCTTTTTTTTCGACCTTCGAGACCCACCTCGACCGCCTATCCTCAATACTGGCTGTTTTTTGCAATGCTGGTCTCCAACTGAACTCGTCAAAGTGCCACTTCGGACGCCAGCAACTAACCATGTTGGGCCACCTTGTCGACTCCTCTGGTGTACGCCCGGATCCCGATAAAGTGCGAGCCGTGCAGAACTTTCCCATTCCGACCTGCATCAAGGAAGTCCGCAGCTTTCTCGGTCTGTGCTCGTACTTTCGACGTTTTGTGAACAACAATGCGGAAGTAGCCCGTCCTCTCACAAACTTACTGAGAAAAGATGTCTCATTCACATGGGGTGCTGCACAGGCTACAGCATTCTCTACACTTATTGCATTGCTAACAGAACCACCTGTTCTCGCCCATTTTGACAATGCCACCTCTGCAGAAGTCCGCACCGATGCCAGTGATCACGGAAAGTGGCTGCGCCCGCGTCATCGCCTATGCCAGCCGTCTCCTCTGGCAGGCGGAAAGGAATTACTCAATCACCGAAAGGGAATGCCTTGCTCTCGTTTGGGCAGTAGGGAAATTTCGGCCCTATTTACACGGTCGACATTTCACCGTCACAACCGATCACCACGCACTTTGCTGTCTCGCGTCCTTGAAGGACCCCACTGGGCGCCTTGGTCGATGGGTATTACGACTCCAAGAGTATAACTACTCGGTGTCCTACAAATCTGGCCGCTTACACCATGTCACTGACTGCTTATCTCTGAACCCAGTGGACCCACTTGAGGCGTTCGATGAAGCGCCATGTGTCCTGTCTCTTTCCGCTTTAAGCAACATCCGTGAGGAACAGCGCCGAGACCCTGTCTTACGTAACATCATCGAGAAGGTTCATTCTGCGGCACCTGATCCGTCTACTCAACTGTTCGTGCTCAAGGATGGTACATCGTGCCGTTACAACGTGCGCCCTGATGGAAATGAACTGCTCCTTGTGGTACCTTACCACTTACATGCGAGCGTGATCGGCCAGCTCCACGACGCTCCCACTGCCAGTCACCTCAGACTGTCTCGGACGTATGACCGTGTACAGCGTCGATTTTACTGGCCCAGTCTTTATCGCTCGGTTCGCAGCTACGTCGCCTCATGCGACCAGTGTCAACGCCGAAAAAAACCTTCGGTGAGCCCTGCTGGGTTCCTCCAACCACTTGACATTCCCTTTGATTTGTTCTTTCGACTTGGTCTTGACCTCCCAGGCCCTTCCCCTGCGTCCACTTCTGGGAATAAGTGGATAGCTGTTGCGACGGATCACACAACCCAGTACGCCATTGCACGGGCTCTACTAACCGGCTGTGCCACGGACGTTGCTGATTTTCTCCTGCACGACGCCATACTTCATCATGGCGCACCACGCCAACTCCTCACAGGTCGATCGTGGGCGCTATTTCCTTTCCCGAGTTATCGACGACCTGCTTCGCTCCTGCGAGACAAAACATGAATTTACGACAGCCTACCACCCGCAAACTAACGGACTGACTGAGCGATTCAACCGGACTTTAACCGATATGCTCGCCATGTACGTATCGTCCGACCACCAGGACTGGGACGTTGCATTGCCTTTCGTTACGTTCGCCTATAATTCCTCACGCCACAATGCAGCTGGTTTTCCAACTTTCTATTTCGTGTTTGGCCATGATTCAACTTTACCGTTTGACATCATCTTTCCGACAGCCGCCGACTCGACAACAGAATACCCCCACGATGCTATCACCAGAGCTCGAAAAGCACGAGAAGTTGCCCGTCAGCGCCTCTTAGCATCGCAAGATCAGCAGTGGCAGCGTTACAACTCCCATCATCGCCAAGTTTCCTTTACTCCAGGTTCTCTTGTGCTATTTTGGACTCTGACCAGGCGCGTTGGACTTTCTGAAAAACTGCTTTCCCGCTACTCGGGACCCTACTGCGTATTGCGCCAGGTGACAGATGTGACCTACGAGGTAGCCCCGCTCAAGTCTTTCTCCTCCTCCCCTTCACTGTCTACAGACATTCTTCATGTATCTTGCCTTAAGCGTTACCACTTGGCAACATCATAAAAAGCACCGAGACAGTGCTTCTGCACCCGGGGGTTATGTTATGAGACAATGTCCCACAAAAGCGGTTAGATAGGCGTGGAGAAAAACGTGACTTTGGTGTAGGGCACAGCACTCGTTCTTCATCTTCGCTTGCGCGTTGGCGCTGTGTAAATATATCTTCAAACGCCTAGTTTCGCGCGTTCCTTCACATAACAATATTTTGCAGATGATATACGAATGTTCACGGTAATCGACCCCGCAGGCTATCTCAACCACGAAGTTTTGCCTCAGCATCTCTTTAATGTGTAGATAGTTTGGTGATGGGTTCTCAGAACATCCCCACATGACATGTATGGTCTAGATTAGCTCTTGTGGCAGAAAATGCATTAAAGGGATGGATACCTTACAGGGTGTATAACATAAAAGAGGGGGTAGGGAACGTACGGGTGTGTAGCTTGCTCTGTAAGATCTTATGATGCCGAGCGGCTGCCCTGTGTCAGGAGGGGTGAGGAATATGTTGCGGTGAAGATGGTAGTGAATTTTCACGTCATGGAAGGTGGAAAGAACATCCCTCACCGTGGCGGGTACCCCGTGGTCTGAGGTGTTGTCTATGACCCGACCTCGGCCCGTTCCTCGAGCACAAGCACGAGCTGCCTCATCGCAATGCAGCCTCGCATGTTTGGACCTTGAGAGCAATGTCTTGCATGGGAGAGTATTAACAACTGAAAGGCAAATTCGGGAAATGCAACCTACAGTAAAGTTGCTTATGCCAGTTTTTGAGTGACAAACAGTCAACTTATGTTGGGGATGAATAAACCTAATTTTATGGCAGCCTCCTCTGCCTCCTCTGAGTAGTTGGCAGTGATCGACGTTGTGTTGATCGCCTTGCCATCGGAATTTACAGCAGAAAGAGCATAGGACAAGAAACATGGGTATGCTGCTTCATTTACATAGGGCACATCACGAGCTCCTTGTAATTGTTTCTGAAGGCCATGTTTGGCTATCGAATCTCTGGCACTGCTCGTTTCCACACCTTTTTTTTTGGTTATTCATATTCTTTGCTTCTTTTTTTTATACCTCCAGTGCTCAGACCATTTCAGAACACTCAAGTAAACTTATATAGTGCTTACATCGATGCTAATCTCTCAAATAAAACTACAAGTATCTTGAAGAGTTGGCACAATTACAGTCGATCCCATATATATTGAACTCGAAAGAGATTGCGAAACAGTCGATGTGTCAATAACTTTAAATACAAATTTGCATAAATAAGGCCTAAATATAAGTATTTCATTCCTTGGAAATTTTTACAATTGCGAACAAAAAATAATTCGCTCACGGTATAATAAAGAACTAGGTGTGAACAGTGACCACACTTTATTTCGCATGAAAAAAGTCTGTAAACTTGTTTTGCTTCTTCTGCACCATCAAGTTCCAGTCATCTTCAAAATAACTGAAGGCTTTTAAGTAAGCTAATTCACCTCCTTCATTCACAACATCGTTGATTGATGTAGAACGCCAGTGCAAGCTTTGTAGCGTGGCAAAAGGGTGGTTAGCGGCGGCAGGGAAGGTGTTGGCATATTCATAACCGCACGGGTGCACTTCTACAGGAACAACAATGACAGTCAGAAACGCCTACGGCGTCAGCTGCACCGACGGAGTTGCTCACTATCTAAAATGGTGCTCAGAAATGCCGATAAGTCGCAGTATAGACCTTTCCCTGTTTGTAAACAATGTGACGTCACTGCGGGCACCCCGCCCACCATACCCTCTCTCGGAGCAGGTGCTGTTAGCAAAAAAGTTTCACCGGCGACGTTTTTCTGCATAGCAGAGCTTCGTGTCTGCGTTCCTTCGACAAAAAATTCTACATTGCTATGTTCTAAAGTCGCAGCTTTTGAAAGAAGGGGGTCACGAAAAGGTCACTGCTTATAGTATGGAAATTTGCTCGTCGTAAATGGATGGATGGAGAGAGAGACGCGACTAGCACGAAGTGGGCTTCACCCACGTAGATGGCAGCCGTAAAAAAATCTTATCTTTTTCGAAAGCGAACGTTTTGAATATACACAGTAACTGGAACTTTGAGAAATATTTGCATGGCATGAATGTCAACCTATTGAATATCTAACGTGGCATGTGCAACGCAGTTTTAAACGAAATACAGCATTGTCGGCAGCATCGTTTTGAGCTGCTGTGTGCGACGTCCTGGATAAGATACTGATTGCGCAAAAGTCTTATCAGAGTTGAATGAAAAAAAAAAAAAGAAACACTTTTTGCCGTGCGTTAGGCTGAGGCTAACATATCCTATATAGTGAAAATTAAAGTGCAATTCTGCGGCTGCGTTTCTTAGTAACCCAGTGAAAAATCATGTGATGTAAAACCCGACAGCTTAATAACATATAATATTATCTGGCACAGTTACCTTGCTGGATTTGACACCTATAACGTGTTTTGCTCCTTTAGGCTTGATACACAAACTTCTAATGCGCATTGTCACTTTATAAGGATCGAGCCATAAATGTACAAATTTTAGATAAGCTACGAAAATTTCCACAGTTTCCATTACCATGTATCAGGTTTCTGATAATACGAGTTATAGCCTTGGTGAAGCGTATATGCAGATTCGGCAACGCTACAACATGCTTATAGCTCATACGTAGTCTTATATATATATCACCCGGAGATCATGCACTTTTATTTTTCTGCACTCCGCGCATACGCTGAGATGTACCCACTCGCTGATGATTACTTCAAATGCACTTTTACCTCGACTAAAATGTCAGATCATAAAGTTCCATCAACAACTGGTTACTGCAACCGGCCCACAACCAATACCAGTGTTTTCGCAAACAAGATGCGCCGCGTTATTCACACTGCGCACACCACACACAATATTCCCAGTTTTACCATCCGTAAAGGTAAACCAATATTGTCGACACCTTTCAACGCACACTACACGCCACAGTCAACACTGCACATTTTCGACGATGATGCCGCTATTCCTCGCACAGGCTGCCACGTGTCTTCACTTCTCCGAGTTAAACAGCCAAAAAGCGGGGCAAATATTTCATCACGCACCTTACCACACACAACACACTTTACCACACACCTAGGTGTTCTCTGACACATACCACAGCTAATTTTGCCACTGTTATTAGATGAAAATTTAGCCCTCAAAAGTAAAAGAAAACTTGCCACAATCACCCAGTGACTACCCTACTCAGCCACCGGCGGGAGTTTTTCGCCAACCACCGCCTTACACGTGCACCGGTGACGTCATGCTGTGACGTACTCCGGTAGAGGTCTATTCGCTGAGGCAGCCATGGTCATGACACACCCGAAGTCGTCACCTGGCCCGCAAGGAAAGTTTACGACGGTGCTTCACATGACGTCGCTCCAAGTGCCCGCCACAATTTTTATCGCTATACACGGGTGAACGTTAGGTTTAACTCTCGAACGAGGATTTATCAGAAACGAGGCGAAAAGGTGCAAAAGACAACGCAATGTTAGACACTCTAGCTGAGTTCCTGCCGTCGACATATTGGCGATGTCGATGTCATCTGTAGCTTGGTAGCTGACAGCCGCTGCTTTCAGCTGCTTTGATGCGAGAAGCTAGAAAAAGCGTACCCTACGAGACATGCCTTTTCAAACTGGAAACCAGAAAAATACGTCACTTGGTGGCACATCTCAAAGGCCATGCTTTTGAGGCTCGCAGGCCATTGTGCGCTAACAAACAAGGAAGAGAATGGGAAAATTGTAACGAGCTCGCTGAATCACTTCGCATTCTCATTTGGTTTTCCTCGGCAATCAGTCTTTTTGAAAAACACTATGCCCATGTGCTAAGACCTGCAAATTCGCATCGAAGATACCGGCACACTTGCAAGGGCCGCGCAATGAACCAGATTAGCGCGATGAAATAATACCGCCTTTCCGCCACTTGCGCGCTCAAAAGGAACGGAACTTGTTAGAACGCTGCCGAAAATTGATCAATGTTTACAAGAAAAAATTCACTTTCTGGGCTTCGGCGCGGCGCAGCGTTCGATATAGCAGATGTCCCTCTGTGCAAGTGTTCGATATGCACCGGTGCCATACTTTTGCGTGGGAATTTAAGGGGATTCCTCGAATGTTCGATATAGCCAATTCGATATATCCAAGTTTAATATACCCGAGATTGACTGTAGTTACTATAATCAAGGCTGGAAAAAGAAAAGAAATGTTGTTGCTCTGCGGGAGTGACGCATGACTATATTTGGCAGCACTGTGGAAGTTGTAGAGATGAAGCGCATGCCTGCTACGATGCCAAGAAATAGTACTTATATTAACCTATAATTTTCTCATATGCTTGGCTGGAACAAATGTCACTTTATTATGAAATGCAAACAGTTACAGGAAGTACTAGGTAAAGCACAGTTGTTGTTCATTTGCAAGAATACCTTTTTTTTCTTTCCATTTCTTAGACAGCGCCATCTTTTTGGCACGTCCAACTCATTCATTTAATTTTCATTAATCATCCCGACTGCTCATTGGCCCTTATAATAGGTACTATATCGGTACTATATCGTATATAGTACAAGTTCAAAACTTGTACCAGAACACACATTTTGAACCCGTTTCATTTTTTAGGAGATGTTTTCAAGTATACAGAAAAAGCAGAGTGACCGCATAAGCTTCTCAGACGAACAATAGTGTCACTTTGCGCTTGTGCCACTAAAAAAAAAAAAATGCAGCCAGCTCCGCTTGGTGGACACTGATTCAACAGCGATGCTAAGGCGTGGAGTGGGGTTGCATGAGGTGGGTTGAATTAAGTGGGTGAAGTGGAGTGGCGGCAGCAGTAGCAGGTATACTGGTGAGTTGAGAGAGCGCAGTTGAACCCCACTACAACGAATGCTGCGTCAACGAAAAATTCTCAGGTCCCCGTCAACAGTTCATAGGAGTCAATGCACAAATATTCTCCCCACAATAAATACTTTTTTCCTGTCATTCCACTTTAATTAAATTTGATGATGTGATTCCAGGCTTGAATATCTAACGCTGTGCAGACAACACAATCTCGAACATTTTTATGCTTTTTCAGAACATAAAAATAAGTCTAAGATACAAAAATACGAAGTCTAAAAAACATGTTGGCATCACCAGAAAGCACCACTGTTTACTAAGCATGGGGCCCCGCCATTGCTCTATAGCGATTGCAGTGAGACTGCCTGGATTTTGCCACTGGCTTGTTTCTGAGTCGCAGACAATCCGAAACTGAAGCTCAGTCGCCCAGTCCATAGTTTCCTTCATGCAGCTGCTGTATGAAATAGTGGAACATTGCCTTTTTCCGATGACAATGCTTTGGTTCTTCTCGTGCTTGGCCATTGTGGTCACTAGCTGTACATCACGGCTGTTCATTTGTGTTATCAATAAAATTATCCAGCCACGAGTGGTGGATGATCACAAGAGCATAGAATGAGGCATAAGACATGGCTGTCTTGGCATTGTTGAATCACTTGGACGGCGGACAGCTGCTAGTGTTAGTGTATTAGTGCAACTGTTAGGTTCATTCATGAAAGCCGTTGTGGCAGTTGTGGCCATTGTTTCAGCCTACTTTTCACCATCGCGTCGCTATGCATGGGTGAGAATCCTGTCGTGATGCTCCTGGGAAAGAAAAGGAAGCATCCAACACTTTTTGAATTTTGGGAATAAAAGTTCTTTTGTTTTGCTAGTTCAGGTCGGCTATGTTTTTTCGAATTCACTACAACGAAACGTTCTCTTCGACAAAAATTTTTTCGCGCCCCGTTCTTTGCAGCGGGGTTTGGCTGTAGGGAGTAGGTCTACGACAGTCGTCAGGCAGCTTCGTTGCTAAAGCAGGCCAGTCAACCTAAAGTGCACGTGTTGTTCCGCAGGGCCAGCCCCCACAGTGGCGGGATTTCCACTCGGCCTCGGCCATTGGGGGCCGCATGTACGTCTGGGGTGGCCGCGGTGACAGCCAGGGTCCGTACCACTCGCAGAGCGAGGTCTACTGCAACCGCATGGCCTACCTGGACACGGCCACCTCGTGCTGGGTGCACCCGCGTGTTGACGGCGTGCCCCCCGAGGGACGCCGAAGCCACTCGGCCTGTGAGTACTGCTGCAATATTCTCGGGTGCATTCTTCGGCTGACTGCGTGGCAGGACGTGTAAATGAAACGGTGATGATGACAATGTCATAGTTTGTGACAATGCTTAGGGATAGCGAAGATGCACATTGTCTCTGCTAGGGTTGCATCTAGCCAAAAGGGCCAAGTAAGTGTAGCTGTTGTGATTACAAGGGACTAGTGCTGCAATATGATGCACGTAGGAGGTTAACCTGGCATAATCTTGCAAAAAAGGTTGAGGTTGTGGGTTGGATCAAGGTGGGTAAGATAAGATGTAAACTAAAAGCACGCAAGTTGAGGAAAGAGAAGAGTCTTGAGACATTGAGACACATGAACTCTGCATGTCTTAAGTCTCTTCTTTTTCTTCAACTTGTGCGCTTCTATAGTTGGTTACAATGCAGCCGCTTTGTTACATGCTTTCTGAGGTATGACTGTGTTTTAAGCGCATGAAGAAACGCAAAGGAACAAAGGACTTCATGTGCTTAAAACACAGTTATACCATGCATTTCCAACTAGCCCAACTTTCAACTCTGTTACGCTTTGTGAAGCTCTTTGACACACTTTGCGATCCCTCTTGTGAGCGTGGTGCAAAGGCAGTTGGCCGTGACATCATGATGACCCAGCCATGCTATCGACTGTAGGGATAAAGCCACTTCTGTCTTCGGTTGTATCAGAGTGTAGTTTGAGTTAATTATGCAGAGTCCAACTATCAAGAATAAGTGAAATTGGGCTAGTTTTAATGTTTTGGAGTCGGAGCCTGTGAAGGCAAGGTTGAGCCTCAAAATAGTGCCCAGATTTCTCAACCAAAACGACATATCATTATTGACTCTACATCAAATTCTTTAGCTGTCTGTACTAATGTTTTTTGCACATACTGCTTTCATGGTGTGCCAAATTACCTTATTGTTTTGTGTGTCTAACCATTGTAGCTGCAAACTTTATTGCTATGGCACACAGGATTCATTTCGTGGGCCTTCTGTATAAAAATTCGTTAAGTGCAAATTGATTTCTAAATATAATATCATCTTCCATCTATTCAACTATTGTTAATACAAATTTTATCTTGGTTCAGTCTTGACCTAACGTACTAGCCAGCAACCATATGCTTCTGTGGGACCAAGCTTTCATTTTTTAAAATCCAGGGCTAGCCTCTGTCAGGCAATTAAGGCTTGGCTGATTGTCTCACGCACTCCCAACCTACATAATGACTACTGCGGTTGCTATAGTCACACAAACTTCCATCCTGAAGGATTTTTAATCACAGTGAATGAATTGATGAATGAAGATTATGTCTTGCGGAAAAGTCCTGCTGTCCACCTGCCCCTGGAAGATCTTAGCATTTTTTTCTGAGAAAATTGCTGGGGCAGCACACTCAAAAGGACACTAAAGTTAAACAGTGAATGAATTTGAACTTTCGAAGAAGCAGTGCACAGAGCAATGCAAAACACGCATACCTTAAAGGACTCAAATACAAGCGCTGGTACAACTCCAATGTGTGTGTGCTTTGTGACCTCTTGTGCGTGGCTTCTTCGAAAATCGTGGCCCATCGGTACATATTAAGCACTTTAGACTAATAAATTATTCTTTGATAATTTTATTTTGGCTAATATTACTATTCCTTGTCCATGAACATATCAGAGAAGTATATTTTAATTTTTACAATTTGGGCCAGAACTTGTGAAATCGAAATCTGTGTGACGTCACAGGTTTCCAAGTGCTTTTTACATTTATGCCACATTGGCTTAACAAAATTTGCTTGAACTTGGCACATTAAGTCTTTTGGCATTTATTAAGAAAGTGTGCTTGACTTTTACCGCTTATGTGTAAGTCCTAGAAGACGCCTTCAAAGTTAGTGATATCATAGCATTTGGTTAGTGCGTGAATCTGAAGGTGCCGTCATCACCTGCGTACTTATATTGCACGTTTTCTTCGTTATTCAACATTTTCTAGTACCTAGCGTTGCACTTTCGTTAATGTGAAAGGGTGGTTTACTAATGTGGGAAAAACTGTTTTTCTCTTTGGTGTCCCTTCAATACAAACCAAATCAATTACTACTGTCACAATGTACTGTTGGAGACTGCCTTTCTAGCATCATCATCGTTGGTGTCCCAAGGTGATCACCATGGATGGCTACACAGCCCTTTGTTCGTAGTGTGATAATGAGGGGCTGCTTTCTGCCTGATCTCAATTGAACATTGAAGCGATTAGTTATTTTCATCATGCAATCATCAACAACGTTTCGTCGTGTGTTCTCTGCATTCCGTAGACTTGTACTCTCGTTGCTGGATGGGCTAGCAAAGTGGCTTGTTTGGCACGGGCCACCACCCCATCATCAATGGCTGAGTTATTTAATAATTGCAGGACATCAAATGGATTAACTGCTTAAAGAGCCCATAAACCACCCAGAGATTGAAATCAAGTTGTTGTGGGGAAATTGTGCACAAGTGTACGACAAACACTGAGCCGTGAGAATTTTTCTAAACGGTGCAGTGATAGTGGAGTTTGACACGTTTGATTATGGAAACTGTGACAACCCCACCTTTCGCTCTCTCTTGCCCTTCCCTCTGCTGGTATCCTCTCCCACCCTGCTTTGCCCCTCGACGAGGGTCCCTCCCAATCTCACGTGGCTTAGTGCTGCTTGAAACACTGTCTACTTCCAGTTGCCGCAAATCCAACCGTCGACTCCGTTAGTTGCGTGCTTGTTGGCGAACAGTGGCTGCCGTAATCGTATGGAACTTGCATTGCGCGCATGCTTTCAAAGGATTGCCAACGCGATGGGTCTGTATGGGGACATGCCGTGCCCTGCACGTGTTACATGCAAGCAGGCAACGCAACGAACAACAACAAGCGGTGCGGACAGCTGCTTGCAGACTGACCAGAAGTCCTAGGCTCTTGCTCGACAGCATATTTGGCATATTTGGCTCGGTGCGCCAGAGATTGGGTACAGCGCATCACGCGAAGGCCCGAAAGGCCCGGAAAGGAAGAGTAATTTTTTCTTGGAATTTGTGGCGCGCCAACGGCTCGTAGCCCTGCCATGTGCAGAATTGTTGATCGCAATGACATTCTGCACACGAAGCGCGCTTTTACTTGAGATGCTTGAAAAAATATTGGAGGTGGTTTACGGGCCCTTTAAAGGATGACATACAGTGGAACCACACGGGTACGTTTTTCACGGGGTCTGCAAAAAAAGAACGTAAGAGCCGGGAAATGTAAAAGTTGAGACGTGTGAAAAAAAAAAAAGAATAATTGGAGTAGTGGAGAAAAGCATGCAGTTTTACATTAGACCTTTTGCTTGAAGGAATTGTGCTGTGTCACCTGCCACATTTTGTCAGGCCTGATCAGTACGAGGCGTCTCTCAAGCACCTTCAATACCGTGTGACTTTCGGTGGTGCCACTGCATCCACTTATCACCAACAGATCTAGTGCTGAAGGGTGTTTTGAAGGGCCAGTTGGTACATGATACTGAGGGGAACAGTGCATAAAAACAGGACTGAGAAAGAGCCAGCACTTGTGTCGTGTGTTCTTTCTTTCTCGGTCCTGTTTTATGCCCCGTTCCGCTCGGATCTAGTGCTGTTACAGTCAATGAAGTCATTGGCTCGAGCAGCAGTTCTGGCATCTACTTTACCTCGACTTACTATCACTGACCCACGCATTGGAACACACTAAGGCCCAATTTTCGTCGCAGACAATATTTTGTAAGTGACAACGGCATCATCGGAAGTGTAATAGCTCTACGGGTTGCGGTCAAATGCACCAAAACTGAATTTTAGCACTAAAGAAACGTAATCTGTGTCATGTTAAGATAACAAATACGTGTCTCGGAGGTCGTGTTCTCGGTGGCGGGTCGGGAAAAGGTATTTTCGATGTTGCCACCACCGCTTCTGGCGACCAACTCAATTGTCAAGCCACCTGGTGGACCAAGCCAAGCCACGTGAAAAGTCAGCATAGTCGCCTGCGCCATCTCAGAAGGCCAGTTCGCCTTCGATGAAGAAAAGTTGCCACTCACTCACTCGCTTAGTACAATGCAGGGGATTGGTCCCGCAGTTTGGAACAAACAGTTGAGTTTGCAATGCATAAGATCCTTTTGAGTGTGCCAGTGTGGGCCGAAATCGACGTAACAGCCAGGAGAATCCAAAACTTGGGAACCTAACAGCGTGGATCTACTGTGGTAATAAAAATTTATAATTCCATCATAGGAATAAAATGCTGTCCTAGAGGGATGGTCATTAATAGTGAGCGGATACCTTCATTCTCAGAACCTAGTTTTTTTGTTTCATTGTGCTATTACTTACATAATCGGAGAAAAGCCGTCTTTTTCGAGTTAAGAAATCTGTGCACATTCTATTCTTGTTTAGGTTAGTGACTGTATTGACTTAATTATGCTATGTTTCTAAGCGAAAACACACCTGTCATGTTGAATTTTCAGAAATCTTACAATTGGGGGCAAACGCCGTTCAATGAACTGTGTTCTTTTTTTTTCTGCCTCTCACAAAATTTCTCCCGCAGTATAATTTGGTCCAATTTTTATCGGTCCTGCCAAAGCCGTGTCAATGAAAGTGAGCAGTAGATTGTATGGCTTTCAGTGCTTTGATTAAGGTTTGTTTTTAATCATTTAATCAGCTTCCAGAATCGTACGCCTATCACCTTCAGTCTCACTTTCTTCCTTGAAATATTGTTGCGGGTTCGCGGCTATGCAGCTATGCGGGCGGTGCGAAGAAGAAGACGACGACGTTGGTGGGCTGTTCGAAAATACACAACGGCTGCCATCTTGACTGCTGGAGTACTTTTCTACTCTAAAGTAGTAAATACATTCGCAACATTTTTGGTGGTGGTGCTGGGTACGACGCAAGACGGAACTTCGAAGCGGACGTGTTCTCGACTGCCCGACCATGGCAACAGAAACCAATTCTGCCGCTCCTGTTTCAGCCGCGACTCCGGCGCAGCCTGTACAGCCGGTCGTATTGACGCAACCGCGCGACCCTGGCAACTTCTGCGGCACCGACCATGTTGACGTGGACGACTGGATTCCGAAGTTCGAGCGGTTTGCAGCAGTGTACCGGTGGGACCCTACGATGATGCTCGCCAACGTTGGCTTCTATCTCTGCGGAACAGCTGGCGCGTGGTTCGAGGCTCATGAAGCGGACATAACCAGCTGGGATACTTGCAAACAGAAGCTTCGTGACCTGTTTGGTAAGGCCGTCGGACGCCAGCGGGCCGCTTCTAAAGAACTCTCTGGTCGGGCACAAACTACGACCGAATCATATGTCACCTACATCCTTGACGTTCTCGCCCTTTGCCATCGTGCCGACCCCAACATGTCCGAGGAAGACAAAGTAAGCCATTTACTTAAAGGCATTGCAGATGATGCTTTCAACATACTGGTTTCCAAAGACTGTTCCACCATTGATGACATCATCAAAGAGTGCCGCCGATTCGAAGAGCTGAAGAGTCGCCGGGTCGCCAAGAATTTCTTGCGACTTCCGAACACGGCCGCTACGTCATCTTGCGAGGACCTTCAGCCGCCATGCAGTCAACCACATAACAACGAGAGTGTAGTTCGCATCGTTCGTAGAGAAATCGAGGCCGCGTCTCCGTCTTTTCTGACCCGCCCATCTGATGATCGACCAACGATCTCGTTGATCCAACAGGTCGTGAGAGAGGAGCTGGCAAACGTTGGGCTGCAGCCTGTATGTTCGTTGACGGAACCTCGGGTCAGTACCATAGCGCCTTCTCCTGCACCAGAAAGATTCCGCCGCTATCGTGATCCTGCTCAGTGGAGGACACAGGACGACAAGCCTATATGTTTTCATTGTCATGGTGTAGGACACATCTCCCGCTACTGTCGTTTCCGCACGTATCCACCTCGGTCGTTTCCTGGCTATCGACGTGACGACAACCACCGGCCCCTGCAGTATGGCGCTCGTGACGATGGACCGTACAATGGCACTCCTGCGACACCAGTCCGCCGGTCCAGCCGTTCGCCGTCCCCGCATGACCGTCGCTCCAGGTCACCTCAGCACCGCCGCTATTCGTCGCCCCACCCTAGTGGACGCCCTTCTTCGGAAAACTGAGCAATGCAGCTCCCGGAGGTGACGCTGCATTGGACTCCCGACCTGAAAACCCTCTGCTGACCTTGACTACGGACAAGAACCTGCTTGATGTAGAAGTGGATGGCCTTCCTGTTACTGCCCTTATTGACACCGGCGCACATATTTCAATTCTGAGCTCTGACCTCCGTGCACGATTAAACAAGGTCCTTACGCCGCCAGAGTCCCTATTTGTACGTGTCGCTAGTGGAGCGACCCCGGCTGTGCTCGGAATGTGCACCGCGCGTGTGAGATTCGCCGACCGCCAGACGTCCGTTCTATTCCATGTTCTCGCTCACTGTCCACATGACGTCATCCTTGGACTCGATTTTTTGTCCGACCACTCCGCTGTAATTGACTGCTCAGCCGGCGTCGTGCAACTTGACTTGCCTGCGGCCACCAAAGAGTCGAAGATGGTACAGAACAAGCTTTCGTGCGCTGAGTTTGTTCGCCTCCCACCCCAAGCCCTAACTTGTGTCACAGTTGAACCATATCCCAGTGTTCCGGATGGGGATTACGTGGTCTTTCCCTCTCCCGGTGTTTTACTGGCCCGCAACGTTTCCTCCCCGTACACCATATTAACTGTCACAGCGAACAAGACGTGCCTTCCTCTTCTGAACTTCGGACTCAGCCCTCAAATCCTACCACAAGGCATTGTTCTCGCCACTCTTTCGCCGTCACACGAGTGCCAGATCTCATCAGTGTCACGTGAACTGGCCACAGTCGCCTCCCCGAACCCGCATAGCACCGATGCAGCCAAATCTACACGGCTCAACAATGTAACTAAGATGATTGCCTCAGACCTGTTGCCGTCTCAGGTCAAAGACCTCACTGATCTTCTCACGAGCTATTCGGACATATTTGACTTTGACGGTAGGCCCATAGGTCAAACATCGCAAGTCAAACATCGCATTGATACCGGTGATGCAGCTCCAATTCACAGGCGTCCCTATCGAGTGTCACCATCAGAGCGCCAAGTTATCCAACAGGAGGTGAATAAGATGCTCACAAAAGGCATCATAGAGCCCTCATCGAGTCCGTGGGCGTCCCCTGTAGTCTTAGTTAAAAAGAAGGACAATACCTGGCGTTTCTGCGTGGACTATCGGCATTTAAACAAGGTCACCAAAAGGGATGTCTACCCGCTTCCTCGTATTGATGATGCCCTGGACTGCCTTCATGGCGCAACCTATTTTTCTTCGATAGACTTACGCTCCGGTTACTGGCAGATCGCCGTGGACGACCTCGACCGGGAGAAGACCGCCTTTGTAACGCCTGACGGTCTCTACCAATTCAAGGTAATGCCGTTTGGCTTGTGCAATGCGCCGGCGACGTTCGAGCGGATGATGGACACGCTTTTGCGCAGCTTTAAATGGTCTATCTGCCTGTGTTATCTGGACGACGTGATTGTCTTTGCCCCAACCTTTAAGTCTCACCTCGAGCGCCTTTCCTCAATTCTTTCAGTATTTCGAGAGGCTGGGCTCCAACTTAATTCTTCGAAATGCCATTTTGGGCATCGCCAAGTTACTATTCTAGGGCATCTCGTTGACTCCTCCGGCATCCGCCCCGATCCCGACAAAGTCCGAGCTGTCCTGGATTTTCCTGTACCGACTTGTGTCAAGGACGTTCGAAGTTTTGTGGGCCTATGCTCATATTTCCGACGATTTGTCAGAAACTTCGCAGAGGTCGCACGCCCCCTCACTGATCTTTTGAAGAAAGATGTACCATTTGAGTGGGGTCCTGATCAAGGCACGGCCTTTTCCCAGCTCATAACACTTCTGACCACGCCACCGATTCTCGCCCACTTCGACCCGTCTGCTCCAACCGAGGTCCGCACTGATGCTAGTGGCTACGGTATTGGCGCGGTTTTAGCCCAGCGTCAATCCGGTCACGATCGAGTTCTTGCGTATGCCAGCCGGCTCCTTTCTCCTGCCGAACGCAATTACTCTATTACGGAACGCGAGTGCCTGGCCCTTGTATGGGCAGTTGGTAAATTCCGCCCCTATTTATATGGCCGGCCTTTCACAGTTACCACTGACCATCACGCTCTATGCTGGCTTTCAGCCCTCAAAGACCCAACGGGGCGCCTTGCTCGTTGGGCTCTGCGCCTCCAGGAATTCACATACACAGTGGTTTACAAGTCTGGCCGTTTACACCAAGACGCCGACTGCCTCTCTCGGTACCCCCGTTGACGCTCCAGATCTAGTAACCGACGACGCGTCCATCTGTATTTCCTCGCTCTCTGCTTTCGGCAACATGGGATGTGAGCAACGGCGTGACGCGTCCCTACGAGAGCTAATCGACCGCCTGAACACAGGCTGTACAGACAGTTCGCTTCGCATGTTCGTTGTCATAGACGGCATTTTATACCGCCGCAACATGCACCATGTGGGAAACGAACTACTACTCGTAATACCCACTCATTTGCACTCGACCGTACTTCAGCAACTACATGATGTACCAACGGCTGGCCACCTTGGTGTTGCCAGAACGTACGACCGTGTCCGCCGACGCTTTTTCTGGCCCGGCCTCTACCGTTCTGTACAACGTTATGTTAGGTCTTGTGAGTCGTGCCAACGCCGCAAAAGGCCAGCGGTACACCCCGCCGGGCTCCTTCAACCGATCGACGTACCTGCCGAGCCTTTCTATCGTGTCGGCCTCGACCTGCTGGGCCCTTTCCCTCTTTCTACCGACGGTAACAGGTGGGTCGCCGTCGCCATAGATTACTCGACCCGTTTCGCAATTACGAGACCTCTTCCAAGCAGCTGCGCTACAGATGTCGCCGACTTTTTGATTCAAGACGTCATCTTACATCATGGCGCTCCTCGTCAACTGGTCACCGATCGCGGTCGCTACTTTTTATCTAAGGTAATCGACGATCTACTTCGTTCTTGTGCAACCAAGCACAAGCTTACGACGGCCTACCATCCTCAAACGAACGGCCTCACAGAACGTCTGAATCGCACGCTCACTGACATGCTCGCCATGTACGTGTCGACGGATCATCGTGACTGGGACATTGCGCTACCCTTTGTCACTTTCGCTTACAATAGCTCACGCCACGACACTGCTGGATATTCTCCCTTTTACCTTTTGTATGGAAGAGACCCGACATTGCCGTTCGACACGCTTGTACCCAACCCTGCCAACCTGTCCACAGCATATGCTCGCCGCGCTATTAGCACCGCAGAGAAAGCCCGTCAGATTGCCCATCAGCGCCTTTCGGACTCGCAGCTCCGTCAGAAACGTAGCTATGACAGCCACCATCGGGACGTCCACTTTAGTCCAGGTGACCTCGTTCTTCTGTGGACTCCGTCGCGGCATGTTGGTCTGGCTGAAAAGCTTCTATCCAAGTATTCCGGACCTTATCGTGTGCTACGGCAGGTAACTGATGTTACCTATGAAATAGCACCTCTAAACCCTTCGATACCTTCCACATCTTCCGACATCGTCCACGTCGCTCGCCTCAAGCCGTACATCTCGTCCAACACCTGCTAACAAGCGCCGGGTCGGCGCTTTTCGCCGCCGGAGGTCGATGTTGCGGGTTCGCGGCTATGCAGCTATGCGGGCGGTGCGAAGAAGAAGACGACGACGTTGGTGGGCTGTTCGAAAATACACAACGGCTGCCATCTTGACTGCTGGAGTACTTTTCTACTCTAAAGTAGTAAATACATTCGCAACAATATGTTACATTTTGTTGCATATTGCCTGTTGTTTTGTCGTAGTGGCCTTCTTTTGCTGATTTAGTTGGGCATGCCAGTGTTGGTTATCAGTGGGTCAACACGAATGCTGCTTTGAATACTAAGTTCAGTTGCTAAGTACTATTTGTATACAGCAACCAAGAAGTGATGCATATTGTCATTACCGATTTAAAGAAAGTAGTACTTATTAGAGGTTCACTGTACCGCAGTCAAGTTCTCTGTGCTTTAGTGCATGCCCAGTGCAGCTGTGAAGTGCAAATAGTGAGATGTGAATATTAATTAATAAGCAACTAACAATAACTGACAAACAAAGCCATGGCACCAATGAAATTCTTCATCACTTTTTGCATGGTTGTGTATAAGTGCCAGAAATATGTCTATGGATTATTGAGGACAGAAGTGCAGCAGCATATTCCTGGTTCACGACAATGTAGGTCAACACCAAAGAATGTGGGATGTAACGCAGCGCTTAAGAGCTAAGACATGCGGCGCACTGAAATCCCCTGTGATCAAAATTGGTTCAGAGCCCTCTGCCATAATGCGTAGTGTGTCCATAATGTTCCTGAGGAAGCTTAAAATCATTCATTTGCAAAGAAATGAGGGAGTTATCCCTGTAATGAGTCAGCAAAACTTTATCATCATCATCAGCTTGGCTATGCCTACTGCAAGCAAAAGCCTCTCCCACGAATTGCCAATCAACCTGGTTTTGTGCTTTCTGCTGCCACGTTATACCTGCGAACTGTGTAATCTTATCGGTCCACCTAACTTTCTGTCTTCCCTTCGTGTGTTTGCCTCCTTTGGGTATCCAGTCAGTTACCCTTAAGGGGCCCTGCAACACTTTTTGAGCATGGTCAAAAAACGCTGCCGATCGGTAGTCGAGGCTCCCGACAACTCGTGAGCCAAATATTTTAGCATGGCACGCGGCCTGAAGTTCACAATCAATTATGAAAGTCAGCCAAAAACTGCTTTCTCTTCTCTTGACAAGTCACGCAATATACCCAAAAATCAGACGTAGCAAGCCCATCTATCAGCCATTGGCTGATGGCACGCTCACTCGTTACAGAGGTCGCTGCGGGAGGCCGCTACTCGTCCACGCGTGCGTGCACGATCACACTAAAAAAGCCGTGCACTTGAAGGAAAAAAGAAAGAAAAAGTGCTCAAGGGCACTACGCTCGCGTGACGTTTCTCTGTGGCCGTGCCACCCTTCCCTGCTTAGCTTCCAGCGCTTTCGTCGGGACGAAAGAAGAGAGAATGTGATTGCAGCGTGTGACAAATCTTTGCAACTCCACTCGTACTGGACAGATTCTTAAAATTTGTGCAGCGTTCAATTCCTGAGGCTGTAAGCTCTTCCAGTGAATTCATGCCATGGTTACTTGAAAAAGCGTTTCAGGGCCCTTTTAAGTACCAGCGGTTATGTTGCCTACATGCTACGTGACCGGCCCAAGTCCATTTCTTCATGATTTCAACTACGATACCCTTGACCGCGGTTTGTTCACTGACCCACTTTGCTCTCTTCTTGTCTCTCAACGGTACACCTGTCATTTTCCTTTCCATTGCTCCCTGCGTCGTCCTCAATTTAAGCTGAACCCTCTTTGTAAGCCTCCATGTTTCTGCTCCGTAGGTAAGTACTTGCAGGATGCAGCTGTTTTATAACTTCATTTTGTATTATTCGCTGCTTCTGCTTTCCTCATGATTGGGTAATGTTCATAGGTCTCTGGAAGGTTTGGCTTGATTGCACGAGATCTCTAGGTTCGCAGCAATGTGCATGATTGGGGGCCTTTATAACACTTTTTTTTCCTTATTTTCTGCTGTTAAAGGTAAGCATTGTGTCAAAGGGACAAAGGCTTTGCTGTCAAGATGTTTCTTTTTTCTTCACTAAATTTATATTTCACACTGATAACTTACGGCACAGCCGACCCTCTTCTGGTCTTCCTGACACAGGTGGAGGAGGCAGTGTAGGGAAGCAAAAATATGGCGTGGTGTAAGGGCAAGACGGAGGTGCACGCGCCGCAGTGCAACAGGTACCGTAAATGCACCGTTGCTCTGTCTCGTCCAGGGTACGTCCCTGCAGGGCTGTGGAAGCTGCCAGTGGTAAAGCTCGGCATTGCCTCTGCACCGCCGCGTGCAGTTGCTACTGTTGGCTCGCTGGACTTCCTGCGCCGGTTTGGTGAATGTCGAAAATGGAGCAGGGGCTGACTGGCCACTGGCCCGATTCTTTTCAGCGTGACAGGCAATTTAAAAAGAAACTGCAGTGAACTTCTGTGTAAATTTTGCAAATAGCTTCTTCGGAGACCCGCAAGGTGGTGAAAGGGTTAAGAAAGGGGAAGTTAGACAGCCACCCATTTGTGGCACGAAGCCACAAGAAAACCCATTAGAAAGAAATGTTGCCCCGGACCAGGATGAATTTCTCAACAAGTAAGAGGCTTTTTTTTTTTTTCGGAGGAATTCATACGTATTTTTTTGTGGTTTTGTGCTACTAACGGGTGGTTGTACGAATTTCCTTTCTGTGAAAAATTTGAATCTCGAAAAGGCGTAGTTCTGCATACACTCAAACCTTGATGCAATGAAGCAGTATGAAGAAACATCAGTGTTATTGAAGCAAATGAAGGATGGTCTTGCTATAGATACAATGTTAAGAACATACCTTTATAACGAGTTTTCAGTCATAACAAACTTATTGTCATCTAAGAGGCAACGTTGTTTTTTGTGAGGTTTGACCGTAGTGCACTTACTTTTGTGCGACTATGATTACAAATATTCGAAGCAAAAGGAATGCTCAACATGCGAGCAAAACAATAATTGTAGGACAATTATAATGGCAGGCTCGGTTGTTGGTAATTGATAATCTAATCGTCGGTGTAACATGTCGGCTATCATGTGTGAATTTGCATTCCAATGTTATCGCTGATGGTCGCATCAGATTGAACTCCATCACATGCTTCATGCGTGCACTTTTATTGGAGCATTCGCAAACTCTCTGAGAAGCGTCCACTGCATCCACGCATGGTTTGCACCTAGTGATGAAGTTTAGAATCATTCATTTGCAAAGGAATGAGGGAGTTATTTGTGTAATGAGCTAGCAAAGCTTTATCATCATCATCAGCTTGGCTACACCCACTGCAGGCAAAGGCTTCTCCCATGACCCGCCAATCTCATGAGAGCTCGTCAGTAGAAGCTGTTCACAGTGCATTCCAGTGGCGCTTCATTTGATGGCTGTGGCAACGGTGTTGTGCTGCTACAGTTGGCCCCTAATAGTAGTGCTTAAGACTGCAAGCAGTGCAGAAGATAGTTTAAAGCAAAATGAAATGTGAGTTGTTCAAAAGGCCTCGCAACACTTCTTCAGCAGGGTCCGAGAATGCTGTACAGACAGCTCATCCTGAACAAGGAACTCTGCTAGTAAGCAGTACTCTGTGTTTATGACAGCTTGAACACTGAACGCTCGACACTATTAGAGTATCAAGGTGACAAAAATGTGTTAGGATCAGTACACTACTAATTGCCGTGGTGTTCCACTTGAACATTTTTCGCACGTAGTTGGCCTGGGGAGTGGTTTATGTAAAGCCGCAGAAGGACCCTTTCCGACCTAATTTTGACACTTGAAAGGCTGCTTATGCAGTGATGGAAGTGCTGCTTCAATTGCTCCCAACTGCTCCAAAAGAGAAATGCTTGTCCATGCTGCTCCAAATTATGATTTTTGTCAGTAACTGCTCCAAACCTGCCCTGAAACGGCATTGGGGAAACTTGAAGCGGTGAACTTCAGTTGCGTGCCCACCCAGCGAGCCAAAACAAAAGCTGGTTGTATACTAGCATTCTGACAATACTACATGTACTAACATTGTAATATATCTGACAAGCAGACTATTTTTCGTGAAATGTGTGTGAGATTAGCTGAGCATCACAAGGTTACTAACTGCTGCTGTGACGACTTTGGTGTGAGACTGACCAAATTTACCACTTTTTACCACTTTATAAGTTTTGAGCTCATTTATGTCAAGAATTTCAAGTGTATAGCTCATTTAGCTTAATTTGCTTTCGAAATTTTTTTCAAGGCTGGCCGTTTCGATGAACTACAAAAATGAACATACAGTACTCATACCGATCATAATCTTCTGCTTCGGCAATAGTTACATGTGGTAATGGCTGCTTTTGTAATTTGATGCTCAGCTTCACCGCTTCTATATATCTACCACAGCTATTGGCATTTCAAATATAGCTAGCTGATCTTGGTATTCAGTGACCATCCATCTGCTTAATTATTTGTTTCATGCTATTACGAGTGACTACTGTATGTGCAATATATTTGATAAGTATTGAAATAACATGGAGTTCATATTTAAAGTTTAGATAATGCTTTGAATTCCCAGAGTCGTTTGAAATGTTTTTGCCATCTGCTCCCAAAACATCAATAGTTGCTCAAAACTAGCATTTTATTCTGCTTTGAAAAAATTGATGGCTTCTCTAAACTTCCATTCTTTCTGCTCTAGAATCTGCTCGAAAAATCGAAATGTAGCTTCCATCATTGCTCATGTGAAATGTTAATACTGATCTGCTGCGTACGTGTAGGACTTACTATTTACTTTTGCACCATATGTTACTGCAGATCAGCAGGTCGTAGTAACGAGGGTATTAAGCGTGCACTGTTTTGGCTAGTCACTGCAACTGCATTATTTAATACATCCATCGAACTCGGGCAACAGAGGCACACAGTATATTCACGTTTTCACCAGCCATTCCGAGTCAACTTCCTGCAAAGAGCAAGAAATGAGATGCCATCGCTTGAATGCCAGTCTTCTGAATAGGGTCAGTTGAGGATGAGTTTGCATAGCTAATACATTTTGTAATTAAATTTAATTGGAAACTTGAAAATTTGAGCAGCCTGAGATGCATCACTAACTGCAGCGCAAATGCTAAGACAGAGACGACGAAAGGACGAACGAGGCACTGATTGACGTTGATGAGTTCTCATTAGTTTGATTTATCTCTGAATGTGCCCGGTCAGCTGCAAGGGATGGTGTGCTTTCTTCCGCACCAACAAAGCTTCCATAGCTTTGCATGGACTTGTACGCCAGTGTGATGACTATTCTGTTGCTAGCATGATTGCCACTTGTCTTTCTTTTTTTTCTTTTTTTTTGGACTTCCTCGAGTGAGCAGCTGCTAAGGCTTCCTTTGTGTGGTTTATTATGAGACCTATTTGTTTGTTTTTTAACCCATATGTAGCCCTGTCACAGCCGCGTTCCATCTTTTCGCACGCAGTTGTGTACAATGGAGAGCTGTACATCTTTGGGGGCTACAATGGACTCCTGCTGACCCATTTTGGTGACATGCACAAGTATGACCCAGGTGAGTGTAACGGACCTGTTATTATTTTTATTCATTCAATTTCTTGTTATACACACATTAATCTTAATGAAACAGTGTACCTATTTGACTGTGTGTAAGTAATGGTTTTTGAGGAAGTAATGTTGGGTTGCCTTGTGCGAAATGGAAGCAGGGCAGGGACAAGTTATAAGGGAAAAATGTTTGTCCCTGTATGCGTTTCATGTATGTAGGCACTATCATGGAAAACCTTGTCAGATATCCACTACATTTGTTATAGCTTGGTCGTTCTAGCTCTTAGGCAAGTTGAGCAAATCGCTCTTTCTTCTATCAGGAAAGCAAAGGCAAGCAAAGCTTTTGTATGTCTGTGTGTGACCTGCAGCTGTTGTCTTTCTTTCTGCCACATTGTGCAATGTGCCTTCCCAACCTTTTCTTTCTTCCATGTGGAGAATTGGACATGTACCGACATGCTTAGCAGTTTAAGACTTAAGACTTCCAATGCAGCAGAGGCGGTAACAGGGGTGGTCATATATGAAACAACAAAATGCTAAAAAGGAAATGTAACAACATGAAATAACACATCACCTCGATAAGAGGTCAGATTGCTCTATCCCGAATGGTTGATTGCCGTCAAGCCCACGATCGAGGAAGCATAGAATATTTGGAAATGGCACGTACAAATATACGTGTGGGACCGCAGGTTCTTCGAAAGCCTTGTCGCTGTACGTTTTCTGGTGCCGTATTTTTCGTAAATGTTGCTGCCTCCGAACTCCGGGAAACTTCACTTACAAATGAAATAATTTTTTTGTGCAGAGACCTCGTGCTGGAGCCAGGTGAAGATCCAGCGGGAGGGTCCCTGTGCCAGGAGGCGCCAGTGCTGCTGCATGGTTGGTGACCGGCTGTTTCTCTTCGGTGGCACCAGGTGAGTAGGCGATATGATAGTTGCAGCTGTGATGGGTGTTAGTTGTATAGTATAGTACTATAATACTAATAATAATGGCTTTATTTACATGAATACAAAGTTGATGGAGGAGATGAAAATATAAGCGACCATCTGCTTGACGAAGTTCTCACCTACCAAGCTTGCGCTGGTTTGAGCGGCAGAACTTAGAACGAGGGATGAAAGGAAGACCGACTAGGATGTCGCCTAGGACATCCTCTTGGACAATGAGGATGTCGGAAAGCAGACACATGCAGACAAAGACGACGGCAACATCCTTGTCTATCTTCTTTTCGTCTCTCAATTTAAGTTCCGCTGCTCAAACCACTGTTAACTGTGAACTTTCAGTAAATACCGTTTTGTCCGTTTTGGTGTTAGTTGGTCTGCTTGCAGTGTACCGAAATATCTGTACAGTCGGAACGCTACGTAGGGAGCTTGCGTTGAGCAAAAAGCTATGTTTCATTGTGATGTTTGTTGCATGGAGGTTTCTGGCCTCCATTTTTGCAGGGTGGTGTGTGTCATATATAGAAAGATCTTTATGTGCCAGCACGTTTTGCATAGTTGCAGATATTTAAAGCTGTCTTTAGAAGCAACATAAAACAGTACGAGTGCTCATTGACATTCAAGAGGGCTGTCACAAATTCAAGAGAATTTATAATGGTTTTGACATGCCATATTGCAGTGTGGGCGTCGGAGATGAGGACACGTCGCTGGAAAGGCCGAAACATCCCTTTAGGCTGTGAAACACCAAACGACCTATTTGAAACTCCACGCATGCGGGGCACCGGTGAAGGGGAAAAAAGTTTTTTAAATTTTTGCCAGCTTTACCTGCACAGTGCATTTTCATGGTCGTACATATTGTCCGAATCCGCTCTTTCCCTAGTGAAATCTTGCCCCGCCGCGGTTGTCTAGTGGCTAAGGTACTCGGCTGCTGACCCGCAGGTCGCGAGTTCAGATCCCGGCTGCGGCGGCTGCATTTCTGATGGAGGCGGAAATGTCGTAGGCCTGTGTGCTCAGGTTTGGGTGCACGTTAAAGAACCCCAGGTGGTCAAAATTTCCGGAGCCCTCCACTACGGCGTCTCTCTTAATCGTATGGTGGTTTTGGGACGTTAAACCCCACAAATCAATCAAATAAATCGATCAACCTCGTGAAATCTTCATTTGAGTCTACTTTGGTAAATAGCAAGAAATAAATATTAATGCCTTTCAATGCAATCAACAGCTGAAGAGAAAAGGCCCGTTACACCAGAAATATCTGTATACTGAGGTTCATTATGTGGTTTGTGATGGTGAAAAAAAGGAAGCGCTGCTTGTAAAGGTTAAACACTTTATTGGGCGATCTTGTACCCAGTGAACGAAAGATGTTAAGCATAAACAACATTCTGTGCAGTCATAAAGCAACACACTCTGTGCAGTCATAATGGTGAGCACGGGCATTGGTTGTTGGCAATGCGTTCGTCAGTGGAACGCATTGTCTTTTATGCATGAAATGATTGAATAGTCTAGCGTTATCGCTGGGGTCACGTTAGCTCTACAGTAAACTCGGCTACTTGTGTCATGCATGCAATCTTATCAGAATACAATGTAGACCACTTATAACATAAGTCGCAGGAGTCGCGAATATCCTCACTATAAGCGGTATTGCATTATAACCAAGACAGCCATTTTCAAGAGCTGCACTTGCGCCAAATGTATTGAGCATGCAGCCTTGTGTGTCTGAGAAGCGAAGCATGCGATGCGTGGTGCTTACAACCATAAAAATTTCAGTGTTAAACAACAACAACAACAACAAAAACTTTGGAAGACACACGTTGCCAATGAAATGAATGCCCAAAAGGGGGGGGGGGGATAAAAAAAAGCACAATCGCGAAAATTAGCCGACTAACTTCTCAGACTGCCATTATGCGCATTACACAGAAACTATGTCGAGTCTTGTCCCAAATTTCACGTGCTGAAAAATTCCAATCGTTCGATTTCACGGGAGCACACCTGATTTCAAGACATCGCAATTAAATTGTGAACCACCATTCGAGCGCTACACGTGCCACTTGTAGTAATTTCTTTATCGATATGTATTCCTTCCCATCAAGTGCAGGCACCGCAAAAAGTTTCGTTGATTGCGTACCAAACCAAGACTTAGATAGCACGCAACCACTGCCAAAAAGTAACCAACGCCGATAAGGCCTAGCCTGCCATTCCTTATGTTGTCGCGGGAAGTTTGTCCAAAACGTGAATATCTGGCGTCAAAAAGATCGCATCAAGCACTGAACCAAGAGCAGCGTGCATGTTACGAAGTTTGCGGTCGCGTTCGGGAGATCAACGACGAAAACACTTCAAGCTTACGTATGACAGCACACTGACAGCAAAAGCAGAAGCTCGTGTAGCGGACACGACATGTGTAGCAAGCTCGATAGCGATGACACTTTTCTCGACAGGAAACTGTTTAAACGCGGTTGGTAAGGACGGGATCGCAGGTACCATGTTGAGCCGCGCATGGCTGGAGCCACGCTAGTGACGCCATAATCGGTGCCGGTGCAAAGGCTTATCCGTCGCCGAAGCAACCACCCTCTCACTTGGCTAGCCCGCGGTTTTTTTTGTTCTCTGTGCCCTTCGTTCGCTCACTCCGCGTTCCTCCTCCTCCATAACAACCTTGTCGCTTGCTTTTCAGCGGTCCATCCAGCGCGCCTCCTTTCAGACGGGCACTCTTCACCGCCTTTGTCGCAATGATTTTCTGGCAGCCGCATTATAACCGGTGTTTCATCTTGGGGCACCGCACAATAGGTGGTATGCATATGCATAGGGTTCTATGGGAGGGTAAACAGAGGTTGAAAATGACCGCACTGTACCCGGTTCTGCACTATAAGCGGTTACGTTATAAGTGGTCTACACTGTAGTAGTCTAAAACAATTGAAAAGTTTCTCTGTTATTTTGGCAGGGTCTTTTCGAGCTGGTGGTAACTCAAACCATGATATAATGAATTATTGATTATAACGAAGAAAGTAACGAATAGTTTATGGTAAACAGTATTACAAATAATTATTTATAATGAATTTTCAGATATAGTGAACTATTTTTGTGGCAGATGTGACCTTGTTATAATAAGCTATGAGTGTAACTTTTTGTAAGTGATACCCATTCAATATAAAGGAATAAACATGTATTACAGTATTGCCATGGGCACGAGATGAGATTGTGCTATGCGGTTTCGTTGATGATCATCTTGCACGTGTCACTGTGAAACGGGGAACATGATGAAGAGAAAACGACGGCGGAGTCTTCTTCCCATTGATTGGTTGGGTTTGACATCCTAGTGTGCCAATAAACGGACGTTCTGCGCTAGCAAGTACAACGCGACAATAGAGACCTTTTCAACAGAGAGAAGGGTCACTTCGTGTTTGGTCTGTTGCTTTGGTGTATGAAAACTGGCGCCATAGCCTCAGCAGTGCATTTTCGAGGGGGGGGGGGGAGGTGTCATGTATGTTAACTACAGCCCAGAAAGATTATGGTGGTCCCCAAGGAGCCTTTGTTTAAGGTGCATAGTGACGTGATGATTGTAACGAAAAAGCACTTCTGATTGAGGTGGCAGAAACTTGCTTCTGGGTGTTAACCCTCTCCTGTCAGATCGTTTAGGCAATTTCCATTTCACTGTTGTCAACCTCGTATGTTCTATCGCTCCTCTGTGCAGTCCAACTCCGAATCAGATTGCCAGGCAGCGGATGGAGGAGTTTGACCCCAACGACCTGACCCTCATGGATCACTCGGATCTATACGTCCTTGACTTTGGTGAGTTGTCGATGCTGCAGTGCATTCTCCTCACATTGGCTCCTACATTGCTTGCATTGCCCTGCATGGGCTGTCTTGAAGAGACGTGTAGTCAGCACGAAGCAGATGTTGATTAGATGTGCCAAAGATAGACACGCACCCCTCAAATCATCATGTTCATCATCATCCTGACCTGCGCCCTCTGCTGGACAAAGGCCTCTCTCATGTTCCACCAGTCAACTCAGTCCTGTGCTTGCTGCTGCCACTGTATACGCACAAACATCCTAATCTCATCTGCCCACTTAACTTTGTCTCCCCCTCACTGGCTTGCCTTCTCTTGGAATCCAGTCAGTTACCCTTAATAAGCAGCAGTTATTCTGCCTACGCGCTACTTGCCCGGCCCATACCCATTTCTTCTTGATTTCAACTATGATGTCCTTAACTCCGGTTTGTTCGCTGAACCACTCGGCTCTTTTCTTGTCTCTTATGGTTACCCCTATAATTTTCCTTTCAATTGCTCCCTGCTACCCCTCGAATACACCCTGGCGATCGCCAGGGCGTATTTCATAAGACAAGCACCAGGACAGGAAAAAATACCCAGTGATGTCTTAGGTTGTAACAAAGGCTCACTTGACCTGTTTGGGTAACTGTATTGGAAACTCTTAAATTATGCATGATTCTCCGATGTGTCTAATCAATACTGTGTCTAACGAAGAAAATGAGCCCTTTAATGCGCACTTCTTGCCTTCTATGTAAGAACTATATAAGAAGAGCATCCTGTCACTGCTATTGTACAGGTGGCCACAGCTTATTCAAGCTGTACAAAATGCCGAATTATCATTTCGCCTAAATGTTATATGCAATACTGTATTCGTCAGGGCACCAATAGTTTTTTTTTTTGATTGATTGATTTATTGATTGAAATGTCACTTCATGTAAAGGCAGCCTGTCATGTATTGCACATTATATGTATTTACTCGCGTAATCCTCGCACTCGCATAATTCTCGCACCCCCACATCGCCCAAGAAAAATACAATTTTTTTTCCTCGAGTAATTATCGCACCCTCGAAAACTGCCACAATGATGTCGTCTGCTCGTTCCAGCCACTGATGATGATAGCGCGCCATCTCTTAAGCATCAAGCGTACTATTGCATGGAGATTCAATCCAATCCAAGCCGAAGTGGCCGGTGAGCGTTCTAGGGAGTCTGGACTTGAGAGCTGTGAAAACCGGCCGCTTCAAGGTGGCTTCCGCTCACGAGCCTGCAGCAGTGGCGCTGTAGTCGGAGGCGCTGCCAGCTTTCTCCATTGCAATGCACCCGCGATGGTTGTTGCGAGTTTTTCACCAGTACAAGAGTTTTGTCAAAGTAAATATCAAACAGCAATTTCCCCAATTATCAATACATACATCTTTTGCTGAACGAACATTCCATTAAAGCGAAGTTTTCGACGGATGGTCATTCCGACAGCACCACTATTTATATGCTTGGTGAAACCAAAACAATTTTATTTTCTATAACAATAAGCTAAGTCTTAACAGAGTTAAAAAAAAGCTTGTTTAGCGAAGCGTGGTATGTTTGACGATGTTAGTTTGCCAACATTACCTTGTGCTAACCTGCGATAGATTGTGACATTGTTTGCTGCTAAATCGGCCTGGACAGTGCGATTTACCAAGTGCAGTTACACATTGCCATTTTCTCAATGCTCGATCAGTATTACACTTGAGGCAGTATTCTGAAACATGTGTAGAAACTGAGACAACACTTAGTTTCATGGCTGCAACAAAATTTATTACAGTAAGTCACTAACGGACATTTTTTTACGTGACACAGGACTTCAATCGCTTGACTTTTTCTCGCTTTCTGCTTGGTTCAGACCCTTCAACAACAACAACAACAAAAAAAGAACTCTCGTCACGCAAAATAATCTGACCACTTCTTTGTTCAAATAATTCTTTGCAATGTTCAATGCAGCCAATTTCTGGAAACTGTTTAGAAATCGCAGAAGACTGTCTTCTAAATTCGAATGCAGGCGCACTGTGCTAAACACATTTTCAATTTGGTTTTTATCACGGAGGACGGAAAGATAGGAGAGGGCGTTCCCAGCCGGGGCGCTACGGGAAAAGAGTGGAGGAAATGACATCAGTGTGGCCATATTCACTGGGCAGGCACAATGGCAGCGTAGCTATGGTTACGTGTTGCGCAGTGTAGCTGGTTTAGCAGTGAGCGGCCGCGGCTGGTGGCGGCATGTGTGCCCCCACAGGTCTCGTGCTGAGCTATGGCGAACAATATCCGTGCTCTGCGTGGCGTAATTGGTTACTCAGTGTTACTCTGGTAGTTACTGTGCTCTTAGCAACGTAATTACAAAACCTTTAGTCCATCATGGGGCCTGAACAGTGCGTAGAACGAGCGCATATCCATGTGTCGTGCGGCGGATGTGGCATTTGAAGTGTTCAGGGAAATTGCGTTGAGCCCCGTGACGAAGAGGAACGACGATGAGTGCCTTGCAGGTCAGTGGCGGTTGGGCAGTGCTCCTGCTTGTGGCAACGGACGAAACTGTTAATTGTGCCCAGTAGACACAATGAAGACTATGTGCACATACGTAGTTTCGTGTTCGGTATGAGTACATGTAGTAACAACTTCTATGTGCATAATAAAACACGTTTTCTGTTACGCTTGTTATACTTGCCCCCAGCATTGTAATCTCAGCGTTAGAGCAACCGCGTTCAAGTGTCATTTGCACCGTGCTCAAAGTCACCACGGTCGCAGAATGCTAACGTCGGTGAGTTTCACGCGGAAGATGGGCACAGTGGCCGGGCGCTTCGTCGGCCTCGTGTCGGAATGCAACCGTAGAAGACGCACGACCGATCGTGATATCTGTACAGTTGCTGAAATAATGACGTGAAAACACTCGCCGTTGTCAGTGCATCTAGCGCGCATTCTCTTGTACTTGCTTCGTTGGCGGTGAGCCGTTACTCGCTGGTAATACTCGAACGAAATGATTTCGCCGAAGGTGTCGCGCTGGCCCAGAGTGTTGAGCCCCGTTCCATTACCGTATTTAGTCGATTCTACCGTGCCTTCGATTGTAACGCGCACCCGGTTTCCACGACGAAAAAAAAAAGTAAGACATCGATTGCAACGCGCACCCATTTTTCTCGTTGGCCCACACGATCACACCACTCGGGAAAAAGACTCCTTTCGGGAGCGTCTTCTGTTTAAATATGAGGTAAGGGGGAAGCTTGTGCCTATCTGACGTGCATAGGAGCATTGCCATCACTCTAGTTGTACCGTGGCCCGATGTCAGCACACGAACTTGCTTCGCCCCCTTCTTCTCGACGGTTGTGGTGCCAGGTATGTCGAAGTAAAGAGGTGTCTGATCGCCATTCCCGATTTGCCCAAGTAGGGAGCCGTTGTTGTGCCGCAAGTTTAGGACGAACCTCTGAAAACTGAAGCTTTTCTTCGTACTCCTTTGGCAACTTTCGGCATATGCCCGTTCGCCTTCAGAGGGAAAAGCCTTTCCTCTTCATAAAGTTAGTTAGCCAGCACCTGCTCGCTTCAAACTGGCTCCACATTAGCCCTTTTTCTAAAGCTAACGCCATAGCCTGCACTTGGAGCAGTTCTGTCGTCACGGGCCGCTGTGCCGCTCACTGCTCAATCACATACTTCCCGAGCAGCTCTTCAATTTGTGGAAACCGACCCTGCTGTGGTCCAATGAAGCCTTTGCGTGAATCTTTGCTGTCGACGATATTCTGCTTTTCTTTCCGCCAGTCCCGCACGTATGTTTCGGGAACTCCGAACGACTGCGATGCAGCCCGATTTACGTCCGTTTCGGCACAGGCGATGACTTTTTTAAAGCGGCATCGTGGTGCACTCGTCGAGTTTTTGGAGTCGGCCCTTCCATGCCGTCGATGCTAATGCACATCAAGATGACAAACTTCTCAGCGCATGTACGAAGTGCCGCACATGGGAAACACATAGGCAGAAATGGCCGACGCGCCATGCCGTCACACGTAGGGGGTGGCCATTTTGGAACGCCGATGGCAATAGAATGACCGTATTCATTTTTTTTTTTCGTACTTGATTGTAGCGCTCATGCGATTTATAAACTCGCTTAACCGAAAAAAAGGTGCACGTTAGATTCGAGTACTTACGGTAGTTTCGGATCGTCACGACACGCGCGCTGTGCAGCCCACGTGATTTCCGAGCCGGAGAGAGAGTCGCGCCTTATGCTTTACATTCGGATGTAAACAAGAGAGGAGAATTTGCCCAGCCAGTGCGGCTGACTTCCGGCTTCACCACGGCTGCACAACGAGTGACGTCAGGGCCTCTCCTAAGTTTTTTCCTTCCTCCATGGTCTCTACCAGGTTTTACAGAGACTCTGGTTTCCTCCATGGTCTCTACCAGGTTTTACAGAGACTCTGATGGATACAGAAGTCTCCTTAAATTCCAGTCCCTAGTCGCCTGCGATCGCCATGCTAAATCACGACCTAGTGGAGATCTCAGGCACCGCGGCACCGCTCGGCGAGGAAAACACGGCTCACTTTTCACACCTCCCCATTCTAGCCACCCTAGCATTGTGGCGTGTTTTGTATGTTGTGTCGGTAATCTCAGCACGTTATGGGGCGATACTGAAGCTACACAGCCGCTTCAAGTTGCAAGTGACAGATCATGCACTAAACAACGGCAACAGGGCCGCCAGTAGGCCCTTTGGAGTCTACAAATTTTGTGTTCGCTATTGGTGACGGCAGCTGAAAGCCACCAAGACGTGTTGGGCCTGCTGTGTGCCTAAAACTGGGATTGATGGTAAACTTTATTTCTTCAGAAGAAAACAGCGGACCATTCTGTTAAATAGCCATCAGCCCAATACTGACGTCCTACGCTTACCTTTTAAGGTCTCCTGTTGAGAGACGAACGCTACCGCTACGCCCGCAACGCCCACAAGCTTTGCGTATGATATTCTAATTCTCGACTCTTTGCTTCAACTTTTTGTGTATCAAATAAATCTTGCCTTGTGTTGAACCTCTGCTTTAATTGTTGAGGTAAGTTCTAATTAGTACTTCATAAAGCTTGCTGTAAGTTGCTGGTGTGGGAATCCCGATTTGCGGCCTCTTCGTTTTCTTTTTCGCTCTGTACGTTTTCGTGGAAAGTTTTCCCCGCGTAATTCTCGCACCCCTCAACTTTGCATCGGTTTTCCGGCAAAAAAAAAGTGCGAGGATTATGCGAGTAAATACGGTACTCAACACCTTATAATGTTGCACGTTATCTGTGCCTGGGTTTCAAGGCATGATGCCTGCGTTCTGATGGGCGGCTCTTAGCATTGCTTACAAATTTTGAAGAGTTTTTAGGTGATGCTTCAGCTCGCTGAAAGCTTTGCTGTTGATTTCTTTATTATTAAAATCACCTATGAGCCTACATTTTTCACAGCAATGAATGTTTGTAACTGATGAACACTTGTCATGGTGTGCATGAAGGCATCTGGCTTTATACAGGAAACAAAAGAGCTCCACAGTGCAGCGTCAAGGTTGTTTCGCCAGCCTGTTCGATGTGTGGTTTTCTTTGTGACTTTAAAATGCAATTAAAAATATTGGCTTACTCAAATTTCAAAAAAGGATGCTAAATCTATCACTACACTCAAACCTCGATATAAAGACACCAGATATGACAAAATGTATCCTATAGCAAAGCAAAACTAGTCTTGTAGTAGATATAGAGTTAGAAATAAAACTTTACTGCAAATTTTGGAATCTTACGAAGTTATTTTCATGTAAGGTGCAATTTTGTTACGAGGTCTGAGTGTGTATAATTCATTCATGGGCATCGGCAGGTTTTTGTCTTGGGGCGTGAAAATCTGTGTTGCATCACGTAGAAGGAGGGGGGGCTGCCGGTTATAAATTTGCTGTCGTTTCATTTCCACCAGTTTCCTGTGTTGCATCACGTAGAAGGAGGGGGGGGCTGGCAGTTATAAATTTGCTGTCCTTTCATTTCCACCAGTTTCTAATCACACATTCTGGCCAGGGCCAGTTGTCAATCCCATTAGGGAGATTACAAGATCACTGACTAGGTGCGATATTTTTTCCTGTGTTTTCTCAGCACCAACTCTGAAGACACTGTGCCTGCTGGCTGTCATAGATGCACGCATGGACATCAGCCACTTGCCTCAGGACATCAGGTGAGCTGTTGTGTATAAGGTTGGCGCAGGGCACGGTGTAAGAATAAGTTAGGTGACGACACCGCGCCCGGAGCCGCGTCCAGATTGTGTTCGTTGCCCGGGCTGTTTCTGTTTGATGCAATAGATGGTGCTCACGCAGGGTGGGTCAAGTCGCTCACTGGGGAGCAACTCCGAATTGCGTGTAGAAGGTTATTGCTGTGGGGCCTCGCTTGTTTATCACGCTTGATATACACATGTACGTGGATGTCAATAAACTTGCACACTGTGACTCTGCTGTAACGAAAGTGATTTCCTAATTTTTTGTGCACCTTATTTGCTTAGTGTTTTTGTCTTACAAATGCTCCGACAGGAGCAAAAGTTTGTCTGGAGAGCGGTCACATTTTGACGCGAAATCACTAAAGGTAACTGTGGATGATTCTGTGTTAGATGGCCATCAGCCCAAGGTTCACATTGTACGCTAACGCAACGCCTGAAGCTTCGTGTACGGTATTCGAAAACTCTTTTGTGCCTCAGATAAATCTTGCCTTGTGTTGAACCTGTGGTTTTATTGTTAAGGTAAGTCTTGATTAGTGCTTCCCAAAGCATTTAGTCTTTTAGTTAGTTGCTAGCATGAGAATTGCTATCTGTGGGCACTTCGTTTCCCTTTTTTTTTTGCTGAGTACATTTTTCTACCCCCCTAACTTTTTGTCTGCTTTCCACGAAAAAAAAAAAGAGGGTGTGGATTAAGCGAGTAACTGCAGTATGCCTAAATAGTTTGCAAAGGTGCCAGCTGAGAAAGAAAACCACTGTGCTGCAGGAAATAACGGGCATTTTTCGAAAACCAACTGAAGACTTTAACGGCTCAGACGGGTCTGCGCATGTGTGTGTGTGTGCAAAAAAACCGCCATCACCTTGCGATAGCCGTCTGCCGCTTGGGTCTTCACAAGCACGCGAGAGCGGTTTTTTTCACACCTGAAGGAGACTTTTTGTTCGCGGAAAATATCGCATGACTGCTGTGTTGATCGTTGCTGCCGAATAATCGTATTTTCTGGGAACGTATCAAGCGGAATGTAATAAGGCACAGCTCTATCGATGCATTTGTAGTTTTCGCTATTTCGAGTGTAGGAGCCGGGCAATCGTATCAAGTGGAAGCGTATCAACGAGGTTCTACTTGCATCTATTTAATGAGATTCTACTTAGTGACTTTTCATGGCGTTGTACACAAATAGTTTAAACTTTTCAGTTATGCTGAGAGCTACACGATGTAACAGTGACGGTTGCAAAGGAAACATAAGCGCAATTATCGACGCATTTATAAAATAAAAGTGGGTTGGAAAAGACTACGCAGAATAAAAACACGGGACGAGGCACCATCCTGTTGTTGTATTCTGCATTGTCCTGCATCTATTCTCCATTGTTGCCTTTTTTTGCCTCTTCTACACAGAAAGTATGTTGTAAGATATAGTACGTATACCCTCTAGGTGAGGACAATCGAGAGATGAAATCGGTCAGATAAGGTAACAGCGCCACTCGCGCCCGTCGGTCTGCTGACTGCAGCGGATACCAATCGACGGGATGGCACAACTTCAAGACAAGAACATGTTCTCTTAGAACATGTTCACTTCGCGAGAGATATGAATTTCTCAGTCGGTGAATGTAGTTATGGCACGCCAGCAACTCAAGTTGGCAACGCACACAGTGCTTTTTGCGAGTGAAAACTTTGACATATGGTGAACGTCGCCGTTGCTGCGGGCTGTGTCGGTTGCTATAACAACATTGCAAAAAGCATTTTCTGTCTAGGTTGCGTCTGCCCTCCAATAGATACCCCCTGCCATCACTGGGCCAACAGAGGCGTGCCCCAGTTTCTTTATCTGGTCAAACGCACCTTGCATGCTAGCTGAGAAGTATTTCGACCTGAAGAAAATATTGTATTTATGTACTCGCTAATGAACCCACTAGCATAAGGAACCAACCCGCCACATTGGTGCTCGAAAAAAAGAAAAAAAAAGTTTTCTTAATTTATCTGTTCATTTTATTTTGGTGTGATAGCCAGTGGCATTGATGATCGAAGTATTTTTATATCAAGTCATATAACAAAATAACACAATAAAAGTCAAAGCAGTTCCTCAACCATGGTAAACAGTTGCGAGCAGCCCAAACACGAACGATGTCAATGAAAATTTAAAAGTTGCGCTATTCCCGGCAGAGCGCCATCTGTCGAATGCTGGAGAAACCTCTTCGATTATAGCGCCACGCAAGCGCAGCGGCCCTAGAACAACGCAAAAAACAAATGCATGGTTTCCGAGGTGGCGAGCACTTGGTGTAAGAACACACCACGCGCCCCCCCATCTAAGAGGCTTTGCAAAGCACCTACCGCACCGACGCCACGTCGCGACGTTTGTGCGCCGCTATTTGATGCTGCACTATTCAATTGTCGGGTTTGTCGTAGTGAACTTAGTTGAAGACACATGCTGCTGAGTGCGTGTTCAGCAGGCACACAAGCTACATGGCTAATTTTAAACTTAAAGCTGGTCGAGCATGCACGGGAGTATGAGAACCGAGCGGCGGGACGACACTTCGGCGTTGATTCGTGCGCGTTCATTACGAGAGAAAACAAGAGCTTCGGGCTACAAAAAGATTCGTCGCACAGTTCGCGGGCCAAAACAAGCAAAACCGTCATGCAAAATTTTCGCTGGTTTATAACTCCCGCGATTTTTTTTTTATGAACCCTCCGCCCAAATTGGCATCTACTTTTCTGAAATAAAGCGGGGTTCATTACGCGAGTAAAAATAGTGTTCCTTACACCATGGTAGCAAGTCAACAACCAACTTGCCTAACTTTGTCATGCTTTCATGGAGTGTTGTCTAATGGCCTTCACATTTACAGGTGGGAGATCAGTGCCATGACTACAAACAACAGCATCTCGCGCCCGTCGCAGACGGCAGGTTGAGTCGCCTCCTGACAGCACTCCGCAGCGGAGGCGCCCTTCCGCCTTTGGCCCGGCCACTGGGCAACAGGTGGCAAAGGTTGTACATAAAGTGGCGAACCACCGGAGGGGTCCCTTCCTTCACGGCCTGGGGAACGAGACGGCCAGACTGTGCACGTCGGGAGGACAGTCGTTTCGGAGTCATTCACAGTCTCGGAAGGGTCTTGTCTGGTGGAAAAAAAAAGTGTGCATAACACGTTCCTCGAGTTCTTGGAAAGGGCTGCGTTTTGTGTGCGGTTGTGAAAGCAGCGATTGCTGGCGATTGTTGTTCGCTCGAGCTGGTAGTTTTTGTGTGTGTGTGTGCATGCATGTTTCTTGTAGAAGTGTTGCCAAAATCTTGCAACACCATGGTGTGTGTGTTTGTGTGTCTTTTGATGCTGAAAGACATAACCGCTCCTGCTCAGCAGTTTTTGTTTCTTGGCTGAAAGTAGCCACTATGGTATTTTGGTGTTGTGTACATAGATTTTTTGCTTGGAGGTAAGGAAGCTCAGAGAGCTGTAGAACCAGCCTAAACATTGTTTTCTTGTCTGTTGTGGAATGTTCATATGTCAAGCAATCTATTTCTTCTTAGCTTTTTTTCATTAGCTTTGAATGTGACAGGTCTTCTATTCGAATAACTAGTAGGGGTGTGCAAATATTGACTACGGAACTATGTAATTAAATTTATATTACATCTGCAAATTGAATGCTCAACATTTATTAACATGTGTTCTTTTCAAAGATAGTATTTAGCTATTGGGCATTTAGACGCCCCTACTTTTTTTTCTGTACTAGAGGTTCTTTAAGTCTTATTAAGAAGCAAGCAAACGGGCATGGTTAAAAGAAAACTTTTCGCAAAAGTTTGCAACACATCATATTTGCATTATTTCTTGATGTATGTGAGGCTACCTTTCATTTTACAGTTAGATGAATGGTAAACCTCAGCTAGTGTCGTGCAGCTGGTACTAGTGTGGCAAATCGACCATTGTGAAGGGTTTCTTTTCTCCCATTTCGTAGATCTTTAGAGGTCAAAGAAATCGAGTTGAGTGAACCCTCACTATGTACGGAAGGGATAATTGGCATCCACCAAAACTTTTTTCCCCTTTATAATCATTTGATAACCATTCCTCCTACTCGTGCGATTCTGCAAAACTATTTGTCATTTCATCAAGTATGTCGTACGATTATTGCTAACGATGTGTTTCACGGGGCACGGTTAAATTTACGCGGCCAGTCTCGCACTTGCCAACACTATTTAAATGCATGAGCCTTCACCGCTTTTTGGAAGTCATTCCTGGGTCTTTATGTGGTATGTGGAAATAGATGAATGTTCAAGCTTGTGGCGGGCAGATCAGCAATTGCTTTGTACAGTTAGATCAATGTAAATAGATTAAGAGCTCGTTTGAGTGAGCCACGTGACTGTTCGCACGGATAATGGAATTTCTACAATACTGGAGCATGGCATTGCAATTATGTGAAATGTAGGCTTTCGAATGAATTTTTTTTCTTTTTTCACTGAGAGCCAAACATCATCTAGATCTCCTGGACACACGGTTAAGTTATTTGCTGTACAATGAAGTTTTTGTTGAAGCATCGTTTTTGAGCTTGAGTTTACACATGCATTGAATGTGATATAGTGGAAAATGAACTTCTCAGAAAGATTAGGTTATGCATTCAATGTTTGCATGTCACTTTAAGTTATGCTTGTTCTGTTGAATAATACTTGTAGAACGAGCTCGTTATGTTTCAAGTTAGCATGTAAAGTTTGGAAGCGGTTCATTTGGCTGGTGTTTCAAGTAAATCAAGTGTTGAAAAGCAGAGTAGTAGAGATGAATTTTCACTTCCTTGCGAGAATGTGATCGATTTAATCACATGTAAAGTTTATTAAATATGACCACTTTTTCGATCGCTGCTTCACTCAGCATTGCCGGACAAATCGGTGCAAGGTGTACTTCGGAAGGTCCAAACCAGAAGTCAATTCCAAACAGGCCTTCAGTTTGTGTACCACTCTTACCAGGCCATGCAGTGTGCGGTTCGAGCTGACCTTTTATTGTCACGACGTGTTTATAGCTTCGTAATCCCGATAAAAATATATCATTATATGATTGTTGCCAGTATTATACAAAACTCACTTATTGGTTTTTAAACTTTTCAAGCAAGGGCCACATTATTTATTCTGCTAGAGCTGTGCAAGTTCACTTGGTTGAAACTAGCAATGGTAATTGTCCTGATTTAGGGATGCAATTAGGGATTTAGATTGCTTTCATGCCACTGGGCATCGTTCTTGCTCTGGCAGTTACCTAGAAGGGAATGAACATATGGACAGGGCGTCATCAACTAAACTCTCTGTTGTAAATGACGAGGTTATGTTGAGACAAGTTACATATGCTGTCCTAAGTGTGTCAACACGTGAGACAACCATGAATGTTGAGTGTTTCAACTCACTGTATGGGTGGTCTTGGGACCCCCAGCTACCAGTCAACCTAGCAGACCGTGCCAATACTCTAGATCCTACCATTAGCATTTAATACCAGACACTGATAGTACATTTTGAAGTAACGTTTTGTTCAGGCTGCAGACTAAATTTTTGGCTTTGCTTGTGGGATGAAAGAAGTGGCAATGAGCTAAACGATTTGCTACAATTTTTATGGGTGGCACTAAAGACTTTAAAAATCGAAGCTTGACGTGTCTGACTCGAACTCTTCTTTCAGGAACCACTACATTCAAATCTAGAGTTGCTCAGTAAGATTGGCACAGAAAAGCTTTAGTTACTTCTATCTGCTGCTGCTGCTTGTAACCATCATCATCATCGTCATCATCATCAGCCTGACTACGTCCACTGCAGGACAAAGGCCTCTCCCATGTTCCGCCAGTTAACCCAGTCCTGTGCTTGCTGCTGCCAATTTATACCCGTAAACTTCTTAATCTCATCTGCCCACCTAACCTTCTGTCTCCCCCTAACCCGCTTGCCTTCTCTGGGAATCCAGTTAGTTACCCTTAACGACCAGCGGTTATCCTGTCTACGCACTACATGCCCCACCCATGTCCATTTCTTCTTCTTGATATCAGCTATGATATCCTTAACCCCCGTTTGTTCCCTAATCCACTCTGCTCTCTTCTTCTCTCTTAGGGTTACACCTACCGTTTTTCTTTCCGTTGCTCGCTGTGTCGTCCTCAATTTAAGCTGAACCCTCTTTGTAAGTCTCCAGGTTTCTGCTCCGTAGCCAAGTACCGGCAAGATACAGCTGTTATATACCTTCCTTTTGAGGGATAGTGGCAATCTACCTGTCATAATTTGAGAGTGCTTGCCAAATGTGCTCCACCCCATTCTTCTAGTTACTTCAATCTCGTGGTTCGGCTCCGCGGTTATTACCTGCCCTAAGTAGACATAGTCTCTTACAACTTGAAGTGCGCTATTACCTATCTTGAAGCGCTGCTCTTTTCCGAGGTTGTTGTACATTACTTTCGTTTTCTGACATTACTTTCGTTTTCTGCTTGTAACCAACCGATTTTAAACGAAATTGCTGGTTCATCATTGTGGTTTTATATTCCTTTATATGCTTGTTTCTGAGTGATGGTTACCATGGCTTTCTGTGGTACTGCTGGAAAAAAAAAGATGAATATTGTTGCGGGTGAGTGTTTCCTAGCACTATTTCTCTGTGCATGTGTGTGCTTGGTTTAATTTATTTTAGGGCTAGTGTGTTTGTTGATTTGGCCCACACATGGCTTTTAATGGTGGTACTTGGTTATAATCTGACTTGTAGCGTGGGAAAGCTTTTGTCACCATGCCTAGTCACTTGTTAATGTAAGTGAGGCTTGAAAGTGAATGCGACGTATCTCAATCGCGTGACGTTTTAGTGACATTGCGATTGTGCCAAATGGTGGCATCAATAGCGGTGTGGGCAACCAGAAAGAGTGTCCAGTTTCTAATGTCACTTTCATGTTGCCTAAATGTCACTGCATTATTTGTCAATGTCTACTTCATTCGTCCAAATTTTACGCACGACACTGTATGTACATCTCAGTCGATTGAACGTAAATTGAGTGCCAACTCGTGTTAATATGTCTGCTTGAGAAGCAATGTGAGAAATGTATTTGCACTTTTGGTCAACATAAGCTTTCATCGCAATGTGTTTACATTCCTTGCTCGCCTTTGATTTAGCACCTCATGGTCTGTCGTTTGCATGGTATTTTTGGAAAGCGAGATATTATGGTTTGTTAATGGAGGGATCTCAGGGGAGATGACTTATGGCTGATTGCTTCTTTTGGTTGTACTGCATAATTACATGTCATGAATTGTTACCAGAGTGGAGAATGTGTTAAGGATCTTTAGGAAAGCAACGTAAATATATAACGCATAATGTTATATGTTGGCAGGTTAGAGAGGCATACAAATGGATGACAGCAGTTTTGCAAGAGGGATTGTAGTCATCTGTAATTAGTAACAACATTCAAATGGTAGTGAGGGTAGTCATCTATAACTAGTAATGACATAATTGTTATTGAGTGCAGTTGCTTTCTCACCTATAAAGCAGTCCTTTTTTTACTACTTTGCTTGCTAATGTGTCACATTTCTCAATCGCCATTGGTTTAGACTTTGGTCACGTGGGGTTCACCGTACAGTTTGAGGTGATAAGCCTTTTTCGAGGCATTCAAGTGATGCCAATGCACTTTTACTCTACCACTTGGCTCGGATATTGCTGGAACAATGTGGATCTTTCATCGCCCTTCTAAAGATTCTGTGGGTGACAGTTTTTTACTGCGTTTGATGCATTCAGAGTTGATCGAAATGCGGCCCTCCTTCGTTTTGTTCTTTACCTTCGCTATGCTCCGTTCAGTGTCTTGTCACTTCGTTTGATTGAACGCTGCTCCTTACAGTGTGATCACGAAAGTAGTGGAATAGTCAAAGGGGCTTCTTTTCTGTTTTATAAACTAACGAAACTAGCAGACGATTGAGCCGAGGAAAGTGCAGGGCACCTTATTTGTGGTTTCGCGCTGTGCGAGGAACATAAGCAGGGAGTGCGCTTACCTGCAGGCAGACATGTTTTTTTCTGCTGCTGAAATGACTAGATTCTCCTGGTTACATCACGACCAACGCTGGAGATACCTAATTGCCCGGAGAGAAGCGTAGGATTGCTTTATTGTTAATGTGACGCACTCTCAGCGCTAGTGCTGCCATATTTGGCTTTGTTGATTGGTAGAGTGTTTTGAACTTGATGTAACTTTACTTGAAATGTCACAAAAAATATTGGAGCTGGCCAAGGGGCCCTTCAAATAACTTTTGGTGTTGTGAAGTCAAATATCTTAGCACTGGTAATTTTAAGAGTATATGCACACGGATGTGCACACTATCTCTGCATAAAAGTTACTTGGGTGCTTATATGTTAATGAATGTGGCTACGATACCCTAGTCCTTGTGATATATGGCTCCTCGCTTGGGCAGTTCGTTATTTAGTTGCTGTAATTTCGTCCATATATTTCTTCAAGGAATCACATGCTGTCGTCAAGTGCTACTTCAACAAATCCATGCATTGCTGCACAAGCTTCAGGTCACTCCATCCAATAAGAATAGAGAGGCAGAAATGACATTCCATTGTGGTGCTCTAATTTTCTTTCACACAATGCTGACATCATCTGTGTGGAAGAATTCGCAGTGCATGAAGCTCCTCTTTCAATGCTTGCAAGTAGTTCTTGTGTTTGATTGGCTGATAGGAACACCTTAGCCTTAGCAGCACTGCACGGAAATGATGGAGCGTGGTAGTTTTGAGCAGCTTGTAACAGCTAGTCCTGAGCCTTTTGATGGCGACTATGACAAGATGGTTGAAATGGTTGTCTGTGTGGCTCTGGTTTCTCGAAGTTGTGCGACGTTAATGGTAAAATCTGAAAGGTTGGTGAAGTTCAGTCTGTATGGCTTGTGTCTGGTTCTCTCTTTTTTTTTTCTGGTTGGATGCTATGCATACGACCTTTGCACGGGTAAGTGTTTAAGGGGGCTGCCTTGTTTACCTATTTTTGGCGTGCTGCCACAGTCTTGAGTGCGGTCTTAAATGTGTTTGGGTGTACACATTAGGCTCATTTAATGCTGCTATGACCACACAATCTAGCAGTGGTACATGCTAGAAAAAGAAAATGACAGTCGCATGCCTTTTTTTGTGTCCCACAGCCTGTGAAATGTACAGAGACTAATCGAACCTGGCTTGTGGCCGTAGCTGTGGTAGTTTAGGTGGTTTTATGATGCTTCATTTTATAGCGTGTCGATTGTTCATTTCCAATACTGTTGTTCTCAGTTACCTTATGATGGTTTTCACTGAATATCATTTTAACTTTTTTCATTGCATTCAGTGAGTCGATACTAGATGGCATCCATGATTACCGGTGGGGCTGTGCCTCCTCGACATTCATGGCCATTTTTTAATGGCAAATTTTGAAATAATTGAGTGTGTTTGGGTGTTTTGTTGACTTGCCGGTTTTGAGAACAAATCAGGTTTTTTAATCCTGCCCATTAAGTTTCCTTTACTTCTTTTCACTATTCCTCCTGTCAGTACCACGCCTGTCGTTATTGCTTTGCTCTCTATTGCTATTCCAGTCCCAATGGATATCGCTCCTGTCCTGTTGCTATTGCCCCTGTTTCAACGGCTGTTGTCCTGTCGAATTGCTATTGCTCCTGTCACAGTTGCTACTGTCGCTATTGCTCATGACCCTCTTTTTATTATTGTACCCGTGACAACTTCACCTTCTTCATATGGTACTTCTGTGGCATAGGGTACCGCATTCATAGTACTATTATGGATATGGTATCCTATGTCGATGTAGTACTATGGATACGGTACTATGGAGTACTGTATCTATAGTGCTACTATGGCATGAAGTACCATATCTATTGTACTCCTGTGGCCCTCCTCGTTGACTCTTTCATGCAGGTATGGCTGCGCACACACAAGTATTTTTTTGTAGGCCAGCTCGGGCTCTGGATATGAACCTGATGTAATGGACGCTACTGCGAAAGGTTGTCCGGTCTTTCGCCTCCTCGTTTAGTTTCTGAAAGAGTTTGTATTGTATCTACTGGGGTCCCACAGTCACGCTTTTTTAACACTGACAAGTGTAAAGCCTCTGCTCATCTATCTTGGTTTATGGTCGATGTGTTTGTATATTGCCATAAAGCATGCTATGCGAGATATGTACAGTCAATAAAAATGTGGAAAATGCGACACACATGTATATACACTACATAATTGATCTTGTAATCACATGTATCTAAGCAGGTTTTTTGGAAAGTGCAGGCCACTGCTTGTCAATTTTTGCCTGCAGGGCTTAGAGTCTGATGTCTGACGTAGTCATTGATTGTTGTAATCATGTAAATGATTGATAACGTTTGCTGCTGGCAGTTTTCAGAAGAGTTGGAACTGCTTCCGGAAAGGGTTGCTTGAGTCTCTGAGCTGTCTGAGTAAGCATTTCTTATTTGAGGGTGGGAATTTTCAAATTTGAATATGAATTGAATAGTCTACTCTTTATGTCCTTGTTCAGTCCGAGAATTCACTATGCACGCAGAGTTCTTGAATATTATCACTTTGTGCTGGACTAATGTACATAAAGGACAGCAACACTCATTGCAGTCTACAGCAAGAAAGAATGGGGCTTATGAAGTTTTTCCTGACTTGATCATTGATCCATCTGATGCATTCACGTTAAGTATTTGTTTGTCAATTTCAAGAATTCGCACCATGAGCGTGTCCTCATAGCAAATATGATTCCGTTTGTCATTTCTTGCCAACTGGATTCTCTGGAACTTTTATTTTGATAATTCAGAAATGTGTGTATGCAAGTATTAGATGCGACATTTGAGTTTTATTTAGCAAATGAGCTCAGTAAAAATATTTTGCTTTTGTGCAAAAAGGTGTTCAATATGAGAAGTCAGCTGGCCTGGGTTGTGTTCAAATAAATCATTCTTTAAAATCATCGTTTGGTCGAGTGGACGAAAATATTGGTTGATTTGAGTTTTTTTACATTAACAAAGATGTCAAATGGACTCGTAATCGTGGGTTGATAAACTATTCCACCACCACTGTATTTTCATTGCATCGCTACGCCAGTGACATTATCTGCTGCGAGTGTGTTCATATAAGAGGTTTCAATCGCTGTTCAATCGCTGTTCAACGATTTCAAATCACCCCCGAGTTTATAGACTTGAAGGGTGCAGTGTTTGTCTCTCAGATGGTGAATTTTAGGCCAATTTTTATTCGAATACATGGTAGGTTGGCATCTTCACATGCACATCTTTCTGAGAGAAAGCTCCAACTCAGTAGTATGTCCTGTGTATTCGACTGTCAAGCATTGATGACAGGATATGTAATGCTGTAAGCATCCTGGTTTAATAGCCTCCTCTATGTCGATGGTGTATTCTCTGGGCGTTTTGCTAGTGTAAAGTCTGTTGGCATTGAGCGTGTGGGTCACCGTCTATACGAGTGTGGCAGTGTCTTAGAATGCCATGGCTTCTTGCACTTCATTTAAACTTTTTCTTCTTTGGCCCCACGTTGCATTTCATTGAACTGTTCTAGTTGCCACCTTCCTTCCCATATGCCATTGTGTACTTATTGTGGGAGCAGGGGGTTGAAATTGGGACTTATGCAGAATCGCTTGAAACACAGTTAGTGGCTTAATTCATTGAAGGGTTTAGTCGAGATGACTAACTTTTTGGGGCCTCATAGGTGTCCAGCTACTAGAGGAGACTGATGCGAACTAAAAAAGGCAGTGTCGCTACACACCATTTTAGGAGACGTGAAGCGGCCTACACAAAAAGTACACGGCCATGAGAATACAGTTATGCTAAGGGTCCAAGAATGATTTGTGCTTTTACTGCATTACACCACTGGATGCCCATGGAAAAGCATGACTTAAGACTTCAGGTTCATTTAAACTTGCAAATAGAACCGATCATGCAGCAGTCAGTTGCAAAGTAACTGGTTGAAAATAGCCGCTTTGGTCGCAGAACAACTGCTTTTGCTCAGTACTTGGTGCTGCATTTTTCAGTTGCACGACGGCAGTATCAAACCTTTCAACCGATCAGATGGAGCAGGATCAGGATGTCGTGTTATTCAACTTGGCAACGGCAATGCCAGGGGAGGTAAATTCTATGTGTTGAAATATATAAATAACATGCAGCTACAAACATTGTTTTGTCTCAAGTGTTGTAGCTTCTGTTTTTTCTCTTTTAATTTATATAAGAAGATATAAATGAAGTAACAAAATCAAATGAAAAAAAGTTTCGAGATATAAGAAGATATAAATGAAGTAACAAAATCAAATGAAAAAAAGTTTCGAGTCTTTTGTTCGCCGGTAGTGTGATCGTGCTGTTCTATAAAGGCTTTGGTTTCATCAATGCACAAACGTCTGGGGCACAACTCCACATAAGAACTCGCCCATTTGCGAAAGCGATGGAGAATATTTGGCATATAGCATGTTTCTGTCAGCCGACCGATTGGAACGTTGTAGCTTTTTTTTTTTTTCCAATCACCTGTTACAAAGGCTTGCATGAGCGGTGCTAGTCCTTGGTGCGAGGCCACATGACTGCGCAACTTCTACCGTAGGGATGGAACAGGTGCGGTGTCCATTTTTATGAAAACAAATGTGCGAGTGTGCGGCCTGCGCTTTGCTGTGGCTGCCTACTGCACCGTCAGGCGACTGATAAAGCAAGGCTGCCCGCTCTTGGCAGCATTGTCTGTTGCACGACAGGAGCACACTGCTTCTCCAGCGGCTTTGACTCGTTATTTTGTTTGCTAATTTTCTTTATCTATCAGCTGATTATTATCAGGTAAAGCTCAGGCCACATGCTTGCGTGTCCCGTTCATAAAAAAAGGACAGAGTACGTTCTCTGCTTTTTCACATTTATTTTCAAGGGATTATAGCCCGGATGGGAAAAAAAAGGTCACTAGTCATCCTTGATACAATCCGTAACTATTCTAGCGTCTGGTTATTGCCACCAAGATCGGAGCCAGATGAAAACAGTGCGTCGTGACGTTTGCATTTCTTTCCATCCACATCGTAGATAACAAAATGCCCAAGTCTGGTACATTGTGTAAGAGCCAAATGTTTACAGGCTGCACAGCTGTTTGCACGCTGTTATCTGATAAGCTCTGCTCATGTGTCTGGCACCAATGATTAGTTGATTGCACTTGTGTCGGGCTGGCAACAAACTTGTAAACCATAGAATATGGTGAGGAGTGGGTGCTAACGTTTGAGCAATACTTCACAAATATGACTCTCTCATAAGTATCTAAATCACCAATTTCCAATGTGAATGCCATACATGACACATTCCAGGAATTCGTGTAGTTGCCGGGACAGCCTTTCAACCACAGCAATCTACGTGCTTCAAAATTTTTTGTTGCACACAAGAGTGCTCATGTACGTGCGTACATATCTGGGGAAGTAGACCTACAACACAAAATGCCTCTTTATGTACACAGTACACTGTCCAGACAAAAGGAAAGCTTACATGTTTTCCTTTGTTGCGGAATTCCAGATTGCAGTTGCGATCATCGTGCTTTGAATTTTAAGTTGTATACTTAGGTATGGGAATCATAATTCAAGGCATGATGCGAGCTTGTGTGAACGAGTGTATCGCCAGGGCTCTCTGAAGCGGCATAAAGTTAATCTCCAAATTCTCATGTGCCTGTTTCTTTATTGTTATTTTCACAGAGCGATTCCTTGACAAGGAACAATTTCATGTATGGCGCGTGATCATGTGTATATATAATGGCACAATTAAGCATTGTTCAGGTTTCTATTCAGGGCAGTATTTTGCTTGCTTCAAATAATCAGCCATCTTGTCATCATCGGTGTTTTTCTCTCTGATAAATGACAGCTCTTGAATGTCACTGTCCGGAAATGTGAACAATTTTCGAACAGGAGCGCTGCTGCTGCTAATGTTACGGCTAGCAGTCTTATCTTCAAATCACTTTCTGTCTTAAGAGGAGGCAAGATTGCTCGTCAAAATGTTGGCACTGAGGGCTTCATTAAAGAACACTAGACCACTTGTTGAAATGATTGGCTCTGGCGATGCTCTTCACTTACAGCTTCTACCTTCTCGTGAACTTCTACCTTGTTTGTATTCAAGTGGAAATGTGTTACAGCTGATAGACTGCTCATACGATACTCCCGTAAAGTCTGGGGTTCACCAGCCGGAACTTAACAGACGCACTGCTGTGCTCTCGCCGACAGTGCCTTCACGCTCGGGTCTTTAGTGTTTCAGTGCGAAGGATGTCTTCTCCAGGATATACAGAATCGCAATGCAATGTTTCAGACTGTTCTCTCTTGATTGTATATGAGCGATTCACTCTCAGACATGGCCCGAAAAGTGTATTGTCTGCGCTCTTCTATGCGCAGGTGTCTTCCTGGATCGACGATTGATCATTTTTGATGCGTCTCTTGCAGCCCCCAGGCCGCCTCTGTAACAGTGCTGCGGCTTCCTTTTTGTTCCTTGTTTAATTTATATAAGAAGCTATAAATGAAGTAAAAAAATAAAATGAAAAAAGTTTCATGTGTCGAGTCTTTTGTTCCCTGATTGTGTAGTGAGTGAGTAACAACTTTATTAATCGAAGGGGTGAGGGGTAAAGGAGGCTAAGCCACGAAGGCTGCCAGGCTGTGCTTCTCGATGACTTCTTCCGCTCGTTTCAGGACCCGTGTCTGGATGTCTATGTCGTTGCTGGAGAGAAGGGCCTCCCATTGTCCCTCGGTGGGGGGTGAGCAAAGGAGGTCGGCGGGCGGGGGATCCTCCGGGCAGCCCCAGAGGATGTGGTTCAACGAGGCAACGTTGCCGCACAGGCAGCAGCGTGGATCAATGGCACCTGGGTGCATGTATGAAAACACGAGGGGGCACGGGAAGGTGCGGGTCTGTAGGCGACGCCAGGCGATCTCGGACCGCTTGGGAAGGCTGCTGTGAGGATGTGAATAGAAATATCGCTCGAGGCGATAATGCTGAGTGATGTCGTGGTAGGTGACCAGGGGCTCCGGCACCAGGGCGTCCGACTCTGAGTGGCCCACCGCTCGGTCGACGAATCCTCGAGCGCGTTGGTGAGCTGTCTCGTTGCCGGGGTGGCCCGAGTGGGCGGGGACCCAGATCAGTTCTATGCGGCACTGCTCATCTTGCTGCAGTAGGGGCCGAAGTAGCCGTAAGGTGGTAGGCGAGACGAGACCTCGCGCGAAATTCGAGATGGCTTGTTTCGAGTCGCTGATTATGACGCTTGCGTCAGCCGAGGTCGCGGCCAAAGCAATGGCCACTTCCTCCGCCTCGACGGCGTAAGGCGTTCTGACGGTGCCAGCCGTGATGGTCGGCCCCAAAGGAGCTGAGGAGGGCGACACGGAAACGACTACGAAGGCGTCCCTGCGTGCATTGTATCGGGCCGCATCTACGTAGGCGACGGCCGGGTGGTCGGCGTACTTTGCTTGAAGCATGGCGGCACGGGCTTGGCGGCGAGCGTCGTGGTGGCCCGCCAGCATATTCTTAGGTAGCGGCTTGATGTAGAACGCCGCTCGAATAGCATGGGGTAATGAGACCAGATCCGGAGGGTGGGAGGAGGTGTCGTGGCCGATGGAGGAAAGGATGTGGCGACCGGTCGGCGAACGGTAAAGGCGTTGCACTTGAGCGGAGCGGTGAGCCTCAATCAACTCGTCGAGCGTGTTGTGTACACCCAAACGGAGAAGACGATCGGTGGACGTGTTGGGGGGAAGGCCGAGGGCAGTCTTGTATGCCCGGCGGATGAGGACGTCAATTTTATCGCGTTCCGATTTTAGGAGACGTGTATAAGGAAGGCCGTACGTGAGGCGGGAAACGACGAACGCGTCGACAAGGCGAAGTAGATCGTGTTCTCGCATGCCCTCACGCCGCGCACGGACACGGGCGAGCATACGTGCGGTCTGCTGCACCGAGAGCGAGAGCTTGTCTATGGTGTGTGTATTATGGCGGTTGGACTGTAGGATCAGCCCGAGCACGCGGAGATGCGAAACGACGGGGACAGGAGTAGAGTTGGCATGAACCGTGATGGTGGGGTGGGGAGTTTTGTAGCGACGCCGGTCGGGAGGCCGCATGAGAAGAAGGGCCGATTTGGCCGCTGAGCAAGTAAGACCGGCCGCGTGCACGTGGGACGTGACGACGTCGGTTGCGCGTTGCAACGTCTGCTCGATATGGCCGTCAGAGCCCGACGTGACCCAGAGAGCAATATCGTCCGCGTACAGGGTGTGTTTAAGACCGGGGATACGGTCCAGCTTGCCAGGAAGCGAGCGGAGGACAAGATTGAATAGAAAAGGCGACAAGACGGCGCCCTGAGGGGTGCCACGAGGGCCAAGCTCGTACGTGGGAGACGGGAGGTCCCCTATGATGATTTCGGCCGTGCGGGCGGTGAGGAACGCGCGAATGTAGTTGTAGGTGCGGGTGCCGGGATTGAGGGCTGCGAGTTCGGCAAGGATAGCCGAATGGGAGACGTGGTCGAACGCCTTGTGAAGGTCCAGGCTAAGGAGAGCCTTTGTGTCTGAAAATGTGGGTGGGTCGAGGAGATCATGGTGGAGTTGTAAGAGGACATCTTGCGTGGATAGGTGGGGGCGGAAACCAAGCATGGTGTGGGGAAGGAGATGGTGTGCGTCCGTGTACGTTTGCAAGCGAGCGAGAACGACATGTTCTAGAAGCTTGCCGACGCACGAGGTGAGTGAAATGGGCCTGAGATTCTCGATTGTGAGTTTCTTGCCCGGCTTGGGGATGAAAGCCACGCGAGCGTGTTTCCATGATTGGGGGAGGTTGCCGGAGCGCCAGCACTCGTTGAGGAACGAAGTGAGGGTAGCAGCCGAAGGGGCGTCGAGGTTTCGGAGGAGCTTGTTGGGGATGCGATCTGGGCCGGGGGCGGAAGTGGTGCGGAGCTTCTGTAATGCCGCGTAGACCTCCGCTTCCGTGATATCGGCGTCCAGTACTGGGTTGGGGGCCCCAGAGTAGGACGCGAGAGGGGGAGGAGGTGTGCCAGGAGGCAGAAGCTGAAGGTATTTGGCGGACAGGTCTGCCATCAGCGACGGAGTGTCGCCGGGGTAAGCCCGGACCACTCGTTGTAACTGCTGCCGAGCGACCGACTTGGCAGAAGCAGGGTCGAGGAGGTGGCGGAGGAGATGCCAGGACTGTTTGCAGCCCAACTGACCAGAGAGACCCGAGCAGAGCTGCTCCCACTGTTGGCGGGCGAGCGCGGTGGTGTGTTGCTCGATCGTACGATCGAGGTGCGCAATGCGGCGGCGTAAGCGACGGTTGTGACGTTGCTTCTGCCAACGGTTGCAAAGGCCGGTGCGGGCGGCCCACAGGTGGGCAAGACGGGCGTCAGTTGCCGGATAGTCCTTCGTGGTGGGGATCGAGGCGGTGACTGCGTCGAGGTCCGCTAGCAGCTGGTCGGTCCACGTCGAGAGGTCCTCGATGTTGGAAGTGGCGGAGTGCAACCGGCGTTCTCGGAAAGCGTCCCAGTCTGTATAGCGGGCCGTGTGTGGGCGCGGCTTGCTGGGGGAGGTGAGAACTTGAATGGTGAGGACATAGTGGTCACTGCCGAGGGGCTGATGCGTGTTATACCAGCGCGCGTCGGGCACGCTGCGGCAGAAGCTGAGGTCCGGGGTGGTATCGCGGCACACACTGTTGCCGATGCGCGTTGGTTGCGTGGGGTCGGTGAGCAGGGAAAGGTTGAGATCGTGAGCGAGCTGCCACAGCCTCCTTCCGGGGCCATCTGCCTTCGAGTAACCCCAGTCCGGATGCTTGACGTTGAAGTCGCCGAGAATAAGAAGGGGTGATTTGGCTGCTTTCGCTGCAGCGGCACGGAGCAAGGCTAGGAGAGACGCGTCTTCAGTGGAGCGAGGGGGGTTGTACACGTTGAGAATAAACAGAGAGGGCTGTTCACGTTGCTGAGGTAGTGTCTCGAGAAAGACGTGATGGACTGCAGGGAAGGGTAGATCGTGTCGATTGACAGTGAGCGTCCGCCGGGTGAGGACGGCCGTCACGGGATGGGGCAGAGGATGGTGAGTTACTTGGTTGTAGGCGACGTAACCCGAGAGGGAGACGTCGGCGTGAGTTTCCTGTAGTACGATGATATCAGGCGCGTCCGAGGGGTCTAGTTGTTGTAGGTGGAGAAGGAGGTGGTTACGCTTGGGACGAAAACCACGGCAGTTCCACTGCCAAATGGTGACGATGGATCGGTCAGCCATTTTAACAGCGGAAGATGTTGCCTCGGCCGGTGTTTGCGAGGTTCGGGCGGCGCCGGAGGAGGTGGTGGTGCGGGCATGGAGGGGTGGCTTTGCTCGGATGCTTCCAAGCATGGCAGTTTGTAGGCTATCAACTGTTGACTGTAGAGATTGGAAGGACGTGGCGGGGGGGTAGGCGGCGAAGTCTGTGCGCAGGGAATTTAGAGCTTCGTGCTGTGCAGTGAGAAGCTGGTGGACGGAGTTGAAGCGGCTATCCAACCGCTTTTCAAGATCCACCAAGGCCGTCTTGATGGATACCTGGACCTCTTCAGAAAGGTGAAGAGATTCAAGGGGAGTGTTGGGTCGACGGCGCTTGCCAGTGCATCCTTCGGGAGTCTGAACGTCCATGTCGGAGGAGGAGCAAATGGTAGAGGGCAGAGAGGATTTCACTGTGATGGCTGATTCCAGCTTCTCTTCAAGAGCTTGCAGTTTCGCTTGGAGGGAATCAATTTGGGTCTTCTGAGCTGCAATTTGAGCGCTTTGTGCAGTGACCTGCTGTCGGAGGGAGGCGTTTTCTTGCTGCAGTGCAACAACCTGCGGCTCCGAGGGCAAGCCGGGGGCGCCGCGGGGCCATGTCGAATTCATGGGCTGTGATGCGGGTTTAGGCACCGCTGGTACGGGGGGCGGAGAGGCAGTAACCGACTTGGGCGGTGGAGCTGGTGAGGGACCACTTGCTGCTTGCTGGGAAGAGCGCACTACCGCTGTGGGCGGAACAGGCTGTTGTGGCGAGGGGTGTGTGTCAGGTACCGGGGCCTTCTGGCGTTGAGGGCGCTGCACGTAGCGGTGTTTACAGTTGGAGCTGTACGTGGAGTGATTCCCATTGCAGACGATGCAGCGGGGGTTGCAAGTGGGTGGCGATCCTTCGGGCGGTGTGGGGTGAGCAGCGCCGCACCGATGGCACCGCTCCTGCCGCGGCTTGGGGCACACGTCGGTCCGGTGGCCGGTCGAGCGGCAATTGTAGCAGGCTTCCACCTTGTTGCGGAACGGAAGGAGGCGAAGCTGGACACCGTGGTAGAAGATCCACCGCGGTAGTTTCGGCTCCATGAGGGTGACCAAGATGTGAGGGGCCTTGCCCATGCGGCGGCCGCCCACAACAGAGAGGGTAGGATTGCTTGCCTGAAGGTCTTCAAGGATGGCTTGGTCCGTGAAGTCGTCGAAGGCGTGGTACAGTATGCCCCTGAGGGCATCGTCTGGCGGTGGGGCGTAAAGGTGGACGGTGAAAGTGTTGCCGGAAACCGTGAGGGAGGTGATGCGGAGGTATGCTTGTGCACGAGCCGAGTCCGCGACGCTGAGCGTAAAAGTGTTGTTGACGGGGTGGATCCGCACCGTGTCGCGAGATGCGGGCGGGAGGTCTTGCAGGAACGCTGCTTGCAGCAAGGCGGTGTACAAGTGCCAAGGCTGTAGCTTGGTGAGTTCTACGGGGCTTTTAGGGCGGCCGACGATGTGAATCGTGTCCGCCGGGAGACGAGGGAGCGGAGCGCGGCGGCGGTGCTGCGGAGGCGATGTATTTACCCGCTTCGACGAGGGCAGAGAAGCCGGCGTGGTGGTGGGCTTAGCTGCGGCGGTGGCAAGGCGCAAGGCTGCGCGGCGTTGCTCTTGGGCGCGGAGGCCTGGCGACTGCCAGGATTCGTCCGAGAGTTCCTCGGGGGACACGTCCTGTCCTTCGACAATATACTCCATAGCGGTGGACAGCTAGGAGATGGGCGACGGGGCAGCGGCGGGCGGCCGGGCGGGTCGCTCCGTCTGTCAGCTGATGTGCAGGCGGCCGCACTCGAGCTAAGCCTAAGAGGCCTAGGTCGGTGCACGGCGTGGTCGAAGGCTTTCGAAAGCTCTCCCGGGCCACCCCGGGCGAGTTTCGCAATAAAGTGGGTGTCGAAGAGATCCAGACAATGTGCTCCAGCCACCCGTGAAGAAATTATCCGGATAGGGTCGAAAGGACCGGCGCGAGGGCCGAAAATTGGCGGAGCCGAAGTGAGGTGCGACTGCTCTCGACGGTGATCCGCCCCCTTTTCCTGATTGTGTAATCGTGGTGCTCTAGAAATCTTTGTTTCACCAACACACAAATATCTGGGGCACAACTCCACATAAGAATCCGCCCGTTTGGGAAAGCTGTGGAGAATATTTGGCATATATCCTGTTTCTGTCGGCAAACTTCGATTGGAACTTCCTTGCTCTTTTTTTTTCTGTTTCAAGCATGCATGAAAATTCTACTGTCCTACATGAAAATAATTTTACTGTTGGTGGTATATTAAGCAATTCTCAAGTTCTTGAACTTTGTATTGACAGCACAATGTGCGCACAAACGTCGCCATTTCGCTGGTACCGCCAAGATTGCAAGTTGCAAGCTGAACGCCACTGTTTCTTTCGCAGTAGTTGCTGCTTTCGCTCAAGCTTGGTGTAACTGTTCAAGTACTGCATTTATTTGTTCACTTATTTATTTTGATATCCTTGTAGCCCTTGATATCCCAAGTCAACTGCAAACTCGGATAACGCAAAAATATGGCAGCATATCCACGGAGTGAATGATGGAGAGCGGGGTGAAGCATTCGTCCGTCCATGCGTCCGTCTGTGTGACCGTCCATGCACCCGCCCCTGCGTCCGTTAATGCATCTGTCTGTGTGTCCGTTCGTACATCTATTCAACACTCCAAGTACCACCATCTCGCATCTTTTCATAATATATTCCCCATATAGAAGCACCGCCATCCAGCGGACATTTCAAGGACTAAACGAGAGGTGGCACACGCACACTTTTTAACAGCTTGCGCTTCGGGTCTACTTCCCCCCTTTAACCACCTCGAGTTCATGGTATATACTAGTTCACTGTATTCATGGCACTGCGGCCCAACGCTCGCTAAACCTTTCTAAAACCAAGGAGGTTACGCCCAGCGAGTATAACGTAGCAACCTTTTTCTGTCAGATAGTGCTCAATGTACATGCCAATGGCTGCTAATAGGAAATGAGAGACAGGAGAATTCGACTTTTACTTTTTTACGGCTTTCGCTTCGTATCTACTTGCCACCTTTAACCACCTCGAGTTCATGGTATATACTAGTTCATTATATTCATGGCACTGTTGCTCAACGCTCGCTAAACCTTTCTATAACTAAGGAGGTTACACCCAGCGAGTATAACGTAGCAACCCTTTCTTGCGAGATGGTGCTCAATGTACATGCTAATGACTGCTAATGAAAATCGCAGCGTACGCGTTAACTAAAAGCCGAATGCTCCTGTCTCTCATCTCCCCTTAGCAGCCATTGGCAAGTACATTGAGCACCATCCGTGGCGCCGCTATTAAGAGCTTCGCCCCTAATATATAGCAACATAACTTCTTGGTTATTTAGAAGTATGGCAGCTTGGGCTAGTTGGTATGGCATGACGATAGTTATAGCGCGAGAACAAAACGACGACACAGAGACAATGGCTCGAAGAAACAAACGCTGTGTCTTGAAGCCATCTCCTTTAGCAGTGGCGTCCGTTTTAGTGCACCGCGACAATAGGTGAATGTCGACCTCTCGATTCCATTCTTGAATGTCGTCCACAACGAACATCGCAGATGAAGGCGACCAAGGAATTAAGTTTCCAAGAAATATCAACTTGGACGAGCGGCTGTGACATTGATGTCTCGGTATCACGCAAGTGTGGTGGACATGTAACTTACTGCATCAAGGCACTCTAAGCGCTATATATAGGTGCGGCCACCGAGCGGTCTCCTATCAAACTAGGGCACGCGCTAAGAGTGGTACGAGGGTCGCCTGATCGTGGGTAGCGGCAAGGGGGGGGGGGGTAGAAAGAGTGGGTAACGATTTAGAGTACCAGGTACTTTAGTATGGGAGAGCATAAGCCGCCCCTACCATAACAAACTAGTTTCTTCACATCGACGCGCACTGAGTGATGTCCGGCGAAAGAGAAAGAAAGGGCATCGAGAGCGAGCGCTATATATAGGCATGGCCACCAGTGGTCTCCTACCAAACTAGCGCACGTGCTCAGAGTGGAGCAAGTGTCGCCATAGCGGTGGTGCACGCTCTTGAAAGGAAGAGCACAGCTGCGCCTCTAGCGGGAGCCATGAGCACTAGCAAAGACACCGGCGCAACGACGAGAGACAACCTCGCATAAAAAAAGGAGCAAGCTCCTAAAAATAGGGACTTTGACATTCTATGTTCCTTCTGAGCTGTTGACCTAAATTACTGTTGCAAGAACTAACTGTATGCTGGTGCACTGAACGTGTAAGATTTTATTGATTAATTAGCAGCTTACCTGCGGCTTGGAGACTAAGCAAGAAGGGGCAAATATTGTGCTCGGTACGTTCAGTTTTCGCTTAATTAAGATCGATACTGTTTAATGTTGGTACGTGCGAGTGACGCTGAGACAAAGCGTGTTGCTGAGAGTCTTGATACCAAACAACTTTATTGTTCGCTCAGCTCGGTGGACTCGGGGACCAATTCCCCTTTCCGTCTCCGCGTCTTTTTGGCGGTGCTGAGGGAGAAAAAGGAATGTCCATAAAGTTCATGTATGTGCTCTATGGGAAGGAGAATAGGAGGCAAAAAACGGCAGGGAGGTTAACCAGCCTATAGGCAGCCGGTTTGCTACCCTGCGCGTGTCTTGAGTTTATTACAATCCATCGAAAGGCGCATTCACTGCAGCTTCTAAATACTCCTCGCGTCTGCATGACATCTTATCGTGGCAAAAGTGGGATCGGCAAAGAATAAGTGCTCATGGTTGTCGGAACAGGCAGACAACATATATATCATTTTAGACCCACCATTACCTCTGTCTCAAATCGCATCTGATAGCCTGCATCGCTCCCTGCTCAGATATACTCCTTTTTCGATTTTCGGCTTTTCTTTCTATTATTTTTTTCAGCCCAAAATTACGTTTTGTTTGAAAAACCATTGGCCTTTTAGTTAAGATCCTGCCGCCCGGTTCTTGGCCGATCCCACTTTGTGGGTGTGCGCCAGACTATCAAGGATCATCATCATCAACGAAAAAAAAGAGCAGGTCGGCGCGCGTGCCACCTGGGCTCGCGACGGACTGGTGAACAAGAACAAGGCTGCCTAGCTGCTGGGATATTTGTTCTCCATTCCAGGTTCTCGCGTTCTTATATGCGCCTGGCCTGAGTGAGTCTCTGAAGCCTACAGGGTGAGCAAACAATTCTCACAACGTTGAAACGCTTTTTGTAGCCTATAGGCAGCCGGCAATGCAGTTTACGAGATCTGGTAGTAGCGCCAAAATACCCAGCCTCGCGAGTAGGCGCAGCAAAACTGTGTCTTCCAACGCGTATCCTAGCGAGTAGACGCAGCAAAACCGGACTTGCACGTGCATATTATTTTATATTTTAGTTGTGAGCAGGGGGGTCACGGCTGATTATGTAAGCGCTCACGAAGCCTTCTTTGAAAACGTATACTAAAAAGAGCATTGACACTTCAGCGTCACAATGTGTTCAGCGAGAGTTTCATTTGCTTGGTAGCTCTGGCAATCGGTACCAACAATGCTGAAGCGGCCTAAAAACCATCGTCGCGTCCTCTGGCCCACTGTTTGGTGCCTATACGATGACGGAAAGCGGAGTGACTAACGTTAGAAACAAGGTCTATTGTTCCTAATGAACTGCGAATCTCACACGTGTCCCTTATTTATACCAAACATTTTTCTGCGAGTAAACGAGGCTTCCGGGAGTTTTTTGCTCATTCTTTGGGTAAGAATAGAGTCCTTTTTTTAGCTAAGGAAATGCGAAAGTAACCCTGATTCTTGACGTATATATGTCTGGCATAGTGGTACCACGGAGGATTAAAGAAAAAATTGCTGGAGTGGAAGCTCCCGCAACGCCTTGCCGGCAGAAGTGAAGCCAGCTTTTGCCTCTGCCAAGATGGCGGAAACATGCTTTTTTTCTCATAGTGCTTACTTAAAGATCAAGTGGTTTTGATATGTTATGTATATGCTACGTCAGTTCTATATTAAAAGATGGTTGTTCCCGACGAAATTACACACAGAAACGAGAGTATGGATGACTGAATCTTTAAAGAACTTTGCCTCCAATTAGAGGCTCACTAAGGAAACCTAGTAACTGTAAGACGCACTTGGAGCTTTATGTGACCCAGAAAAGTTTCCACATTAAACTCGTTGGGCGTTCGAGAGAAACGCTTCGTTTTAATCGCCATCTTGCCAGAGGAACGGCTTCACTCTGCGCAATCATTTCCACTCCAGCATTTTTTTTAATCCTCCTTGAGTGGTACTCGCACGTCGGCGTTCGTGTGTCCTCGTGCATACCTTGGATTAAAGGGCTACTGAAGAATCTCGAGGTCTAAAAACTGATATTAAGAGAAATATGTGCATTTTTGCTTTGGGAACGGACTGCCGCAAGAATTTTGCAAATACGTGATATATTAAGGAAGCTACAGCGGTTAGAACATCGGTTTCAGCTGGTTTCGAATTTTCGCGCGGCCCTCACAGGAAGGGGAAGACGTAGCCCATTATCGTGACCGGTTTAGACCGGTAGGCGAGCTGCGTGCTACGTCAAGTCGCTGATCGGCAACTTTGTGTCACTGCGTGTGAAAGAATAGAGAGTTATAATATACCGCGCTTACCGGGTGTACCGTGATACCAAAAACGAAATGCGCATGCGCAGATACGTACGTCACCCGTACAGCTTCCCGTACGCGCGGTAATTTTCAGATTTCACGTTACCGTGGTAGCGTTGGTGTACGTGGTGTATGTAAACATGGCGGCGCTCTCGGATGCCCGCTTCGAAGTGATTTTGGCGTAGTTGTTGAAATATTCACGTTGTCCGCTGCAAACGACTGTTCAAAGTGGCTTCGCTTGCCTCCAGTTAGCTTCGATGACCACGTACTATGGATAAGTTGGCGTAGTTTTTGAGATAGCTTCCCATTTCGAACGCGCCTAGGCCTAACAAGATCGATGTAAACAAATCGGCAACGTAGATGTTTTCGCGTTTGGTGCGTGGTTCATATTTATTTATCTTTATTGTCACTAAAATAAGCTTCTAACAGTGCTTCGCGCGGTGGCATAGGCAAACATTCTCGCGTTCTTTACATTTTGCCTGTTTTTTACCTTATTAATCATCCGATAGATGGCGCTACCATCCCAGCCTAGGCACGTAAACCACGTAAACGGTATCCCGCTAAACTATAAGACGCTGCCCACAACGAACGTTTGCTCCACGCTAACGCCATTCCCTTAACCTACGCTATCACGCTAACGCTAAACTATAACTATCTAATGATTGGTCAGGCGTAGGAAAGGAGCGCGGGACTCGTTTTTCGAAATAGAGGCTCCTTGTGGCGCACAGCGCTGTAATATTTGGGAAATGCATGTGATCACCGTGTTTTACTCTACAAACGGCCGAGCTTCTTTGGGGGGGAGGGGGTAAAAATAAGTTCGAGACTGTTGACTGGCCCTGTAAGTTTGTGTTTCGTGCGCCACCAAAACTGATCCCAGAGGCCGCGTAGGAAAAAGCGCATGGTTGAGATCTCCTCCGCCAGGTGTAATGGTGATCCCAGCTGCCAAAGAGATGGGGAGATGAAAAAAAAAAGCGTTTGCTCTATCACTAAACTCGTCGGTTAATTTGATCAGTTAGATTACTCTGTCACATGGGCTGCAACCCCGCCATCAATATCGCACCAGTTGATGATATGTGTGGTTTAACGTCCCTAAACCACCATATGATTATGGGAGGCGCCGTAGTGGAAGACTCCGGAGGTTTCGACCACCTGGGGTTCTTTAACGTGCACGCAAATCGTGCACGCTAAAAATCGTGCATTTAACGTGCATGCAAATTTAACGAGAACACGGGCCTACAACATTACCGCCTCCATCGGAAACGCATCCACCGCAGCCAGGATTTGATCCCGCGACCTGCGGTTCACTTCGCACCAGTTTTATCGTTCAAAACATATTTCCTGGATATTTGGAAAAGCGGACGCAAAAGCATGGCGGGATATACTTAGAAGAAAAACAATCAACAGTATGACCAGTTGTTGCTGTCACTAATATGCTAAATATATCTGGTGATGTAAATTAAGACGCACGAACTAGCTAATCAAGAAGCCGAAATAGAAGCTATATAAGCGAAGGACATTTTGTAAATTCCTAAGTGTGTTAGATGAAAGGCGGCGGCAATTATAAAAATTACATTATTATCGGCTGAGGTCAAGATATAAATAGGAAGTAAGACGTAACATACATAACTTAGACACCCTAGCACATTTGGAAACAAATGAATACTACTACAAAACAAGGCATAATGAGTATTGGATTATGGAAAGTTGTCACTCTCCGTTTGAATACTGGTATAGAGTGTTTGTGGTATTCTTTACCATCATAGATAAACTGTCTTCAGTTAATCGATTCTGCTCTGTTTTGTTGTTCTTCAGCTACAATTTGATCCACGTTTGTATAAGAAAACGAATTTCATTGATCCTTCCGCTGTATTATTGTATACCTTTTTTTACGGGCTATTGTACACCATCTTTATTCTGCACGCATCATATGCTTTCGTTTATTAACTGTTTTTCTTTGCTTTTGCCCACATGCCATAGATTACGTTGTGCTAGGGACTAGTCAAGCCACCTCTCGGCAAGATTTTCCCGTTGTCCTCCATCATTGAATTGCGCATGGTGGAAATAAAGACTTGAGTTAATTTGATTTGAATTCGCCCGTGTGCTGACCATACCATGTATTTTTTTTTCACACTTCCAGTGGAATGGCACACAAACTCAACGTGTTTTATTTTACAACTTTTACTACGAATCGCCGCGAAACTGGTAGCTATAAACTGCTTCAGTTTATCTTGCGTTCGTGGTGTTTTGCATTTCGTGCAGACGCCATCCGAGTTCCAGGTGTAACGCCACAGCTGGCGTCGCAAACCAGCGTTCGACATCGCTGTGTGAGGTTAGCTTTACGCTCTAATAATGCCATAAAACACGCTTGTACATCTTATATGTTGATGCAATGCCTCCTAGAAAAATTGGTTGAGGATGCTTGCATCTGCTGTACCGCGTCTCTGCATTAGATAACGTTTCACACATTCCTGCAAGGCCCGTTGAGAAACTAAGACGCAAGTACAGTGTATGCATTGTTGGTGACCTCGTTTGTCGTGCATGCGCAGTCCGTAAACAGCGACATCATGTGGACGGCGCGCGTGGAAGGTGGACCGTGCTGCTCCCAGCACGCGGCTGTGGCCATCGGTGAGGACGTGTACTCGTTCGGCGGGTACTGCGCCGAAGAGATAAATACCACTCGTCGGCCCATGGATGTGCACATACTCAATACCGGTGCGCTATATCTATCTATCTATCTATCTATCTATCTATCTATCTATCTATCTATCTATCTATCTATCTATCTATCTATCTATCTATCTATCTATCTATCTATCTATCTATCTATCTATCTATCTGTCTATCTGTCTGTCTGTCTGTCTGTCTGTCTATCTATCTATCTATCTATCTATCTATCTATCTATCTATCTATCTATCTATCTATCTATCTATCTATCTATCTATCTATCTATCTATCTATCTATCTATCTATCTCAGAGATAGAGGCAAGACCAGCTTATAACTTTCAATCAAAGGGTGATATACTAGTGCGAGCGAAATCGACTTTCAGTGTGGCAGATTAATGAGGTGCCTCATCGAACATGGAAATTGACCTTCAGCAGCGTCGTTGTAAAGATGTTAAAAAAGTCACGTGATCAAAGATTGCAAAATGAGGTGATCATGACGTCGCAGGTTGGCAAAACTTGGAACGGAATGGCGTGATCATAGGACATAGTCGTTTACTCTAAGATGCACCTATCTCGGAGGCAACGCAAAGCCTCGTGTGACGTGCAGTAACATTTAGGGCAAAGGAGGATATATCGGTACAACGGACTGAGGAGAACAAGAAAATGTGACTTTCGCACTGGAGTCGTTTTAACGCATAAGTAGAGTGTTACTCACTGACCGTGCTACTTTCTTGTTATCTCTTTAATGACCCTTCAAGGAACCTTCTGTCGTGCTATTCGTTGATTGCGAATACCGCTGTGCGGTGGCGCAGGCTCTCTCCGGTGGACGCTGGTCCCGGTGCAGAGCAACCTGGAGAACGTGCCTTTCCAGCGGTTCGGCCACACGGTGGTGGGCTACGGCGAGTACGCCTACCTCTGGGGAGGCCGAAACGAGGACGGTGCCTGCAGCATCGTCTACCGCTTCGACACAGGTACACACACTATTCACTAATACCACGCTGTCTTCTGTTAATCTAAGGCATCCCTTAAGAGATAGCAATCAGAGTTACGCTGCGAAGAATGCATGAACTGCTAGAAAATAAATCAGAGAAGTCCTTTATCGAAGGGTCGTGACATGGTGTTCCAGTGGTTACCGGGACACTGCGACATTGTTGGTAACGATCTTGCTGATGATGCTGCCCGGCCCGGCCACGACGACGCCGAGACAAGCCCAATACCCTAGCCGAGAACCAACGCAGCAACGGGTCTTCACTCGTTCACTGACACAACGTCGGAAACTTGGCTGAGTGGCGACAGCATCATCGGAAAGCACCGCATACATAAATTGGACCCATTTAGGAAGCTTGTAGTTCCATCGGAACTATCTCACTGAGACGCAAGTTTACTGCGCCGCCTGTGGTTACGAGTAGCTTTCATGAAGGCGTACTCTTTTCGCATAGAAATGACACATACCTCCAGATGTGACACATACCTCCAGATGACGAGACAATGGAACATCTACTGTGGTCCTCTGATCTTTTTGCGACCGAGCGCAAGGTGCTACGCGAAACGCTAAACAAACTAGATGATAAACCTTTTCCTGAAGAGAAAATCCTCGGATTATGGCTCCACGCGTCGCAGGCCAGCAAAGAAATGCGGGTCTTACTGGTTATTTTTTTAAGACGACCGGAATAAGTGACAGCTTGTAAGCGTACAATGGGCTGCAGGCGCACATGTACCCTGACAATTCTCTCTTACCTCGCTTCTCTTTCTCTTCTTTAACCCCATCACCCCTTCCTCCAGTGCAGGGTAGCAAACAGGACGCGCGTCTAGTTGACCTCCTTGCTTTTCATTTCTTCCCTCCCTCTTCCTGTTTCATAACGATGACGTACTCAGTCCGGTGAACCATGTACAATTTCGGGAAGTGTTGGGGCCAGTGTTTAAAGACTGAGGCTATTAAGAAAGAAAAAAAACCGCAGATGCGTGTAAAGGACTAGAAAAGTAAGAAACAAAGGCTCTTTTGTTCCCCTTTCCTTTGTCCGCTGCTGTGCTGATTTTGGAAATGAATCAAAAACTCGCCTCAACGATACATGTATACAAGTACTTTCGGAAATGTGCAGGTAGTTGTGATGGCTAAGAATGTGACATCATAACCAGCTAAGCTTGAACCGTTCGTGAAGACATAATGACGTAAATGTTTGGGCTCGTCGACATTCCATCACATAAGACATTTACAGGACTGGCGTATAGACAGGGCGTAAGGCATCACTGGCGTATACACATCTCGTCCAAAGGTACGAGCCGTGCGCTGATGGCTGCAGTAATAGGCTCCCGCTGCCTGCGCAGCACGTTAAGGTATCAGTCTGGAATGAAATGCAGCGTGATTGAGCTAAGTTTAGAGTCATGCAGCCGTCACTCGGCACCATAGGCCTTTCGCGAGGCTTCAAGAGGCTAGCTCGTTTGCTCTCCGCTACATAAGCGTTCGTCGCTTGCACTCTCGCGTGCTCTAACTCCCACAAGAACGCAAAAAGTGTGCGGCAATGTTACCGAGTTGGACTTTTAGCGGAACATCACGGCGACGCCAACGCCGACGGCTAAAGCGCCTCGAGAGCATCCAGATATAGCATCTGTGGCAATACATTGTAACCGATCATTGGCGTGCAGAGTCGCTGACGTGGCTTCGTCCTCGCACCACGGGCGAGACACCGGCTGCGCGCGAGGGCCACTCTGCGTGCGTGGTGGGCAGCCGCATGTACGTGTTCGGCGGTGTTGACGACGAGGCCGACCGGCTGTCCCAGGACGTGCACGTGCTCGACCTGGACACCATGCACTGGCGGTTCCTGGCCACCCGAGTGAGCCGCTACGCACCCATTTCTTCTGCAGCCTGATGCTTGCGTTACTTCGGCGTTGTGACTACATCGTAACTTGCAGTCGTAACCCCAGTCTGTTCTTGTAAATAAAAAAACAAGAACAAACAAGCCTGGGCGTGTAAGTACGGACATAGGCGCGCATGGTTCACCTTCAGGGGCGGA
>WOVY01013646.1:117500-149447 GCA_013436015.1 Rhipicephalus annulatus
ATATATATATATATATATATAATGGTGCTCCTTGGAAAGTTTTTCATCCTCTTGCGTTGTTGTCTCGCTGTGTTTACTGCTACCAGATACGTAACGCCGCCATTGCTTTTCCAGTCGTCTACAAAGGCGAGATGTACGTGTTCGGCGGCTACAACGGTCTCCTGGAGACATTCTTCGGAGACATGTACAAATACAGTCCAGGTAACTGACACTAGTGCCCATGCTTCTCGTATAGTTCACGTTGAGATGAGGCGAACCCACGGCAACTGCAGCGAGGGAAAAAAGAAGACGACAGCAGTTTGCCTTTTTCTGACGCTTTCAACGCTTCGTACTTTTTCATTATACTCTGATAGTTCAGATCGTTTGCACCAGGGCAGGAATGCTGACGCAGTTGTACGTGCAGATAACTGTTCGAAGGTGTGTTCTTAAGTAAAAAATGTCCTAGTAAACGGTCAACATCAGCCTAAAAATGTGCAATCTTTTCCAGTCTGTTACGAAGTACCGTTGACATTCCAATTCTCGTTTGAAATGGAACAAGGGTATTGAATTTTTTTCGGAATCGTGAAGTTTGGTGGGCTAGCTTGCTCTCAACATGGTTGGTGAACTCGTGAGCCTCGATATTTCTGCTAGACGGAGAAACTTGATTTGCCTTTTGATTAAATAACCGGTGACCTAGAGAGAATCGTTTATCCACTTTATTAAGCTAAACTGCTTTTGGATACAGTATACAATGTCCGTGGAGTGCACTCTTGGAAGTATTCACAGTGCGAATGCTAGGTTCTTATATCGGAAAGAAGGGGAATTTTTTAGGGGCACATCGGCTTGTTAAAAACAATCAAGTGAATCTGACAAATGATTAGATGAAGGAAACCTTACGTTGGCCTGATTGTCGGTGTTTATTCATCTGGTTAGGTTTTTACTAACAGCGGAGCTTATTCAGGTCGTTCTTAAGCGCCGGATCGAGCGCAGAAACGCGCCGAGCTCAGCGCGTTGCTTAGCAACCACGTGGTACGTCTGCGTCTAGCAATGCGCTAGAGTAAAGATGAGTAAGGGAAAAGGGGAGGATAAGAAGTAAATTATATAAACCAAAATTTCTAATCAAGTTCTTATGATTGTGTTGCTATGGGTGAGAGAACAAGGAATTAATAGGGAGAAAGAGAAGATAGAAAGAAAGGAAGAGACAGAATGAAGCGAAGAAAAAGAAGGCCTACAATATATGAACGTCTATAGTTGGGGGTGACAGTAGTTTAGTGCATAGATACGAAACTTGGTATAACGCTTACTGTCAGAAATGAAGTTTATCAGTTACCTTTAAAGTGTAGCGTAGCCATGTACAATATAGTTTAGCAAGGGGTGGGATAGGGATCTGATGGTGAGTAGGAGGGTCACGCAACCAGATCCGCTTTTTCTTCTTTTCGTCGGAACACTATAGATGCCCCAAGTTCTTTTCCACAGTATGAACAATATCTTGGTGACATAATATAAAGCCATTCGTCACACGTTTTATGCTGCCGTGATTGTTGGGCAATTGTGTACACGGTGTCACTGCAACAAGATTCTCGATCGTCGCAGAGTGCTCCCAGTGGAGCCCGGTGAAGCTCCTGCGTAGGGGTCCCTCCGCCAGGCGGGGACACCGATGCTGCGTGGTCGGCGACCGATTGTTCCTGTTCGGGGGAACCAGGTGAGAATCGCACGATATTGTTACGAGCGAAACAAGACAGTCAGTCAGGAGTGGACCAGAGCAACGAAAATGTTCTCTTCTTCTCAGCTCAAAACGAGTATGAGCCACAGCGGTTGGTTCGTCAATGGTGGCATGCGTCAATATATAGTTCCGGCTAGGTGATTATTCTGAAAGTATGATTTCTCGATTCAGCACACCAACCTTGGTGCACATATTAAGAAAAGGCGTTTACTTGAGGTGTTCGATAACAAATAACACTATACGGTGATTTTTCCGTCACATACGCCTCCAGAACTTTTCCCCAAAAGGTATGCGTTTGCATGTATTACCCTGTAATAACGAGTATGTATGTGTAATCATCACCTACTGTTTACGAAAGGTGCGGCATGCGATAAAAATGTGCTGGTACCGCTCAAGTGAGTAAATCGTACAAAAATAAATCACCAATTTGGGAAAACTTTCCTTTCGCTCGCATGGCGGCGCAATTTACACCACATGGGGTTCTAAATAAAAATCAACTTTATTTTAGAATTCAATAAAGTTATTCTTGGGTGGCAAGCAAGCGAGATTAAAGTTCCGTACAGCGGCGATTGAGAAACTGTCGGCGACGGTAGCTAACGCCGAGTAAGTTCGGCGCTTAGCGTTCAAAGTGTCAAGTACCGCGCTGCTCAGCTCGAGAACCTTGTGCTTTGATTGATGAGTATATGAAAAAACCCCAGACTCCACTGTCCCCGACCGAGATAGAATGCTTCTTTCGGTGGCGCTTCCTCTCGTTCTTTCGCTGCAGTCCGGTGTCGAGCAAGGGCAACGTCGTGGAAGGGTATCGCCACTCCAGCGAGACCGCGTCCCTCATGGAGCAGCCGGACCTACACATCCTGGACTTCGGTGAGGGAGCGCGTCACGTGTAATGTGCTGGAGGCGTGCTCGTGCTTATCCCGAGGAAAGAGCTTTAGCGTTAATCCGGCTCTTTTAATGCGAAAGGCTTAGGTGCCTCTTTAAAGGCGAAAATTAACCGTCCGCGTGGGCGACGTCGGTGTCAAAACGGGCGATGTAAGAAATCATTATCACGTGATGAAGTCATCATGACGTCTCAGGTCGTCGAAATTCGGGACGTCCCTATGGCGTTACTGATGACGCGATCACATGGCATCGTCGCCTGGGCAGAGGTGTGCCAATCGCAAAGGCAGCGTAGGATAGCTGCGTTGCAGAAAGGTTGCAATGCCTACAATCCTGGAGGAAGTGTGAAACTGCGTTAAGGCCTAACCACATGGACGATTTGCAGCGTGTCAGCGCGCGACTTTCTGATGTAGCGTGCGCACCCCTCACCCCATGGAGAGAGAGGACTCGCAGCTTCTCGAAGCCGAGTGACCTCTCTCTCTCCATAGGGAGAGGGTGTGGCATCAAGAAGCCACGCCCTCACTGCAACGCGTACATGTGCTCAGGCCTTTATATGCAGAAAACTGTGGGTGGTGGGCGGAGGAGGATGGACCGAGAAGATGACCTTAAAGTCGCCTTCAGTGAAAGCTCTAGGTACGCTGTGAGTTTTCGAGGATAACTTCTCAGAGCGCTCAAGTTCATCGACAACTACAATACCTGGTCAAATTAGCATCCCGGTTTCGGTAACGTTGCGCCCATGCTCCAACAGCGCATGCTTGCATGTTCACCATGCGGCGTCGTTAGCAGAAATGACGGGTACGGAAATGAGGCCATAACTGAAGTCGCGATAATGTTGTAGCCAGGAGTCTTAATACAACGCATCTTTTCTAATTTATTTCACTAAAGAAAAAAAAAGTTGTCCCAGATATGAGGAAGCATAGCAAACGGCATGCTCTCTTCAGAGAACGAGTTACTCTTTTGTGCGACACTATATAAAAAGAGTTGAGTTGAAACTTTCAAGCGAACGCACTGCGAATACCAAGTCAGATGTCACACTTTTTTAGTTCACTATACTTGCTAAGCCTCGTCAGTTCACGTAATAAATGCCAAATGGATCATTGTGATACTATCTTGACGTACTTGAAGACCATTCCGTTCACTTTTGCAGCGCCTTCGCTGAAGACGCTATGTCTACTCGTGCTGATCGACTATTGCATGGACATCAGCGACCTTCCCGACGAAAACAAGCAAGTCACGCACGTTTTACATTTAATTCAGAAGTTAATTGACTCTCAGAAACTCGCGTCTCTCATAATCATATGGTGGTTTTGGGACGTTAAACCCCACATATCGATCGACTCTCAGAAACTCGGACCTGGTCGTGAAAGATGAGCATCGTAAACTTGCTTATAATGAAATAGGGTCTCATATTCGCACTATTGTGCATGCAAGAGCTGCATGTAACCGTCGTAAACGCTTCTCTGGCTGCGCTAATGAACATAGAAATAAAAAAAAAATTGCCCGCAGCTTCCCTCGGGGGAACACTGAGGAGGATGCGGAGCATATAATTGGTTAACGGGGTGTTAAAGTGCGACTTACTTGGGTCGATGGCTAAATTGGTTAACGTGGTTGTGAAATGGGGTGTTAAATTGCGACTTACTTGGGTCGATGGCTAAATTGGTTAACGTGGTTGTAGGAGGGGGTGTTAAATGAGTGAACACGTACACACGTATGCAAAATGGCGGCGCTGGTCGAAGGGACGTCGATCATTGTGTTTGTGGATTCGTTGGAATTCATTTCACCGCGACCTTGGACGTCGACGCGCCGTACAAACCAACCAACGAGCGGCAACTGAGCGAGCGAGCGCCGACCTTGAGTATATATACAGCGCGAAGGCGCATGCACTGTCAGCTGTCGAATGTTCGAGAAGGGGGAGAAGCGCAACGGCGCATGCGCGCGCGTCAGCTGCCGATGTTCTCGAAGCGCGACGGCGCATGCGCGCGCGTCAGCTGCCGATGTTCTCGAAGCGTGACGGCGCATGCGCGCTACATTATACAGCTAGCGAATGTTCGTGAAGAGGAGAAGCGCACGCGGTGTGTACAAGGAGAATTAAAGAAGAGTTGCTGGAGTGGAAGCTCCTGCGATGCCTTGCCAGCAGAAGTGAAGCCACCTATTGCCACTGCCAAGATGGCGGAAACATGCTCTTTTCTGATAGTGCCCGCTTAAAGATCAAGTGGCTTTGATACGTTATGTAAATACTACGGTAGTTCTATATTAAAGGATGGTTGTTCCTGACGAAATAACACTCAGAAACAAATATGGATGACTGAATCTTCAAAGAACTTTGACTCCAATTAGAGGCTCACTACGGAAAACTAGTGACTTTAAGACGCACTTGGAGCACTATGAGGCCCCAAAAATGTTGGTTGCATTAAACTCGTTAAGCGTGCGAGGGAAACGCTTCGTTTTCGATCGCTGAACGGCGACACTTTATCATGCCCCTAGTAAGATGGCCGCCACAGCCGCCATCTTGCCAGAGGAACGGCTTCACATCTGCGCAATCATTTCAACTCCAGCAATTTTTTAAATCCTCCTTGGGTGTGTAGAGGAGGAAGGGTGCACAGATGGTTAGGAGTGAAGCGCGCGCGGTGTGTAGAGGAGGAAGGGATGCACAGATGGTGGAAGAAGGAGGAGGAAGCTTGCGGACGGCGCCGCACTACAAGCCTCGAGTATTAGATGCTTTGCATCTAAAAGAAAGGTAAAGAGAGCGGACGTGTGGGGTATAACTGGAAGTTGCCGTTCAAGGAATGTGCGATTCCAATAAAGTATAGCTGTCTGTGTCGTAACTGTAAACCAGCCTTCTGGGAAGAGTGTCAACAGTCCAAATGTGCGTAAACGCTAGTGAAGAGAAGTGCCGAAGATCTACATGCGTGGCTATGTCTGTATTTATTTTCACGCTGGAAGCTTGTACGACATCGAATTATCGCTGCAGCAGCTGATAGGTGTTATGGAGCTTTTGAGCAGTATTCATTTGGGTGGTATTCATCCGCGCAATAGAGGTGTTGCTTGAGCTAATCATCATCATCACCATCGTCGTTTCCGTTGAAACTACTTCACTTAATTGATTTTTTTTGCGCACCGCGATAACGTTCTGCTACTAATAACGGCTTACTGGACGAACTCATCCAGACGTAAGACATGATGTCTCCAAATACTTGTGCGTGCACAAGCGGCGCAGTGTTGGAAATCCCGTCTAGCTGCTTTTTAATAGCTTTCAATTCCTGTCCATTCGTCTTTTTTTTCTTTTTTTCAGATTTACGTTTTGTTTTGGGTTGACCATTACCATTGCATGAAGTTACTGAATTCAGTACTTAGACACTTTACTTCAGCAGGATTGCTGAAAAAAAGATTGCAAGACAAACTGAACTGACCTGAACTGCAGCGATCGACACACTCCTGCTAGCCATAACGTCTTCAAACTTTGACGTAAACGGCAGATGATATACGTATGCGTGTTCTTGCCGTCTTCGTGGTCCTGCCACAACGTGTACAACTTAGGTTCATATTTCTTAGCTGAGACATTCTTTTTTTTTCTTCTGGCACCAACGTATCTCGTTTGCCTCATTCACAGGTGGGAGATCAGCTGCATGACATCCAAGAACAGCGCGTCGAGCCCACGAGTCTGCTGCTGAATTGGGCCGCCACATCGAGAGCTCAATGTATCGAACGGGACAGTTTGTGTATTCGGAATATGAAATTCGAATTTCTTTGGTTAAATGGTTTTTTCCCTTTACTACAATCAAATGAATCCTAAATATCCAACAGCTAAGAAATGAATTTCATAGCTAAAGAAAACATATGGAACAAGGTTTGATGCTTTGCATGCTGTAGTGTAGTAAATAGAACGAGATCTGTGTAAGTGGACGAAAAATTCTTATTTCCATTAGTGGGGACCGAACGTACAACCTTCAAAGCACGCGTCTTATGCTCTATCGATTGAGCTGCAACAGAAGGCGTCCATCCGTGTACTTTTGTCGGGGCATTTCTGAGGGTGTAAATCCCCGTGAGTGTACACAATCTACCCAACTCGGTCACCAGCTACTGATGCTGCTTAGAATAAGCATGTACTTTTACGCAGAAAAAAAAGGAACCTTGAGGATAATTCTTTACCGCCGGTATCCAGGCCAAGTACACATCACTTCGCCTCTTTTATATGACTTGAAGAAAATGCCAAAACACCGAATGAAGGAGTGATTGGATCAATTTTAGAGGCGAAGCTCCGCATGGTCTAGAGCAGTCCATCCCTCCGGTGTAGTCAGAACAGCATATCCACGAACGGACAGACAGACAGACAGACAGACAGACAGACAGACAGACAGACAGACAGACAGACAGACAGACAGACAGGCAGGCAGGACAGACAGACAGACAGACAGACAGACAGACGGACGGACAGACGGACAGAAGGACGTATGGACGCTTCAACGCATTCATAATCATTCACTCCATGGATATACTGTTTTTTTTTTCAATTTCCTATTTATGACGTTAATACGCCACGCCATGCATGTTTGATCGGCTAACATAGCAGACGACTCTCGCGACGCAGACGGTGCCGAGCCGCGCCCAGAATCGTCTGCTGCTTCGAGCCGCGGCCATCCGTGGCTACCGGCTTGCGATATCGCCAAGTCATCTTGATATCAAAATGTGTGACAGATAGATAAGCGCTTGAGCCAGACTGAGAGAGTGTGAAGCAGTGGGAGAGGGCAGATGAATGCTCACCACCGGTTGCGCGCCAGGAACTCGTGAATCCTCGTTTCGGTCGCGATTTCAGTTACCACACGCCCACACCTGTGAACGGCGCTTGTCTGGACCGCATAGCGACGCGTGTGACCGTGGTTTTTGTCAGCGCATCTTGCCACTGTGCGTCCGGGTCCATTGTCAACGTAATTCACGGTGAGTGATCTTGAACTTGAGGCTCTGAAAGTGCCACCATGCACGTTTGTTGATTTCGTCGAATGTGGCATGTTTGCCGAGCCACTGGGACATTAGCTCTGAGCAATGTGATTCGTCGCCCGGTGTGACTGTCTGCTTTACAGCTTCTACTGCATTCACGGACATATTCTGTGCCGAACTTGCTCGTTTTGTGCACCTTAGTCAGTCATGGCATCATTGATTAGATGGTCAACAAATTTTTAAGCGATTGCGTCTTTTCGCTACTAAGCCATGTCGTGCATACTTTCACTTGAACTTTCGGTGACGCATGGTGCTTTCCGTTCTTCTTTTTTTCCCCTAAAATCTGTGTTTGCTCACGAAATGCCTCGCAGAATCATGCAGTTGGTACCCAGGCTATAGCAAAAGAATCCTTTTGTCTACGATCAACACGCAATTTTTTCAAGAATTGGTGTCACAGATCTCTTCATGGTTTTAAAAATTTTGCTGCGTAGAGATGATTTCTTTCAGGAAAGCAAGACAATGTAGAAATTGCCTTTAGTTGACAATTTTTGTTTGTGCCCCACCTTCATTTGTGTGCTCGGAGCTGTTCTTTTTCGGATTACACAGCCGTTTTAAGAAAATATTGCGTTATTTAGATGGGACATTTATAATTTTTGTACAGGAGGCATCTCAATTGCACGATGAGGTTAAACGTAATACGACCGACTAAACGAAACGATTGAAACACTACAGAATAAATTTGCTGCCTTTATTTCAATATACAAGTTTCAAGGCACTTATTACAGATTTTGTAGTCGCACTTTCTTGAAGATTGCGGTGGTATTCAGGGTTCCAAATCTAACTCTGGCCAGAGTTTGTCATAAAGGGCAGCAGTACGTTACGATGGAAATGAAATGTATTTTTCCGTCTATTGCAGGAAGTGCGGCAGACTATCTTTTGTCGTAGTTAATTCATTATGTAAGTGATAATCATTAATAACTTTCTAAATTAAAGAAGTTAGGCGAAATATTCGAATGAACAAGTTTTATATATCAGTTTGAAGAAAATTTAGTTAAAAGGCCTTCATCCTTCCATCCATTAGGCATTCGTTATTTTCCCGTTTCGAGCAGATGCCCAAGAAATAAAATTAAAAATTTAACCACGTGAGGTGGCCGCTGGCGCTTCCAAACGGCCATACAATTCGGCTCTCTGTGCTGCCCCTTTAAAAGTCGATGGTACGGTGCCGCCTGTAGCTGTGCCAAAACGAACCTGTTGCTAACGGCTGCACAAGTGATAACCACTACACCTGCTTATCTCCATGGATCATTACTTGAAGTAAGAGAAGCAGTGTATGTTTTTTTTGTTCGCAGAACGTTAGAGTGCGCTGCAATGTGGTGCTCGAGCGGGTGTGCTACTTGGTATATTTTTGAAGGGAAAAAAGTGAGAATTCGAGAGCTTGTTTTTCTTTGCTTATACGCAATAATAATGAGAGCTGACAGCGAGCCGAAGGAAAGTATGCGAGATGTTGTTAGCAGTAACTGTAATGTACGGCCGCGGCTACGTCTCTGTAGATGATGCGAGAAGGTACTTCTAAATGAGAATGTATTTCTTAGTCAGGGCATGTCAGGCGTCTCTCGGTGTCCGCGCGCCGACAGGCGTTACCTCTCTGCTCTCACCCCCTCTCTCATAGCATTAGCGGCGGGCGCTTATCCTCGCCCCTAGCAACCAGAGCAGGTGGTGTGGGTGGAGTAGCAGAGAGTAAGTAGAGAGGTAGAGCGCGCTCTGGCCTGTGAGGGCACTCGCATAGCGGGAGCTTAGTGGAGTTCTCGCGTGTGGGGAGGGAGGGTAGGAGAGAGTAAGTTCAGTGCTTCGCCGCTCCTTCTCTCGCTGGTCGCTCTCCTCCGTGTGCCCCACTCTGCCATCCGCTATATATCAACATTAACCAATTTAGTGTTGAATTCATAGATGTAGCATTAGTAACAAAGACTTAATTGTTTGCCTTGTATAAAATAATTTAGAATGAGAATAATCATCATATGGCTAGCACAGTCTGGCAACATAGGCTGTTCCTATAATTTGTAAGCTTTTACAAATTAGTGGAACAGCCTATGTTGCCAGATTGTGCTAGCCATATGATGATTATTCTCATTCTAAATTCTTTTATACAAGCAAAGAATTAAGCCTTTGTTACTAATGCTACATCTATGAATTTAACACAATTGGTTAATGTGTATATATCAAGGGAGTGAAGCGCGCGCCTCACTCTCGACGGTTTGCTGGCTGATGAATGTGTAAATGAATCGTTACGGTACAAATCCGCGTCTCGTCATTAATTTACGCCATAAAAAACTAATACGCCGTGTACTCTCGGTGAAAAAAAAATGAATTTGCATTTCCTCGCGATTCCCTTTGGGGAGGTGGGGAACTTTTTTTGTTTTGCTGTGCGGCACGACACCTTGAGACAGTTTCGCTATGATGTCGTCAGCCAGAATACTAGGCCATGATCCTGGCACACCAAGTCAGAGCACGAAATTGCCTCAAGATGTCGCCTCGCAGTGTGAAAAACCGGCTGCTCGCGCCCTCTACACAGACGTGACTTCGGCTGTATACTACAGATGTAAAAAAAACGTGGACAAAAAGGTAACTTGCTGCCGACAGGGAATGAACCTGCGACCTTCTAACAACGCGTCCGATGATATAACAACCGAGCTACAACAGCGGTCATCCCCCCTCCCCCCGCCGACTTTATGGGTATATACATGCATTTAAACCTGGGAGTGTTATTCAGCACCGCTAGAAGCCATGGTGACTTGTGGAACTAAAGTCTAAACTTGTTTGATTGGAACACTATTTTCATGCTTGATGATACCACGTAGCACGTGATCTTATTACGAGCTACAAGCTCACCTATAATCCTTCGTATACTATGTGAATGCATCATGTCTTTGAAGAAGAGGCCCTAGCTATAAATGAAGAAAAAAATGTGAAAATTTAAGTTCTTTGAAAGGCATCTGCTGTGAGTGAGCAAACACGATAGCCTAATCTATAGAATCTTGAAAACTGTCTAACAGGGCCTTTTGCAAGCTGGTCTAAAGCTTTCTCATTAGAATCTTCCGACCAGATTTATTGCGCTGGATGTATTAATTCGAACGTCAAATTAAACAATTACCTACAACACAAAGATACTGGTAATCACTCGATGCAATATTCTTAAAAGTTGATGGCTGTGCTATTTGATCTCGTTGTCATAAAGCGTGACGGCATATTTTCAAACTCGGGCTAGAGTTATCAGGGCCAGCTTGTCCGTTGCCGCTGCGGTTACTTTTCCGTTTCAAGGTGTACAACGAGCTTGTGTTAAAGGGTGATGGATGGGGCGGCGGCCTTTTTGATCCAGTGGTGGCTCACGCATTTTTAGCCATAACACATTATGTAGTAATAACCGTACGTAGTGAAATGCTGAATTTCACTCCTGGCTGGAGCGTAGAAAACACCCGCCCCGCTCTGCGCTCATTGCGCGGCGTTATCAGCGCAGTGCAATAAGCACTGTGGTCTTGGGAATTACGTATCTTTGCACTTACTAAACAATGACTCATACTAAATAATGATGTTGCACACAAATGGGTGCAATATTTGCTGTTTTATTGACAACGTCAACAAGTGTGAACGCATCAAGCAGATGAAGATGGCTCGGCGTTGAGCATATGCTTAAACTTTTGCCGGGTTGGCTCAATCGCGCGACACACAGACCGTGAGAAAGACGGACAGACCAAATTTTTTTCGCAGAAGTATCCTAAGAAAGACTGTTGCCTTTAAAAAAGAACAACAACAAGCAACGGAAACCTTGCCAGGGTATAGCAGCACATGCTGATCATCCTTGCTACTTGTAATTCATGTACGCATTACTTTGCACAACACAAAAATATCTTAAGAAGAACGCTGAATGAATGGCTCGTATACAATTTTTCGAAGCCGAAAGTCTTAGACGTCTCATGAAATGCGAAAATTGTCTCCGAAGTCGGCGTCCCCACTATAGCGTCACCGAAAGTGATGCGAACAATTATCGCGCGATGACGTCGTCATATGGCGTCGTCACGACGTCACGGATAACTGAAATTCGTGGCGTCACTTTGAAGTCCCGTCACAAAACGTGACATCACATGATGAACGTCCACCTACCACCCCGCTGGCTTCACCTGTGGTGGTAACTGAAGGCGGCTTTCAAATCAGTCTGCTCGTCACAGTGTAATAGTGGAGAGTGCGAGTTTAAATACTACTCGGAGGTCTTCCTTTAGTCGAACGAAAAGTGGAATCCATGCGAATGACTTATTAAATAGGCCTCTACGTGTAGTAGCACATTGCAGTATGCTATGCAGTTACAAGAGTAAGTCTCAAATAACCACTTCTCGCAATAGTTATCAGTGTTGACATAATATTTTCCCCTCCATCTTTTACGGCAACAGCCTAGAGAAGAACGAGGTGACACAGAGATGGAAACTCCAGTCGTCACAGATGAGCTGCGGTCGTTTGGTGACTTCACTGCGTCCCAGGCGACGCAGCCTCCCAGCGAAGAAATGTGGCCGGAGTCTTACGAGGCCCCAGCGGAGGTCATTTACGTCGAAGACAACGCTCAGAGCGCGGCTACAACGATGGCTCAATCGGAGCTTGCTGGACCCTGCCCGGACACGTACACACCGCAGTGTCAGTCCGCTATCTCCCAGGACATTGGACAGTCCCTGCCTCCCAGGTGTGTGAATGGTATTGTCTTTACGTGCATGTGTATACCACGGCTTAGATATGAGTGAATTAGCCACTCCAGTGGTGCCATGATCCTATCTATAGACGACATCGCACCCGCCATGGTAACTATATAGGAAGCCTGCGAGGCCAAGAAGTTTCCGGTTTCTTAAATTGTGCCAAGATCACAGCATATTTTCCGAGAAGCTTTTGTATCCCGGTCCATAGCCTAGTACGCAAAACAAGAAATAAAAAACGATTTCAGGTTGACCCGTAGCCCTAAAGCGTGACTGTAGCTACAATGCTCTGGGAATGCAACGCACAGGCGCTCGTAAAAAGGGCGGAGGGGAAGAAAAGGTGATGCCCCCCTCCCAAACATATACGAAGGGAGATGCCAAATGCGCCCCATACATTTACTCAAGTTGGACCTTTCACGTAACCTTTTAAGCGCTGGTTTAAAGTAAGCCTTCCGTTTTGACAATAATGGCGACCAAGAGTTTCCTGTTGTTTCATTCAAAGAACTGTTTAACGTCTCGTCTTCACCCCGGAAAACAGAATACCCATGACAGGTTTTTGATAGGAGCATGTCGTCTTTACATTTTTTTTCATGCATTAGAAAACCCATTTTTGTATGCTGACTAGGCCGATAGGGAGGAGACGTGGCGCTACAGTAAAACTCGGGGGATGAGTTCAATCAATCAATCAATCAATCAATCAATCAATCAATCAATCAATCAATCAATCAATCAATCAATCAATCATTTTATTTCCTTTAGATAAGGTGGAGTACAGGACTAAAAGCTCAAGAGCTTGACGAGGTCCTGACCCCGTTCACAAGTTTACAAAGCAGCAGGAATGGTAGTCAATCATGTACAACAAATATGAAATAAACATACAGGTATAACATCACAAAAAAGTAATACAAAAAGTTTATGAAAACAGTGCTAAGATAAAAAGAGAGTAGAAAGAGAAATAAAAAGAGAGTTTGATCGAACTTCGGGCTTACACGTTGGACCACCCCAATGACCGGATTCCACGTGCGAGCCGGTGTTTATATATTATTGCTGCGTTATGTTCGATGATGTTGCCCGCGATCGGCCTAACATGTCCTACCTGAAGTTCGCCTTGTCGTCTTCGGCGAAGCCCTGACGCTCTGAGCGACTTTCCATTTTCTTGTTGTGGCCCTATACCACAGCGCATGGATTTCAATATGAGCATAATTCGATGTATACAAGCTACGTCGATGACAGCATTGTGATTCATTAATTGATTGATTAATACACGTAGCGTGAGGTGTAATTGTACAAGGGGACACCACAAGGGTGCAATAGCGCTAACCATGGGCGTAGCCAGTGGGTGGCACACCAAACCCTTGCCCTCCCCCCCCCCCATTTCAAAATTTTTCGCAACATAAGCATATAGAGAGCGGAAATGACCATTTTAAGGGGGTGCCCTCCCCGAAATTATGGTGCTGCTCCCCCCCCCCCTATCCCGAAAAAAATTTCTAGGTATGGCCCTGGCTCTAAGCTGTCATTTAAGCTGCCCCAGGCCCGGGTCTCTCTGTCGCCGAGTTTCAGATAGTTATTTCATCACTAAATTTGCGTTTGTGTGAACGCGCGCAGTAGGCGTGAAAGAATAACAATCACGCGCTTTTATGCGCAAAAAAAATATTTCCAGAGCTTTAGCCCACAGCCTCGTATATAATCGAATGTGCTGCATTTATATAAGGGAAAAACACTGTAGTGCCTTATGCTTCTGAGCTTTATCATATGGTGTGATCTATCAATTTTCTTTATTACTTGCTTCACGTGTCACCATGTTAAATCCATCAAGCATGCCTACCGATAACGGTGGGCGTTTATCGCACACCCGCCCACTCTTTGATCGTCGCATCGTAAAATGTTGTCGGTCGCGTGAACGTTTCGAGACAAGCTTAAAAAAATTAAATATTCGTGCACAGATAGCGCTTAGTGAAATGCGTTTGCGCACGCCCCTAGCGACTTTACGTCATCGTTGTATTGTTAGGTCAAAAGAACGTCGTGCCTGCCAGAGGCTCAGAATTAGTACTTGAAACAGTATTAAGTGACCGTATACGGGGGTGGAGAGGAAGATGCACCCGCGGCAATGACGAGCCAGTATTCGGCGCCGCTTTTTCGCTTGTTATCGTGACGCGCCCACAGTGCCGGTTGCGTTATCGCGACATGTTGGCCCGAGAAACGCGTTCACATTAGGCCCATGTGGTGTTGCAGCGGCAACTTTTGTCGGCCGACGCCCGGCTGTCCTGCCAACGATCAGCAGACGAGGCGCTTCTACACCGGCGACATATCGGAAGCCTACGACGAGGCCTGCAACTTCTGGAGCTTCCTGGATCAAGAACTGGAGCCCAAGGTGTGGATGCTTGTATTTTATGTCGTTCGTCTATTGTCACTGAAGTCTCCGCTAATCGTTGTTGGCTTGTTGCTTCTGCTGCTTGCGGTCTGCCGGCAGTGTGTTTCTCCGCATAATATACCGTAAGCTAGAAGCAGTGCGACTAATTTTACCTACATATGCATGTTAACCGAACAGTGGGCCATTGATGAATTTTGATCTTCGCTTGTCACGCGCTCAGCGTTAACGTGTTTAGTTTGGGCTCTGTCATTATGACGGGCAGTCATTTTCAGTGACACGTGTCGCCGGTTTAGATAGCTCATAAGCTGGCATTGGTTAGTTTTAGCTTGCTTTCATTGATGCGTTCGATATGCTAGACGTTGATGTGAGAAAGAAAACATTTTTGCAGCTGTAGCTCTTTCGTTTCGGGGCATGAAATTACCTGCATGTGCAAGGAGTTGTCCTGCGTAATAGCTGCATGAAACTATATGCTTCGCGGTCAAGCGCCCTGCTACTTAACTTTCTTGTTGTCGACCCCAAACAGATATTGCTCACAAGCTTCTTTCTTTTTTTCTGGCAAAATGATACGCCTCCTTTCACCAAGAATTCATTAGCCTAGTTTCGAATAATGGCGCCCTTCGTTTTGACTTTTTTTCGGCCTCTGCGGTGGTCTTGTTGTAGTATAGTTATACAATGCTCGGTTGCTCACCCGAAGGATACGGGCTCGAATTTCAACCGCGACGGCCGAATTTTCGGAGGAACCTGGTCGAAATTTTCGGATCCCTCCACTACGGCTTGCTTGATTATCGTGTCACTGTTTGGGCTCACAAGAGCCCCGATATTACTATTTGCCATATTTTTTTTCTAGACGCTCGTCGATCGCGGCGCATTTAACCCCTTTTCTCTTCTGCGGTGATTGAAAAAAATGCACGAAACGTTGCGCGCAGCGCAATATTGTGAAAGCGCTGCAACGCAACAGTTGTTTTTTTGCTCAGGCTTCTTCGTTCGTATGCCGTATAGTTCTGCGAATTTGTTATTGACGAACCGGTTTTTCTAGAGCACGGCTTCAATAACGCAGCCTTTAACTTTTAGCTCCGCTTCTCCGTGTATTCAGTCACTTGCGAAGGTGTCATCCACGATTTGTGCCCAATATTAGTCTTTCGACAGGACTGGTAGGCGGGAAACGAATGCACCGGTGCCGAATTTACCAGTGCTTACTACAGTCAATCGGTAAATGATAATTGTCGGGAGTGTTGTGGTCCAAAACCGCGATATTATTACGAGTGAGGACATAGTGGAGAGCTCCGTAAATTTCGATTATCTGGTGTATTTTAACGCGAACCGCAATCGCTCAGTATACACTGACCTCTTGTGATTTGCCACCGTCGAAATGCGACCGCCTCAACCGTGGTCGAACATGCGACCTTCGGGCTATCAGCCAATACCCGTAATTGGTACAGCCAGCACAGCGGTGGACAGATAATCGGGAAAACGGATGCGTTTAGACTGATTTTATTACTTTCACCGAGGCTGCTTTACTGTTTGATCGCTTGGCCAATTTATATATTGATAAATTTGTCATGCGGTAGTTCTATAGTACATCACTGCGCTTTTGGCTGCTCGGGCTTCAAGGACTAAGGGGAGTGCTTACAGGCTGCAACCCGCATACTTTTGGCAATTTCACTGCTGATACGCGGGTCTGTGTTACAAAACGAAGGAAGGAACATAAAAGAAACAAAGGGCAGGCAGAGTTGATGACTGCAGTCTAGAGCCCCGGTATGCATGCTACCCTGGAAAAGGATGGGGGAAAAGAGGAAAAGAACGCAGCACAATCACACACCTCACAGTCATTATGGCAGCATCAGTAAATAACCAACTATGCAATGACCATAAAAAAAAACCGTAGAATTGCAGTTGATGGTGTCGAGCCATCGCGACTTTCAATCGTTTGCGCTATAGCTTTCTCGAAGTTGTTGTCACGCTTTTCTGACAGTTATAGACTGCCCGTCAATCGCCTTCGAAAACTCGAACGTTGTTAGGCGTTCGGACGATTTCTCGAGTGAACGCCACCACGGGTGCATACTGCGTATGACACTCGGCTGCTGATTGATATGTAGGATTTAACGTCCCAAAACCACCATATGATTAGAGAGACACCGTAATGGTGGGCTCCGGAAATTTTGACCACTTGGGGTTCTTTAACGTGCACCCAAATCTTAGCACACGGGCCCACAGCATTTCCGCCTCAATCGGAAATGCAGCCGCCGCAGCAGGGATTTGATCCCGTGACCTGCGGGTCAGCAGCCGAGTACCTTAGCCACCAGACCATCGCGGTGAGGCCACTCAGCTGGTGACCCAAAGGCCTCGTGTTCCATCCCGGCCGCGGTGGTCACAGCTCGATGAAGGCCAGATGCTTTGGAGGCCAGGTGTGCTTTGACTTACGCGCACGTCAAATAACCCAAAGTGAACGAGATGTTCCCGAGCCCTCCCTTGCGGCGGTGATTGCACGTGCTAATTTAATGGAACGTCTTGGCAGAATTTTGACGAGTTTGTCGTTTACACAAACGCTTTCTATAATGAACACCACGATATTTCGCAGCTTCTCATACCAACGTGAATAGTGTGTATGAAAGTTGCCGTGCAGCAGAATGGTCGAGTAAATATTTATAACGTGTATGTGCTGTCGGACGCCCGCTTTCAGAGCTCGAAATGCTAGTGGCCCAAGCGCACCGATTTTGGTGTGCGTTAAACAAAACCCGACATGATTGAAACTTCTGGAATTTTACACCATAACGTGCTTGATAATAAGGCGGTTTATGCACGTAAAGCCCAATTAATTTGATATTATGTTTGAAGAATTGGTCACCTTTTTGCATTCAAATTACACTTGAATAGGCATTGTGTTCGAGTACGCTACTTTACACCTGGCGATCTCAATAGCAACTTCAGTATTCCCCACTCAGCTGGAATATTAGCTGTGGCACGCTGCCGGATGCCCCAACGTTAACAATTCGAGATCTACTTTGACGGACCTGCAGCTGCCTCACTAAGGAAGCTTAAAGGATAAAAGACGCGTTTTACTGGAGCTTTGAAGATTCGTAAAAAAGCGCGAGACATTTGAAAGCAGTCGAGGGAATACCAAGAGTATGGTTAACTGTTACAGTTGGCAATAACTCGTTGTGGAACAATGCGACATATATAGGACAAAATAAGGCAAATGCCCTATATAAGTTGAGTCGGAGCTTGTTTGTCTTTTCTCATTATTTTGCATTTCGTGTAGTTTGGCGCTATTCCGCGACGAATAGTGCGAATCATGTCAGTGTACCTAACAACCACTGGTTTCAAAAGAATTCAACCTGCTTACATTGTGAGATGCTGCCTGCCCGTGCATGAACTTGTAGGCAGATTTTTAATTTTTTTTTTGATGCGAGCGACACCCTCTTGGCCTGAAGTGGGGTCCGGGCAGTGTTATTTTGTTGAGTGTCATATTGTGCTTTGTATAGACCATTCCACCTCAGACATGGGAGTACCATCCCCTTGAGCAGTTAAGTCGTTGTTTTCTTGTTTTTGTACTTGCGACATCAATTGATAGGGCCATCAAACGTGCGCACCAACCCAACCCTCTTCATCGTATGCGTCTAGCGTAACTCTGTTAGTTCAGTTGTTGAAGATTGAAAACACGAGGGTTAGCAGGCCAATACGGCTGCATGCAAACCCATCCGTAAAATAGTCTATATACTTTGGGGGAAAAATTTGGGGAGGGGGGCAGGAACGAGCTCAGACACAGCTGCGTAACCATGGTTACGCCGCTATTTCGGAACGGGAAGCATACTGGAACGCAAGACGTGTAACCACCGCAGAAGGGACGCGGAATACAAAAGTCCGCTGTAGGGTTATTTCTGTGTTCCAGTAAGCAAGCATCAACAATCCTGGTAACAAATGTTACGCGAGGCCTGCTCACAGTCGTTGGAATGGTTGATAAGCCACTCTAGTTTGCGGTATACAAACAGCAAAATAATGCGAGGTTGGACCAGCTGGTTAGTTCGGACTTGAGACTGCTCTAAAAACAGAAGCGCAAGGCATAGAACAAAGGATAAGACTCTTGCATGTGGCCTTTTTTGTCTTGTGCTTCCGTTTCATCTACTCACTTAAAAATGACCCATACAGGGTCGGTCTGCATCAGCATGGTCGCTCGAAAGTGGGCGAGTTGCCTCTAAAACAGGGTTTTCTGCACGTTAAGCTGCGAACTATTCATTTGTCATCCGGCACCAACTGGTCCTGAAAATCGCGTTTCTAGAGAGTCACCACTCCGATCTACGGTATATAAAAAGAACGTTGTCGATGTGGTACACTTCGATGACGTGGTAAACTGAATGATCTATTTGAAGAATGCTCGCAAACTAGTGTGTCCACAATTCGGGCTAAACAGTTATATGTATATCTTCTAAAAGAATAGTAACCGCGGCTACTTGGTATGACTGCTTAGCAATCGACATTGCAAAGTAAAAACGAGAGGCAAAGAGAATAACATTACTGAACTGGGTGCTGGCTGTCAGTTGAAAAATTTGTTACGTGGCAGTTTGCCTAAACAACACCACCCGCCTCACCTCGTGCACAAGAGGGTCTGGTTAGAAAAAAAATAGTTATAAAGCGAACGAACCAATGACTATCTTCGCAAGCTGCGATAACCGAGTTCTTTGTCAAGCAAGGCTGCCTATCCTCACGAACGACGCATGTGTCCGATGGCCTGAAAATATCGGCATTACGTTATCGTTCGTTCTAATAACATTGCACGCGTGTACGAGGCTAGCAGTGGAGCATGCGCACACGTATAGGGACGTATATGCGCGTGCGCCAATGAATACTCCGGTACTCGCCGTGATTCGTGAACGAATAGCCGAGGCGTTAGATCAGCGGATAAGCGTTCGACGACTAGCGGCGGTGCTCACCGGAACGCTTGTATTGTGAGTGGTTTGCTGACCACCCGAGGAGGGGTGGGGGGTTGCCAAATAACGATTTCAATCGTTATTTGTCACCTTGTCTGCTGAAGGCTACGCAATCGAAGCAGAAATGTAACAATAGTTTGGGTTTTACGTCCCAATACCATGATGCGATGGGAGTTGAAATCAAGAAGAGGAAATGGACATCGGCCGGGCATGTAGGCAGGATAACCGCTGGTAATTAAGGCTAACTGAGTGGATTCCCAGAGAAGGCAAGTGGGTTAGCGGGAGACAGAAGGTTAGGTTGGCAGATGAGATTAAGAAGTTTGCGGGTATAAATTGGCAGCAGCAAGCACATGACCGGGTTAACTGGCGGAACATGGGAGAGGCCTTTGTCCTGCAGTGGACGTAGTCAGGCTGATGATGATGATGATGCTGATGATGAAGGCCATGATGCGACTATGAAGAACGCCGTAGTGAAGGGCTCCGGGAATTTCGGCCACCTGGTGTTATTTAACTTGCACTGACTTCGCACACTACGCGGGCCACCACCGAAATGCGACCGTGGCGGCCGTAATCGAACCCGCGACCTTCGGGTCACTATTCGAGCAACGTGACCACTGATCCACCCTGGCGGACAATTACAGCAGCGTGACAGAATTAGAAAGATGGAGCGGGGTTGAGAAACACTCTTTCTTTAAAATGAAAACCGCAGGATTCCTTGTGTATTCACAAGAGATGACCCGCATTCGAAAGCCACGTGGTTTGGCTATCTTTCTCTGCGCATTACACGACGTCCAACTATCACTAAATAATTGCCACTAATCACCGAGTAACTATTACTACGTGCTTAATTCTTTTTATTCATCAATCGGTACTCACTTAGGTTATATTGAATATCATCCCGTAATTACCTTACGGTGGCATAGCCAAGGAGGAAGGGGGAGCTCAAGCCCCTTCGAAATTTTCCAGTTTTGCTTGCGTAATATGCATGCAGGCACACATACAAAGGCGCGTATGAACATACATAAAGTATGGTTGAGCCCCACCCGAAGAAAATTTTTTCTGGCTACGGGCCTCGCTCTGTATGCCCCGTCGAAAAAAAAATCGGGGGAGGGGGGTGCCAGGCCTGGTGTACCACCCCCTCGCTACGCCACTGCCTCGCTACTACCTCGAGCGACGACTAGCATTGAAGAAACAAGATCACAAGACTGTATTCTGTGTTTTGGATTCCCAAAAAATTGAGTGTACACTGCAGAGCACAGTGGGCCCCCGTTAGTGTGTACTAATTACGACGCGCAAGCTTATTTTTAGTAATAAAGCAATACTCAAGTTGCTTATCTGGAATGTCATAATGTAAATAGCTTGCGTTAAGTTTCACCAATTAATCATTACTCAACTCTATGCTTTGATAATTATTACATGCTTGTATATGGATGCATTCACTCGCTTCCACACGTCATTTGCAGCAGGTAACCAAGTTGCGCGAACGCTATTATATATTTTTAAGTTACGCCATCGCCGCAAACGTCGATGATGTTCCCGCACAGCTTATAATTATAACTGCTGGGTTTTGACGTCCCAAAACCACGATATAATTGAGGGACAGCCGTAGTTAAGGTCTCCGGAAGTTTCGACAACCTGGGATTCGTTAACGTGCACCTAAATCTGAGAGCACATGCACGGAGTATTTCGGCCTCCGTGAAAAATGTAGCTAGGACCCGACCGCACATTCCGCGTGCCTTGAAGCGCGAGCATATGCTTTTAGGATTCATGTGCTCTGTAGTACCAAGCATTAGATTTTCCCCATGTGACCCTCATCGTCAGGCAAAGCATTCAATTAATACATTTTGGCCACTCTCCGGGTGATACGGTAAGTTATACGCGGCCGCACTTGATGAATGAAGAGAAGTGTCCTTCAAATGTTTCGTTTTCTCTGTCAAACTGGTGTCAGAAATGCCTTAGGTTTACTTTAACCAGCTCTTGTGGTTTTACTTTTCTTGCCCCCAGATGTCCTTGTACATACATATAGGGGAGCCTGTTAAAGAACACCAGATGGTTATTATACCCGGAGCCCTGCTTCATGGCATCTCTCGTAATTGTGTTGTGGTTTTGGGATGCAAAATCACAACTATTTTTTAGGGGCAAAGCTCCTTATTCTGTGGGTCGTATGTGTCGTGTCGTCGTAGTGGCCAGTTACGAAGGACGCACTACGAGGGACGCACAAGCCACGCCATTAGGAGCTTCGCCCCTAAAAAATGGTTTATCGTTGAAAAACGTGAGTTTATTAAAAAAAAACACACGCTCGCATGGAACGTGAGCAATGTTTATAATAAAAAGAATTTCGGTAGAAAAATTCCCCATCAAATTGTATGAAAATTGTTAGAAGTGAATATATTCCACCCACCTAGTCAAGGTTATTATTTTAAAAATGCATACGCGCAGAAACAATGATGGAAAAGAACCCACGCAATCGTTAGGAGGTGTGGCCTTTGGTACCATTATTAAAGTGCTTGGAGCCTTCCAACGCGCTTGGCAGTGTCTGATTTCGCTCCTCAGAATGCACAATGTTCTTCAGTGATGAAATGAAAAGTCATTTATTTGGTTGATCTACCCAGCCATAACCACCTAAACGAGAAAACGTTGAAGAATCAACGATGATATAATTGAAAAACATGAAGTGTTAAAGTTAACAGCGTCTAATAACACATCAGAGAAGACACAGTATAAGCGTCAAAGCCTTCACGCAAGCTTCGAGCCTTCCTCAACCATGCATGCAGGCCACACTATAGTTTGTTATAGTTTGAGTAAACTTGTGTCGTGTTTGGGCGATAAACTTTTTGAATGAATGTAAGACAGAAGTAGTCGACTACATTTCTATCATTGCTCAATTACTTTTTTGGGCTGCAATTGACCACTTTAACTAATTGCATTTTAAAGCAAGTAATTGCAATTACATTCCGTTACTTATTTTCTGTAACGTGTATATTTTGCTTGGAAACAAGTAAACAACGGAAACAAGACATCACACGATTAGGAACGATACAGTAACAAATTTTTAAAAACCAGGAACCTGCTGTATAGTATAGTAGCTGAGAAGGTGATGCCACGAGCGTTGATTAACTCCGAAGGACGCGGGTTCGGTGGCCACCCGCGGCGGCTGCATATCTTTTTTTTAAATAGATAGTGGTGGAATGCAACAGCAACAATATCCATGCACCTCCTTAATCTTAAGCGCTCATCAAAGAAGTTCAGCTGGTCTAAGTTAATCTATAGAGCCGTTCATTGCAGCGTGCCTCGTAAATATTGTGCTCATTGCTCTTAAAACTCCTAAATTATCTAATTATCTGAAACCCGGATCGATTCCCGGCCGCGACGACCGCATTTTCGTTGCAAGAGAAAATTCTTAGGGCCCGTGCACTTCCATCCAGGTACACTTTAAAGAACCCCAACTGGTTAAAATTTCTGATGGCCTACCCTACGGCGTCCCTAACTAGGACGTCAAAACCCAAGAATTTGATATATTAGAAATCCAGAAAGCAAAAGATTCAAGCAAAAATAAAAACAAAAAAACTAGGCATGATCCAGGCACTTTGGAAATTGATGTTCTGCGAAGCATGCAGATAAGGTGACTCTCGTAATATTTTCATCTCGCAATACTTTACGAAGTGGCGATAGAGATATGTACAAACGCACGCGCAGCATACGTTAAACAGCCGCATATGTTTCATACAACCAGTTTTTTACATTTGCATAAGATGCCAGCAGCAACAAGGATATTAGCAACACCAGAAGCGGTAAGCTGATATAAAGCGCTGCTGCTTGCGATGATGGTAGCCCTGGACACTGCTACATAAATCAACTTCAGTGGATGGCGCCCAACTATTACTGACGTAAACCCGACGTGACGGCTGTATCATAGGAGTACTTATGTCATGTTTATGAACTTAGATAGACAGCACTTCATCCACAATTGGCGTTTCACGAACACTATAGGGTTTACTACAAAACTAGGTCCAAGATTAACCTCCCTGCCTTTCCTTGCATCTTTATCTCTCTCTCTAGGTCCAAGACCTGGCGTGGCTTTGTGATGGAATACTTGATTGCCACGCAGAATGCTTGAGTTCGATTCCTGCTGTGGCGCTAGTGTTTGTTCTTTGCACTCCTCGGGAAGACGCTGTCGATGTCGCCTTTTTTGCTAACACTTACCCGTTTAAATCACCCATGTCTGTTTTCGCACTTTCTGGGTAGACATAGACTGTAAAACACCTTAGGCACGTACCCGCACATATTTGTAGCACACACTCATCCGCGGGTATGCACCCCACGCCTTGCGGAAAGGGTTTGACGATGGTCGCTACGGGATTGTGATACTACCCATGTCATGACGAACGGGTCATATTCGTAAGACCATCTTACTCTCCAATGCTAATTTTGTGTTATCTTAAGTCAAGGGGGTAATTACAAGAGCACCCAGGCGATGGATGGATGGAATGTATGGGATGGAATGGGATGGAGTGGATGGGATGGAATGGATGGGATGGAATGGATGTATGCGATGGAATGGATGGATGGATGGATGCTCAAAGTACCCGCAGTACGCAAATAAGTGCTTCACATTTATAATAAAGATGAGACATCGTTGCTTACGCACTGTGCCACTAGCGTACGGGTTTGTGTGGTTTCATTTCACGAACAATTATTTATTTACTGCTCTCTTCGTTCGTTCGTTCTTTCCAGCTGGACATAAAGGTCGAGCGGAGGTCTCCCTGCTGGCCCGAGGCAGACTCAACGTCGCGCTCTCCATACGGTTCCGGGGGCGCCTACCGTCCGCCAGCGACTCTCGAACATCGGCAGAGGCTCCGATACGACGAACCCCGTGCGCCCGTCAACGCCGACTCCATGACGATGACGAGCTGCTGCTACTACGAGCTCCAGCCGCCACAGCCGCCACCACCACCTCCCCAGACACACGCACACAGGGACCCGCTGATGAGCTCCTCGCCCAATCAGTGGCCGGTTAGTTAATCTCGTGAGCTACGTCAAACTAACAGTGCTCATAAAAGCTCAGGGACTAATCAATATATATATATATATATATATATATATATATATATATATATATATATATATAGGAATAAAGGAGAACACTTACGAAAATTTGACAGTTGTTTACTCTACGTTTCGGCCGTGCAACGGCCGAAACGTAGAGTAAACAACTGTCAAATTTTCGAATTGTGCTTCTTTATTATATTTGCACCGGACCCACAGAATTTCTTTTTTGAATCATATATATATATATATATATATATATATATATATATATATATATATATATATATATATATATATATATATACTTCATATTGTTCCAAGTGCAGTGGACTAGCCAATAGTATTTTTTTGTGTTAATATAAACCAATGTTATTTAACGCATCGGTTTTGCTTTCTTTCTGCACGTTGGTAGCTTTCCGGCATGCTAGTTTAACTTTTGTTTTTTCGCAAATGCCACTTTTGTTTTTCTTTTTTTTGCACCATATACTTACAAGAAGTCAAGCTACAACAGTAATTTGGCACTGCTCCAAAGCGAGCTTTTGACGCACGATGTAGCTGCACGTGCACACTTCCATTGCGGTGGGAGTAGAACTGATATTTTGAAATATTCTACGTTTGTTTCGTTGCCTTTCGGGTTTTGTCCGTGGTGCAAACAGCGCATTGACCAGGCCAACGCCTCCTGTAGTTTATCAATGCCAGCTATATGCGCCCGGTCCAGCTGTTCACCACCCTCTCTTCTAGCACTTGTCTGCTCTCCCCCATCACCTAGCCTTCACGTGTGCTTTGCTGTCATGGCCGAGGGAGTCCCCTCATGCAGTGCCTCAAGACGGCAATCATACGAAGGAATTTTTCGTTCAGGTGTAGTACGCATCAGGGGGGGGGGGGGCGTGTTGCATTCTCATGTCCGCTTTGTTGATGGTCATGCTGGCTCTGTAAAAAAAAATTGGGCCCGAATTTGCATGTTAAACTGCAAATGTCGTCGAAAGACGATAGCCTTGCGTCCGGAGAGAGTGAACAAAACGTTTATTTGATGTTGTGCGCATCAAACTTTGTGATTGGTATTGTGAAGGCGCTGCGTTAGGAGAACCTCGAGCGTGTAGCGGAGGCAAACGAGCACATCGAGGCTCGTTAGACTCGAGCGCCATCTCGCAGTTATCTCCGAAAACGAAGGCGTGTGCGCCCGCGGAGAAAGATGCGCACCTATCTCGGAGGTGATGAGGTGTAGAACGCGAAGCGACGGGCAGGTGCCGCCACCGTGTCGTCTTAGCAAAGCGTTGGAAACACTTACTTCTTTGAGCATCGCGTTGCGTTGCCAGTGCAGCGTGATAAGCGCTACGGTCCTTAGTTAGTTGTGTGGGCCTTCTCTACTACACACATACGAAACATCAACGTGTTGTTACGGTGCCTCAGATATGCGCAACGATTGCTTTTAATTGAAAATCGCACAAGTATGAACGCTAATCTTGAGTTATATTGGTGGGCTCTGCGGATGGGGTCGGCCATTTGAAGCCGTTTGAGGTATCGTTAGGACAAATAAACAGACAAATGTACAGACAGACAGGCAGACAGATCAAAAATTTTCCGTCGAAGGTCCCCAAGAAAGACTATCGTCTTTAATATACGGTCTTTCAGATATTGCGTCACCATTTGTGGCGCTATGCGGGGCAACCAATTGTGAAGCGTCACTGCAACGCTTCTAGATCTGCTGCGCCGTGATGCGGTGGCGGCGTTGCTTCGAGCCATATTTTGCCTGTCGACCCGACAGGCAAAATTATCATGGATATGTGCGAAAGGCATGATTTGATCACTCGCAACAGTACCGAGAAGTGTGAAGGGCAAATAACATGGGATGTAGGAAGGCTGCAGTCGACGATAGATTACGCAATGATTTCACAGAGGATGTATGATAAGCTCAGGGGTATACACATAGATGAAGGCGGCTCCAGAAGTCTGGGTAGTGATCACAAACGTATCAAGCTAAGTTTTGGAAGAGCAGTGAAAGTGGGAAGGAGACAAGATGAGCAACTACAGGAAAGTTTTTATTCAGAAAGGCAAATTGAAATAGCTACTAAACAAATTGAGAAAGTAATCACTGAGGATAATAAAACAGTGTGGACATACACGAATCTAATTAGACTGTTTGAGCTAGAGCTTGCTAAGGAACGTGACAAGTCACCCCGGAAAAGACGCAAAACCAAAAGTTGGTGGGATGAGGAAGTTAAGAAAGCCATAGCAAAACATCAGGAAGCCTCTAGGGAACACAGACATGCTATGCAGTGGGGTGAACCGACAGATGATGTTGAAAGAAAATGGGAAATCGTTCTAAGCTGTAGAAAGGATGCACCCCTTCTGATCAATAAAAAGATTAGAAGAAAGGGAGCTCAGTGGCTGGCAGAAGTACATAAAGAAGGTAGAAAGGCAGCTTCGAAATTTTGGAACCATCTAAACTCCCCAAGAAAATGAAACGAGCCTGGAGCAGAGGTTTATAACTACAGCTCAAGGTGCTAGGCTAAAACAGGACGAAGCTATTTAATATATAAGAACAAGGTTCACAGAAAATTTTCAACAAAGAAGTGCTTTATGCAACACAATAGACAAGGATGGATCAAGTGGCGTAATGGCTCCATTTTCAGAACTAGAGTGGGAAAGGGCTTAGAAAAGGGTTCCTAGTAGTACATCAACAGGCCCAGATGGCATTCCAATTATGCTGATAGACATTAGGCCCGAAGTCTCAGCAGGCTTTGAGAGAAGCAGTGAGCAAAATAATAATCGATGGTGAAGTTCCCGATGAATGGAAACTTAGCAGGATGAGCATGATCTATGAAGGAAAAGGGGACAAAGCTGACATAAACAACTACCGTCCTATAACAGTGACATCAGTGGTCTACAGGCTGGCGATGCAGATTATAAAGGAAAGACTGCAGGCATCGATAGAGGATGAGGCGGTGCGGGGGAACTGCAGAATGGGTTTCGGAAACACAGGAGGTTGGAAGACAATCTGTTCTCACTGACGCAGTGCATCGAAATAGCGGAAAAGGAACACAGGCCCTTGTGGCTAGCATTTTTGGATATCAAGGGAGCGTACGATAGCGTGGTTCAAGAGGAATTGTGGGGAACACTGGACACAGTAGGCGTGGAAGATGTAGTAACTTATCTTTAAAGGATATCTATAAAGGTAACAAGGTAGTTATAAAGTGGAAAAAACAGGTATCCAAGCCAGCAGAGGTAAAACGGGGGCTTAGGCAGGGGTGTCCCCTGTCACCCTTATTATTCATGATGTACCTACAAGGACTAGAGGCCAACTTAGAGGGAAGTGGACTGGGCTTCAACCTTTCTTTCGTGAAACAAGGAAAACTCGTTGAAAAGGCACTGCCAGCACTGATGTACGCAGATGATATAGTGCTGATGGCCGACAACAAGGAAGGATTTGCAGAGATTGGTGGACATCTGCAGTAATGAGGGAGATAGGTTAAATTTCAGAATCAGTAAGGAAACATCTGCAGTCATGATTTTTAATGACAATGAAGGTAGTGAGCTTAGAATACAAAAGGCCACGCTAAAGATAACAGATAAATACAAATGTCGGGGCGTATGGATAAGCAATGGGGCCGAGTGCCTAAGGGAACACGAAATATACGTGACGACTAAAGGTAACAGGAATGCAGCGGTGATGAAAAAAAGGGCACTATGAAATTGCAATAGGTATGATGTGAGAGCAATATGGAAAGGGGTTATGGTCCCTGTCTGACGTTCGGCAATGCGGTCTTGTGCATGAGATCAGAAGTTCAAGCAAGATTAGAAATCAAGCAGCGTGGAATAGGGAGGCTTGCTTTAAGAGCTCACGGGAATTCACCTAATCAGAGTGTACAAGTCGATATGGGATGGGCATCATTTGAGGGCAGGGAAGCTAGCAGCAAGACAAAATTTGAGAAGCGATTGAGAGAAATGGGAGAAAAGCGTTGGTCTGGGAAGGTATTCAGCTACTTGTACGTGAAGAATGTCGATACAAAATGAAAGAAGCGAACCAGAAATTGACTGGTAAATGCTTTAAAAACAGCAGGGGGCCAAATCAAAAAGAATTATCGTTTAAGAAGGAGGTGAAGGAAGAAGTCCGTACTAGTGATCTATCGAACTTTTGAGCAGGAATTGCCAAGGAAAGGATCTATGATAATACTCGGGGTAGTTCTCTACTGTTTGAAGCCAGGACGGGAGTATTGCGAACCAAGACATATCGGGTCAATACGAAGTGGTAGACACAGTATGCAGTGCGTGTGGAGAGGAAGAAGAAACTGGCCGAACACTTGATAATGTTCTGTAAAGGGCTTCACCCTATAGTTCAGGATGATGGCGCAGAGTTTGTTTCAAAGCACTGGGGTTTAGGGACCGGGAGGGCAAAATAGACTTTAAGCGGGTAGAACACTTCGCGAGGTTGTGGCACCATATAATAATCAAAACAATTGTTCATTTATCCTAAATGTTTCGGCTGGTGGTCCAGCCAGTGAACGTAAGGCTGCGAATAACAGCGGAAACTGTCTGGAGAAAATAAATAATTGTTTTGTTTCCTGCAAGTTGCACTGCTCTCCAAGTTTATATATATAATATGTATGATTCATCCCGCTCCACTTAGCAAACACTGATAAAAAATCGAAGCTGGCGGTGTGGTTGAATGAGGTGGGAATGACGTGGAATGGGTTGTTGTAAACTGAAGTCTTATATTTTCTTAAATTTAACTAGAGAGGACGCTGGCGCTGCAATCGCTCAGCGATCATGGGAATGACGGGTAACACACCACTTACCTCTCTTCGTTCTTGCGGTCTTCGAACGTACTTGTAGCGTTTATTTGCCGTGTTTTGGTTTTTCTTTAGAATAAAAAGACCGGACCGTAGTGAACTTCGTGACCCCGATTTGAATTTGTGAACCTGAAGTGTTAAGGTGGGTGAAGTGCAACTACTGAACATTCGCTGACTGTTGTCTCGTGACGAAACAGCTCCAAGCCACGCGAAGTCAGAACGGGCCCGAAAGAACGAAGTGTTGACAAATTTGTACACTACCCATCATTCGCATGCTGACTGAACCGCCGTCACGGCGTTAGGTTAGGTTAGGTTAGACACTAGACACTAGCGCCAGAGTTCTCTCTATTGTACTTATGTGAAACTCTATATGACAGAAGTGGGCGTAGTGGTCAGTCGTGCGAGTAAAGTGCAGTGGGACAGGTCGGATGACTAGTGGACATGGTGGTGAGAGGAGTGGCACAATGTTCTATCCGTAGTGAGATTTGCCCAATTTCTGTGGGTATATCCCACTATAAAATCTACGCACGGTGCCCGGACACGAAAGCTTCGACCAAGAACAGTACCACTGCTAGAAAGCGGCTTCAGATAACGGCGACAGAAGATGGCAATGTACTTTTGTGTCCGGATATCTGCTATTACAGAAATCGAATCTACCCTATAATGTAAGAACTGTTGCCAGTGACGCTCTTTTCTTTGGGTGAACTCCTCTCGTCTCGTGAGAAAAACAAGGCCCAACAAGCTCGGATGCTGAGGAAAGCGTAGACGTCATTTGTTTAACTGTAAGAGCTGCAACCGTGAAATGAAACTGAAAGCTGAAACTGAATGCAGACGAAACTTGTCCACGAATAACAATTGAACCAACCAAGGCATGAATATTTTCGTAGTATATTATACAACTTGTTAAGGCGGGCGACTGTACTACCGTTGGCTTTCTCGATGCATTTACATGAAATACGCAGCTTTAAAAGTGTCGGCTAGCGTCACTCGTAGTCGCAGAAGCCCCCCTTTGTTTAAAACCAAACATTATCTCAAAAAGAAACTTTACCTATACTGATGGTATGGAGCCTGTTCCACGAGTGAACCTACCATGCCACACGGGCACAGGAAATTACATTTGGTAGTGAAGGAATTCAGTTTCCCGAATGACATTTTTTTAGACCGAGTCGCTACACTCCGAATGAGTGACAATTTGATTCGGATGATGTCGATCACACCATCTTCTGTAGCAAGCAATTGTTGGAGTAGTATAATATAAAAAATAAACGTGCGTTTACAAGCTAGACATACACCCGAGAAGACTTAACTGTAGAAATAAGCATATTACAATGCCGTTAGATTAATTCGTTTACTTGTTTCATGACATTGCAACCGGCCATGTAGCAACTTAAGCCAAAGCTAGTCAGAGCCGCAGCGTAAAAAGAAAATAGCGCCTTTCACATAATTTTACAGCGTCTACCAGCTAAAGAAAAAGTTTTACCCACTTGTTTAAGTGATCAGTGTAAATAAGAACGAGCAAAGTTTCCTTCCAGTCGAATTGAATGTCGTTTCATACGATTGCTTCATCAGCTGGGCCGTCGAGAGTACGCACTTCTCCATGTCGAATGAGTTCCTCCGGCGACATCTGTGACGAAGGATGTTGGGTGAATGCTATTTCGTTCATCCGTGTGGTGCCGCGTGAATGACTTTCAATCTGAAGGCATTAAGAGGTAAATGTCATTTTCTCTGCCCTTGTTGCACGGGTATGAGTTGTCTTTAATACCAAAATCAACCTCTGGCCTAACACCTCCTTCAACAGCTTAACAGTTAGTTCCTTGACGGGAAGCTAACGACGATCGTCCTTAGCTTCCCGTCAAGGAACTTGGGTTTTTTTTTCTGGTTTTAGCGATTGATTATATCGCTGCGGTTGCCACCCTTCGGCTAAGACGGAGAGCGCCGTGTGTCACGTGACAGACTACTGCATACCATTATATATTTTGCTATTCTTGTAGATGGACCTGTCTGTACGAATGGGCGCCGCCGACGCCTACTATCACGGTCAGTTCCCGCCGCCCCAGAGACTGCACTCGGCCGTTGGATTGGACTGGCACCAGCAGTCTCAGCAGCAGCAGTTCATTGACAATGGCGCCGCCAGAGCACCTCCGATGAGCCGGCGCCCTTCGCTTTCGGCATTTGATAACGGATTTGAATCTACCACCGCCGGCTTCTATGCGAACCAGGTAGAGAGAGAAATCGAAGGCGAGAGAGAGACAGAGAAGTTAACCAAAAGCATGTATGCTTGGTTGGTCACCCTGGCTGCTCCCCCTGTCCCTCTCCATGCTTGGCTGGTTACACTTACAAGGGGTGGGGGGGTGTGTGTAATAAGACAAGCAAGAAGTCTGTTGTTGGGCCTGTTGGTACATAGCACGAAAAATTAAGAATACGTACACAAGAGAATTCTTGTCTACGCATTTCTCAAAGCTGGGTTCATCCAGCGTGTATGGTCGCCATGAACCTTTCTTCTTGTGCATGTTCTTTCAGGCTGGGTTCGTTGATTTTTTCAAGAAAAAGAGCAAGCTAAATGTCAGAT